>JAJEJO010001072.1:396237-465629 GCA_020662805.1 Glaucomys volans
CTCTCTCTCTCTCTCTCTCTCTCTCTCTCTCTCTCTCTCTCTCTCTCCCTCAGAATCTCCTGGACCATCCATCCCTGCACAATGGTGAAAACTTTGACAATATGCAGTCCTTCCACCCCCATGCATCTGACAAGACCATAGCCTTCGAGGTTAACAAGCAGCCCCTCTGGCTGCAGTATTGATGGCAGAGGAAATGAAACGGCGGTGACATTTTAAAGAGGAATTTGTGAACCACAGATATGAGCATGGCTGGTGCAGCATGGCGGCACATAAAATCAATACAAATAACCTAAACCTTAATACCTTGATCCAGGGAAGAGGCTTGCTTTATCAGACACTGGGAGGGGAGCGGCCAGGAGGCCACCAGCACTGGGTGGGCTATTGACCTGCTCTGGAGAGGCATTAAGCCAACCACAATTAGAAGGCTATTTTTTATTTTTGAGACATGCTTTTTGCAAGAAAATTTCTGGGGAAATGTGTGCCATAGTGAAAAGAATAGTTCAAAAGCATTCTTCCAGCAACCTTGACCAGACCATGTTGATAATGCAAAAACTAAGACACATTTCTCTTTTCACATTTTGCAGATTCTCTTTTTGAATCTGTTAATCTGAAGATGTACACTGTTTTCCCCTTGTATGGTTTCTAGAGGCTGAGGATGAGTCTTCCATTTTGTGAGCTCACAATTACTGCTCTTATTGTTCACTGAGAGAATGAAAAGTCAGTGTCTCTACCTCGTGTCATGAAATTCTTATGTGCATAAATAAGTTTGTATAGCCAGTCAAAAAAATCAATGGCGTTAAGACCTGGTATTATAAAAGGGTGGTACTCTATTGATTCCAATATTAAATTTTGCCTTTTTGAATAATTGCATTCCAAAGAATGGGCTGAAAAGAATTCTGTGGTCAATTAATATGGAAAAGGTGTTTTTGAACAATGTCCTTCTATTTCTTATTTCACTGCCTCTTGACATGTTACAGCAAAGAGTGACATCCTTTTTCAAAAAAGTGAAAACTCTAAACAGATGGAACTGGTTTAGATTTTATAAGGGATGGGGATTCAGCACATGAAATAGAAATGGAAAAGCACAATGTTTTTCAAACACATCTTTGTAGCCATGTCGGCAGTGAATAGACCCTGGTAGATTCTGTTTGGCAGAATTTAGAAGGTCCGGTAAACACTGAATGTTCCAGTACAGACTACTCCTGATATTTGAGTAGAAGACTGAGTCTCCTCTGAAATCATGTAATTTCATGCTTCTAGAAAGAGTATGAGAAACCAACTAGCCTCATTTATAATAAGAAAAACTTGGCTGACTAGGAAGAGAACACTCTATTAATTTTTTAAATGTTTATTGGTGCATTACCTTATACATAATAGTGGAATTCATTGCTACATATTTGCACATACATGTAACATAATTTGGTCAATTTCTTTCTTTTTTAATTAATTTATTTTTTTTTAATTTTAGGTCATTGTACACAACTGGATTACAACTATCATTTTTCTGGTTGTACACAAAGTAGAATCATGCAATTTGCATATTTATACAGATACATAGGGTATAGATGTTTGTCTCATTCTATTATCTATCCTTCTCCGCCCCTCCCCACCCCAATTTGGTCAATTTTGTCCCCCACTACCTTTCCCTTCTTTCCTCTCCACCCCACCCTCTTACTGTACTGTACGGGTTTCCTTTCTCTTTTCATGAGATCTCTCTCTACCCTTGTTTTTCCCTTTTTTCTCTCTAATTTCCACATATGAGAGAAAGCTTACAGTACTTGCTTTTCTGTATCCGGCTTATTTCACTTAACATGATATTGTCAAGTTTCACCCCTTTGAGGACAATTTTTAAGTAGCTAGGAACTAAATCTTTCACAAAAGAAAAAAAAATGAAAATATTAGGATATACCATTCAATACTTGAAGGAACAGCAAATAACAGACTTTTCTTGGTTTGGTTAGTAGGAGGACAGATAGTGGATTCTTTTTCCATTTTAATCATTTACTTTTTAAAAGGTAACCTCTGCCTTTTAACAAGGTGAGCTGCAAGGGTCTGGGCACAAGAGGTGAATGGTGTTGAGCACTCTGGATGAACTGCGAGGAACTGGAAAAGTCCAAGGCCCTTCCTGAACCCCACATGAGCATGGCTTAGGCTTAGGGTCAAATGCACCCAGCCCTGCCTAAACTTGAACTTCTCCCTGGCCCTCATTCACCCTGAACAAGCCAAGTGGGAAAGTTGTAACACTGAAAGCTCTCAGGAGAGGAAACCCCTCCTCGGTTCCAGAACCTTCCAAGTCCTGTGCAAATGCATGTTTGAACCCGAAGCTCTGAGAAGGTGAAAGCCACAGCAGCGTGGAGCTGCGTTTGTTAATGTGTGTACAGAGTAACTCTGTTTGTTTGTAGGCCCTTAGTAGAAGGGCGCCTAATGTTGACTTTTTGAGGCTAATATTGTTTGAATTTTCTATCCCGACTCTAAGCCACCTTACAGAGGGCTCTTTTCCCCGTGCTGTTTGTACATTCATTACCTTTTAAAATTTCTTGACGTAGTAAACAGTTAAACAGTTCTCCTCTCCATCCATCCATTGTTAAGGAGAGTGGAAGCCAGACCACCGAGTGCAGCATCAGGTTCTGTGGCCTCTGGCTTGCCTGGTCATAAACATGTGGAGGGCTGGGGATATAGCTCAGTTGGTGGAGAGCTTGCCTTGCAAGCACAAGGCCCTGGGTTCAATCCCCAGCACCAAAATAACTAAATAAATAAAATAGAAAACAAAAATAAATACGTGGAGCTTTGGGGAGATCATCCACACACATTGTGCAGCCCAACAATCTTTTTAGTTAAAGCCTTACCAGATACTTGGAGAAAAATAGGTGGACCAAGACTCTAGTAAAATAAGTGACACGAGGTTCACATTATTTGATTGATAAATCATGATGAAAGTAAGGGCTAAGGGTATGAAACAGAACCTCTCTGACTCAATACGAGTGTTGTTTTCTTTAACTTGGACAAAAACTGAAGACTACGTTGCATTTTTCCTGTATCCAGCGCTATGGGAAGGGCTTTATGATTTCTTTCCTCAGGGGGAAAAGAAAATCATCTCATTCTGACCACCTTATTCCTAGTCTTTGTCTGTGAAGAAATGAATTTACATCTTTATTTCCTTTTCTTGGGATGGGAGTGGGGAGTGACAAGGACCAGGGGGTGTATCCGTTGAGCTCCTTGACATTCTTCCAGGGAGAATTCTTTGTTCCTGTGGGCAAACAGGAAGAGAAAGCATGTAATGACCACATTGTCAGGTTAAATTAAAAGCTATGCCCTCCTGGTGGCCTGTCAGCTTAGGAGCATCCCTCTTTTTCAAGACTCTTGCTGCTGCTCAGTGAGGCCCTTATTGTGTGTGTTCAAAGGCCAAGGGGGTCTCAGCCTACTCCTGTCCAGAGATATTTGGAACAAGGTCTGGGTGCATCTCTGCCTTAGGGTTGTGTGAGTGTGTGTGTGTGTGTATGTGTGTGTGATAAGCTTTAGGCCAGTTTTTACTTAGATGTATGACAGGCAAAGATCTTATTTGTTCTTGGAAAGACATGGACCCTACCTATTATGAGCACAGTGGAGCCAGCCTACCCAAGGATGTGACACATTCCAGCACCAGGAGAGATGTGTGAGTCAATTAATGGCAGAAGGAAGGTAATTTTCAGAAGGATGGTTGAAACCTACACCATCTTGTGAGACCCTTTTCTTCATGAAAAATAATTACCTTCTTTGTGGGTTAAGGTGCATTTTCAGAAGGTGGGACAGTTGCATTCTAACCAGAAGCCATTTGTGGTCACCACTGTCAGGCCTCAGCTTGAGTTTCCAGTCTTCTGAGCAAGTCATCTTATAGACAAGGTCTTTGGGGTTTAGAATTTGGTATGAAAAGATCTAAGCTGAAATCTCCATCTTCAGTTGTCTTTGAGCAAAAACTTGGACAAGTCATGTGTGCTCTGTGAATCTCCTCCTTGAAGCCTACTAAGAGATGATTTCCTACCTTATCAAGATGCAGTGGAACTAATGTGAGTGAAAGCTAATGATAAATTGCTAAGTTCAAGAAAAAATAATAATCATTTCACATTTAGAGTAGAAGACAGATTTTTAAATGTGTTATCCATGGGTGGAAGGGTTCAGAAGAACAATGTTCAGTCAAAGGAAAGAACAAAATAAAAAGTACCCAGGCTCTTTTTCCCCAGAAGTTTTATTGAGTCTCATTAGGGAGTCTCTAACATGGAAGGGACCCCCTCTGACCAGAACAAACTGCAGGCATTTACGGCAGTTTATAAAAAGAGAGGCAAGTCTCTAAAACCAGTTTAGTGTCATAGAAAGGACCACCCACAACCCATTCCTTACAAGGAATATTAGGAATATTACTCCTTGGAAATCAGTGTGGCAGGTTAGTTATATGAGAAGCTGACATGGAGGTGAAGTTAGATGTGCAGAGTTTTTTGGGGGATAATAGTATCAAAGAAAAGTAAGTAATTTGAGAGGGGATCCTGACCATGGCACAAACCTGCAAAGTCAATGTCCAGCCCATGGGGTGCCTGGTGCAAAGATGGCTCATTGAAAGAATTTCAAGCTGAGTAGAATTGCTCAGCTCTTATGCCACTGCTCTGTTCCAGAATTGGCTGGGGATCACCCCGGGAAAGCTCAAGAGCTGAGGTGTATCTGGAGGTTCTCAGTTCACCCCAATCCTTGCCACTGGACAGAGAGCATCTCTTAGAGCGGAATCTGAGCACACATCCCCACATGTGCCGCACTGATGAACACCCACTTCAGTACCATCATCCCTTCTGACATTTTCAGAAGGGTAACAGCAGAGAGATCAACACTTTGGAAAAGAATTCTGCCTAGGAATCCATCTATTATGCTTCAACATCCTACCTATAAAGATGTGCACAAAAAAAAATATTTCTTAATAATCAGATCAGATGGATCTGAAGAACTCTTTCAAACTGTTAAGATTATCTTTTATCACAAGAAAATTGTATAATCTGTTGTTCAGATTTGCCCTTTATTGCATTGCCTGCTGGCAGTCTGAGAATTACAAGGAATTTAAGCCTGGACTTTTGATGAAGAGGACCAGGGGCCTTTTTCTGCATGATTCTTAAACTTTTATTTAACCTTTTTATTATTTATATTTAATGTTTAGCCTCCACAAACAGTTTGGAAATATGTAGATATAAAATACAGACATAGATATAAATATATAGAGAGAGACCTATTGTTCCAGTTAGTCATGCAGGAAATTCTGGTTTTACTTGAACACATATTCTGGTTTGGTCAATTCTGTCTTTTGTTTTTTTTTGTTGTTGTTGTTGTTCTTGTTGTTTTTTTCCTGATCCCACCCACTCTGTTACACACCTTGATCGGGGGCTGTCTGTCTCCCCATCCTCACTATCACTTCTCATCAGCCCACTCTACAAAATTTAACTCAACTCTTAGATCTAACAAAACCCAAAGGGATGGAAGCTCTTTGGAGCATTTTCCATCTGCACTGTCTCTCCATGACTAGCTGTCACAGCAACTCTGCATTGCATCTTATTCCAGTTCCACCTCACCTGTCCTGGTTCTCTGGGGAAGCATGGAACCACCCTGAATCTCAGTTTCTCACCTGTGAAATAAAGGTGAGAACCCCTGTCTCTCAGTGTGATTCTGAGAATGAAATCAGAACACACGTGGGGCACACTGGATCCAGGTGACACTTCCTGACTCATGTCACCTTTTTGGGTCCTCTGTAATAATTATGAATCACATTATATTCTAAAGCTCATAACCAAAATTCCCCAGGTGTCATTCCTGGAGATGGGGCCAAAAGACGTGTTGTTTTCTATCAAAGAACTCCTTGAAAAGATACTTTTTACTTTTCTTTTTTCTTTCACTTTTCCTATATCTCCCCTAGTATTCAGCAGTGCTAGAGAGAGCTTAAATTACTAACAGTTGTGATGATTAAGCCCCTCCAAAAAGGTGTAATTTCATCAAAATCTTGGGGAGAGTAAAAGGGGGAGCATGCTGCTCTTAGCTCTCATGAACCCACCCCACATAGATGTTTTAAAGGGAGTAAAAATAACAATTATGAATGCTACTTCTTCTTTCCTTGCCACCAAAGTTAAAATAAGTATGGACCTCACTCTTATATGGTATTATGTGCACATATATATGGACTTTCCTCTTATTTGCACCTCACAGTGGCTGTGGGGACCCCATCATGGTGCCCTTGGAGTAGGTTCTGGGAAGCATCCCTATTCTTTAGTGACAGAAACAGAGAACAATCACAAGATGATTTACTGATTCTCTGTCACCAGAAAATGATGTACCCATTCTATGACTAACCTGGCCAAGTGGTTAAATACTAGCTGGAGGACTTGAGCAAATACCTCATACATTTTGCAAATATTATGAATATCTCAAAATGCTTTGCAGAAACATTAACAATATGCAAATGACAACAAAGAGAGATCTCCAACTTTCTGATCTTCACTTACACCATTTACCTTCCCTGTGCCTCCTGGATCAGTCCATACATTTCCTACAACAATCTCTGTGTCTATTCCAAAGACAGATTCTGTTATTTATTGGTGTATTCCAAGTGACTCTTGGACACCAGTATACAACAAACCTACTGGGATGTGGGAAGAAAATATTACACCTTCTAAGCATTTTTATCTCATCATTTGAAAAAAAATGAAATTATATTCATGATTTAATGATATACTTTTGGAAATTATATTCATGATTTAATGATATACTTTTAGATAAGGGGATGGGGGTAAGGAAAGGTAATAGTGGGTAGTTATGGTGAAAGTGTGTTATATGAATATATGAATATGCTATAATAAAACCCATTATTCTGCAAAATTAAAATGCACTAAAAATGATAGTAAATTCATTCATTTATGTTAGATCATATGCTCTTCCTGTCAATTATGGGATACTTGGTCAAAAACCACTGGAGATAACTACCATGCCAAAGACCTCCTGACATAAATTTCCATCATTCACTCATGCACGAACTCAGTTATTCTCAAATATGAACTTTGAAAAGAGGCAAATAGTACCGCTGCTTTGCAAAGTGCAAAGCCAGTCTTAAATTACCCACTTGATATAATCAAGGCTGACCTTCGCTTGGCTGTGTGTGCATTTGGGTTTCTCCCCACCTCTGCTTTGCCTGCACAAATAACACCAGTTTGGATGAGGTGGGGATATTGGCTTCGATATCAAAGAACATATTTCACTTTTAATTGAATGCCTCATTCTGGAATATATGCCATATGCTGCTGCTGCCTACCAGCTGAGCAGCGGAGATCACAAAGTCTAATGTCAGATCTCTCAGACTCTCCAACACAGGTCAAAGCACATTAAATCTCTGTCCCAGACCCCTGGGAAATCCATAGTCCTCCCATATATCTGTACATTCCTGAAGGTTCATGTTCTCAAGGGAAACTGTATCTAGGCTCCAGTTCTAATTCCTATTTGTCTCCAAATTTCATCCCAATATTGTTACATGTCCCCTACAACTATGTCCATTTAGTGACACTCACAGGCATAAAGCATTTGATAATGAATTAGACATCAGTGAGCATTTGGGCACCACAGGGTAGGGTCATTCTGAGCCCCAAACTAAGCAATTTAAAATGCTATCTCAGTCATTCCTCATCTCAATACCACTGATTTTCATGGTCCTATATCACATGTAGTGACCAGCTTCTTGTCATCTTATAAGTCCAGTGTTTATTTTTTTCTTCCCTTGTATCTTGTCCTGGAAATCCATCTTTTCATTCTATTATATGAAAAAGTCCAAAAATTAGCTCTGAACTTTCACACACCACCGTAGATGGCAGAACAAAGCAGAATTGGAATTTCCACCTAATCCAATAAATTTAATAGAAGGCATGAAAATTTTTCCTATTATGTGGGTGAAGGACATATAGAATCACAGTACTTGTCGTGAAAGCTCTTCTTGCCCTGAAATATGTGCCTTTCTACACAACCAAGATACCCATTCAGCAATGGAAGAATATTGACATTTAAGAATAATTTTAATATTTCCTAGTGTTTAAAAACACTGTGGACACTTTCCTAAAAGAGGAAAGTGGAGTTGAACACCTTTGTCCTATTACACAAGGGACTTTTTGGATTTGCAAATATCCATTCCTGCATTCCCAGGGCCAATGGAGGCCCCAGAGAGTCCCTGATCCCAGAATGCATGTGAGCACACAGGGAAGGGGTTGAAGTCCACTGGTTTGTCACTTCTGTCCTCAGCCTCTCCCCGACACAGGACTTATTCACCTGCGCCTCTGCCCTCTGAAGCTGGCCTGTCATTTCTTCTTGTGCTCAACTTTCCCATCAACCCTTAACATGCAGCTCAGAGTAATTTCTTCTGCAAATCCCTGATACTAACAGCTGTCTCTGTTCTCCCATTTGACTTTCTACTAGAGTCAAAGGAGAATTCACAACAGGGAGTCTGTATATCTATGCTTTGAAATAGTAGAGGAGCCTTATACTCTAAGATGGTTGTAGTAGTTTTCCTCTAAGGGCAAATTTCTGGAGGACTTTTAATCAATATTTTTGTAAGAAAAGTTTTTTAAGAGAATAGTTATTATCATGATCAAAAAGAAAATGTAATAATAAATTACTTTAGTCAGACCCCAGGAAAGATCCTTCATCAGGTTTTTGGGGGTCATAGGCTAGGGACTCAGTGATTTGCTTTTTAAAATGCATAAGATTTTTAAAAATTGAATTAGAAATCAATTCATTTAGAAATCAAGATATTTTGCATATTTGTCTGTTCACTTTGTGGCATATGTCAACACAGCCCACAGTAAATCAACACCCTAACCCCAGCCTGCGTCCACCTTGTCAAGCCTGGGCATGCTCTGTCCATTGGACACTATCTCTAGCACTCACTACTGCGTTGGTTACATTGTCACTTGGCCTTGGAAGCATTTCAGTTATGCAACTCTGCATGTCAGAAACTGACTTGCTCATGTACCTCTTTAGGTGAGGGGACCATGCTGCCCCTTTGAGACCCCCTCTTGAAAAATTACAGTGCAAAGTTCAGAGTGGTTTACTGGTTTGTAGGTGGGCAGGAGTCTATTTGCAGGGAGGAACTCTCTCCTGCCACCAAGAAGTGAACTGAGGAAGATGTGTTTCACCAGGTCTTAGAAGAGAAAGAAGCAGAGCTGGGTGGGTGGGCCCAACCCTTTTAAATAAGAATCCAATGACTCAGAGCTTATCAAAAGCAAACCAAGCCTGCAGGCCCTTTTCAGGTTTGTGGATCTCCAGTCCACATCCAGGACCTTTCCTCAGGATTAAATGAAACTTAAACCTACTAAATAAACACAGGCACAAAAAAATCATTGGGAGTCGTTCACCTGACATCAATCATTGCTGCCAGAGTGTTCCTTGTCTTGACAGCTTACTGTAGGGAGGGAGCCCTGGGCTGCCAGGAACAAAGGCAGGGAGAGAAAGAAAGGAAAATAGCAACAGAGAAGAAAATCTTTACATGGCAAGCTCAGGAAGGAAATTAAATGAAGGGAGACAGTTATCAACAGGAAGATAAATCTAAAATCAGGCCTGAGGTTTTTGTGGCAGACTTTACAATGGGTTCTCCTTTCTCCTTTAATTCAATATAATAAAAAGCTTTGATTTACTGAGACTTCTCTGTGGCGAACATGGTGCAGAACACTTCATTCATTCAGTCAGTCATTCATGTATCCACTCATTCATTCATTTTATAATGTATCCAAAGCTGCTTAGTATACAATATGAAGAAGGCCAAGCCCCTGGCAAATGAAGAAGACTGAAAATAAAAAAGCAAACACATAAATATATAACATTACAGAGTGATACATGTTATGGAGGGAAAAACCCTTATAAAGGGGGGTAGGGAAGAATTGAGTTACTTTATATTAGGTAGAGGGGAGTGAAGAGAATTGGGAAAGGGTATGGAGGAAGGAATGATAGTAGAGTGAACCAGACATTATTACCTCATGTACATGTACGACTGCATGACCGACGTGATTCTGCAATATGTATAAACAGAAAAATAAGAAATTATACTCTATTTATATATGATCTATCAAAATGTGTAAATGCATTCTACTGTCATGTACAACTAATTAGAACAAATAAAAAATAGAAACCTATAAGGGGATGGAGATGGGATGTCAAAGTTTCTCTTAGGTCAGCAGATTAGAGGAGGTCTGTATGGGGAAGCAGCACTGGAACTGAGGTCTAAAAGCAGGAGCCATCATTGAATGACCCAGGCAGAATGTTCCAGACAAAGGTTCAAAGGCCCCGTGATAGACTAGCATTTGGCCACGTTGAGGTCCAGGTGGAGGATCAGCAGGTTGACCTGTACATGGAGTTCTGCCCATGAAAATTCAGTAAGCAGGAGCAGGTCAGAGATACCAAATTGGGAAAATTTAATGTGAAGCCAGGGTACTATTTTGATAGCCAGGGTACTATTTTGGTACTATTTTGTCTGGTCCCAAAGACAACTATTTTATTTTAGCAAAGTTCCTGTTACTCCTAAAACTTTCATCATTTTTCCCATGGGTTTGACAGATACGTGTGTGTGCCTCAGGAATAATCAACTGAGGATTGATGGGAATTGGTAAATGAATACCCCACTTCCTTCTCCTCAGGTGACAACTCTGAAGCATGGCATGGCACATTCCCCCAGAGGCCCTACCAAGCCCAAACCCAGGGTGGTTACTTAATGATAATATATCCTTCATTGACTGCATTCCCTTCCCTTCTCTTCCCTTCCCTTCCCTTCCCTTCCCTTCCCTTCCCTTCCCTTCCCTGTCTCATTTCTCCAACCCTTGCTGGTGCTTTCTAGGGTCAACCTTCTTGTCCTCAAATCCTTGTTTCAGCTTTTAGGGACATTAAGTCTAAGGCACAGCCTAATGCACTAACTGACATTCATTCTTCAGTATTCAACTTAGAAGTCGCCTCTTCATGGAATGTGTCTGATCTCCTCTCTCTGACATGAAAGTTTGGATCAGGAATCTTGCATAGGCTCTCTTCACATGTAGAAGGTGTTTGTTCATTAATGGATGACGTGTCTCTAGGTGAAAAGCAAATGCAAGAAGCATGACATGAGATCCCACATACACTTTGTCCCCCAAAGGTTTCCTGCAGATGCATTGCTCCAGCTCCAATCTGACCTCTGGTCAAGGTCCTCCCACTTCCGGAGGATATATTGATTAGTGCTCTCTGGGGACAGTTCTATTGATAATCTGGCTCTTCTCAGAAATGCACAGCATAAACAACTTTTCGGATTCATCACAGCCTTCATTGCTCAATGTTAGCTGTTTTCCCTGGAAATATCTGTTTGGGGAAGAGATGTTTATTACCCATATGTCATTTCTCAAGCCATGGTGGACACGTAGAACCAAGCAAACAATGGACAGTAAATTTGAGGATGAAGTTTTCTACTTCAACATTTGGCCTTGTCCAGGAAGCTAGAAAGCTATTTCTTTTCCTTCCAAGACTTGTGCCAACAAACTAGCCTCCCCAATTTAAAGCATCTAAGCAAACAAGCACTAAGTCACATTTCAAACAAAAGTACCTAAAATAGACCCTTTAGTGGTCCAAACTTGAAGTTACTGTACCTGCAAATGACATAAGATTAATTTCTTGGCCTGAATCCAAAGTAAATGGACTTGTGTTCATTGCATTTTAAGGTAAATGCGTCTTCTGCAATAGTCGAGTGGTAGCAAATAGCTGATAAGCCATTGAGGGATTCATTAGTCATTTTCAGAAGGCTTTTCTACCAGGAGGTCCATCTCCTTAGCAGTTGCAAGCATGTTCCCTGGAAACTGAAACTAAGTGAACAGGAGATTTGTTTTCAGAACAAGAAAAACTCTTCCACAATGAAAAGTGAGGTATAGCCTTTGGGGTCTTTGGGTAAAGAAAGATGCCCTGATAGCCATATGGCTAAGGCCATTGGAAAAACACTGTGAGGGCTCCACTCAATGTCAAATATGGCTGATACTCTAGGTGGGGAAAAGAACTATAAAGTCATTTGCCAGGATCTCTCAGTGAGTAGTGAGTCTATACCAAGTGTTCCACATAAAGGAAATGAAGGTGAAACCAAGTCAATAGAACCCTAACTTTTGTGAGGTTGCTTGTTTTCTATGGCACACACATGAAATAAGTCACAGTGTACAGAGGTTGGATGGATAGCCAGCTAATAAATTTCTTTTCCTTTTGCTTCATGATGTTGCATAAAACAAATCTCAATAAGAGAACTGGTAACTGAGTTCAAAGCCCTGTTGGACACACACATCTACGCATAGTCACAAAGGTTGGGAAACAATAAACCAAAAACAGGAAGGCAAGGAACTGTAGAGGAGGGGTATGTGAATACAGCCCAGTTTTCCATTGTGTGAAGTGAGGTCCAGGCAAAGGCTGGAGACTATAGCAAATGACAGTCCTGAGCAGGTGCTCAGAGAACAGCTGTCTTACACACAAAGCTCATATTAAAGCCAGTGTGTTTACTGTATAATTATATTTACCTTTAATGCCTGCTGGGCATTATTCTTATGCTCCATTGTAGACCAGTCAAACATTTTATTTTGCATGATGAGAAGCTGATTCTTCACTCTCCCTACTAAGCATCAACATGTTTTTTTCAAAAGTAGGGACATATCATGTAAAACGGGGCTATTACTGGACTGAGTTCTGAAAGGGTTTCCCTGACGTTACATAAACATTTGGGTAAATGAAGTAACAAGGCTAGCAAAGGTTGGGCCCTTTCCTGTCTGACTCCGTCTCATTTTAGTCAATAACGCACTTAGCAGAATTCAGGTTTGATATGGCCTTTTTCTGCATCTAACAGAGGCAGAGGAAGAGAAAAAATAAAACTATGGCAGAGGGTCTTCATGTTACTTAGAACCAGACTGAGTGACCCCCATCCCTTAAAAGCATTGAGTGAATTTGTAGGCAAGGGAGATACTGATCTGGGAGAATTTTGGAAATAAAGGTGTGGAACCTGTGAGGAGCTGTACTATTACTTGCTGAGGCCTGTCTTAGGCATTCTGGTACAGAGAAGATGACTTGTCTTTTTTATTTTAATAATCACAATGAAATATCCCTTTTGTAAAAAGTTTTGGTTTTTAAAGATTTTTTTATTAACATGTATTAATTATACATATCAAGAGTTCAGGGTGATATTTCTACACATGCATCTACTATACACTGATCAGATATTATAAACATAAAAATATGAAAAGTCTTCTTTAAGTCCCAATGTAGTTAACCTTTAAGAAACTACCACTCGTAGATTTTGGTGTGACATCTACAAATAATATCCACAATGATCAGGAAAGGATATGTTAAAACCCCTTCCTTTCCATACAACAATCTGCACGAAGTTAAATTTTCTTCATTTACATCAACCAAAATAACATAACAACAGATTTAATACAAAAACAGATATGAGAATCCAGTTAATATTAAAGAAATCTGCAAAAATGTAAAATATGCCTGTCTTCTCCCTCATTGTGTTTGGTTTAGGAAAACTTAGTTATTTTTATTTAAAAATATGTTGTTTATGTTAACATTTTGTGGGTTTATTGCTGTTACTTCAACATAAATCAATAAATTTTTATATTTTCTCAATTTCAAGTTTTAATATATTAGATATCAAAATCAATATCAATAGATGTGGCCCACTTAAACAAAAGCTCTCAGGGGCTTCATTTTTAAGAATGTAAAGAGACCTGAATTCAGAGTTTTGAGATCCTCTGATATCCAAATTCTTATCCAACTTACCTTTAAAGTGGTACTTTAGGTCTACCAAGATCTCTTTGTTATCTTTAATCACATAGATGTCAAGATCTTAAGAACATCTTCGGGGAGTCTTGACTGGTATCCTGTACATAGGCTCAGCCAGTTTTGCACATTGGGGCAAAAGCTTACTATTTATAACCTATCTTCTAAAGAGTACCTTCTACTTTTAAGGAAGTGGCCTCTAAGGTGAGGTGACTGTATCAGGGACATGCAGGCACATGACATACTCCAAGGACCTCCTTCGTGTTCAGTCAGTCTCCTACATAATTTCTCCCATACCCATATCCAGATGAGAGCTGCCCAAAGGTTCATCTACCAAGCAAGTAAAACAGTCTCCAGACCTGGTCTGCAAAAACTAGTCCATGACGGAATACGCAGCTCAGATTCTAACTGCATCTGTTTGAATTCCCTGGGCTGGCGGGGTTGAAATTGAAGAATGTGCTGGAAGGATGCCATGCCCTCCACCTTTGTCAGGCACCACAGGGAGGCACACCTCATTTCTTTGCTCATCTATGAAGTCTAGAGTGGAGTCTAGTATAAACCCCATTCCCGCTGATTCTCAAACTATTGGAGGATCAGAGCTTGCAATTCATCTATCATTCCCATACCAGTTACTGTTGCTTCTTGGAGTAAAAGATAGTTTCCTAAATACAGCTCCTATATCTAATGTGGATAAACAGCTGAGTTCTTGAAAGATTTCCAACTGCAGAAGCCACATTCAAAGTTGGAGAGTCCAGAGGTGTTAATGCTCATAACCTGAACACACAGCATTGTCAATGATGGCTGTTGACTTTGGTCAGCTTTGCCAAGACAGGTGTTCTGCTCCTCAAATCGGCTCATGTCAAGAAGCTGCCTCCCTTACACAGTCTTATGGTTGTGGTTAATCTTCAGAACTCCCATGGAAAATAGCTAAAAATGACTGTGTCTAGGAGAAGATGATACCTACCTTCTCTCATGATTTCTACAGAATAACCTGAAGTCTCTTTTGCATTAGGTAACCAAAAGCACCATTATAGTACTTCATTGTTTTAATAATGAACCAAAGTCAAAGTATTGACTACTTATCTACCTGATATTTTATATTTTAGTTTTGCACTTTTGAAGCACTAAATTATATGCTAAGTTATACAGAAGATTCTCTGAGTATAAAGGAGAAAAGCAAATTTATAAAAATTCATCTTCATTGGGTGCAGTAGAGCATACCTGTAATCCTAGCTACTCAGGAGGTTGAGGCACAGGAGGATCACAAGTTCAAGGCCAGCCTGGACTACGTAGAAAGACCCTGCCTCAAAACAAAAAATAAACGTGATGGAGATGTAGCTTCATAGCAGAGCACCCCTGAGTTCAATCCCGGTACCACACATAAAAAGCCATCTTTATTTTTCATGAAAAGATAGGAGACTAGATATGGATTCAGTTCTTTCTCTCAGGGTCACTACAATGCACCATTCATCAGCTCTTTCTTTTTATTTTTTATTTAGCCATGCATTTATTTATTTTTTCAATGAAATTCAAAGTATCTGCTAAGCAGTGGAGTTGGTGAATTTGAAAGAAATGTTTCAAAATGCAAATCATGGAGACTATGACAGAAAAAAATCACAATCACATTATAAATAAAGGCATTATATGAAGTAGCTGCTTTTTCTAATCTAATGAAGCCATCATTTTTTAAAAAAGAGAAAGAGATTCAGCAACTTGTGCAAAGTAACACTCAGTTTTCTAAAGAATAAAAAAATAAAATGAAGAGATTGGAAGATGTCTCCTTTTCTGCTCATGCCAAAATAGATATTTAAAAATATCAGTTTCTTTTCTTTTCTCTGAATTCAGATCCTGGTCATCTTTCACTAAATTTCCTTTTTCTTCAGTCCATGGTTGTCACATAGAATTAAATATTGATGATGAAACATACCCACTGACTGGGTCACAGAGATAAAAGATGCTAAATGCCCTGACTGCAAGTGAGCAGTTGACAGATGAATCCCAGCTCCCGGGGATCGTGCTTAAAAAAAGATACACCTGCCTACAGGTGGTTAAGCAGAGATCCATTTCTATAGAAAGGACTGCCATAAATCAGAAAGAGATAAAAGCATTTAAAACCAACAAAGCAGGCAACATTTTTTGAGTAATTGAGCCTCGTTTTAGAAAACAAGAAATGTCTGTGTTACTCCTTGTCTTTCAAACATTATTCTCTGTTTGGTTAAGCTATACAAACACCAGGACTCTGATGTAAGCAAGACTTTTTCTTTTTGTATGTTGTACATAAATGTCTTTAATCTTTTGAGTTAGGAATTTATTGGTTGATTTTTCCTGGGTAAATTCAGCAAAGCTCTGAAATGGTTTTTCCTCCCAAAAGATATGAAGCAGGGAGGAGGCAGGGAAGGGTCAGTGAAGCTCAAACCAGAAAACCAAACTGAAAAATAAAGAAGGAAGAAAGAAAGGAAAGAGACTCAAAGGAAAAGAGAGTCAAAGGAAAGGATAGGAAAGGAAAGGAAAGGAAAGGAAAGGAAAGGAAAGGAAAGAATTTTCTGGAACAAGAGAGTAGATGAGAAAGTCCAGTTGACTTTTAACCAGCTTGACCCTGGGCCCAGGTGAATGTGCCTCTGGTCAGGTGGGGACAAAACAACTTCAGTTGAGCTTGCCAGTTTCCTCTTGAGGCTCAACAACAAGCAAAGCAAACCCACAACACGATGGTTTAACCTCACAGTTGTGCTCGGGACACCTATTCTGGTTCTTTCTCCCAGTTCCCCGGTCAAGGCCACATCACAGTCCCATGTTTAGCCCATGACCTGGGATTCACTCAAGTCTCCTCTCTTTCACAAGCTGGTGAGGACGAGGCAGGAAGTGCTCCAGGAGTTGGCTGGGGACAGAGAGCAGGTGTCAGATCTCCTCTCACCCTTGTTCTGCTCCCAGCCCCTGTCCCTGCATCTGTCTTTTCCAGGTCCAAGAAAAGACTCTATACAGAGTGTCTGCCAAAGATGGTTGGCCCTGTGATAGTTCTGCTTGAGAATTTTAACCAAAAGAGTAAAAGATTGATGCTTAAAATAGATGAAAAGATCTTACTCTTGCTCCCCACGACTTTCAGAATTTTCATTTTATCCCAGGAATTTTCAAAGGATAACTATCTGTGAAATGTAAGTCAAAGAACTCTACTTGTTGGCTGTAGTAGGTTGCTAGGGCTGCAGTAACAAATACAATAAACTGGAAAGCATATACAAAAGAATTTAGTGTCTCACAGTTTGGGAGGCTAAAGTCCAAGATCCAGGTGTTGACTGGGTTGATCCCTTCGGAGTGCTACAAGGAAGAATCTCTTCTGTGATTTTCCTCAACTTTTGGTAGTTTGCTGGCAACCTCTGGTGTTCCCAGTCTTCATGTTCACTGGTGTGCTCCCCGTGTGTTGCTATATGGGATTAGGGGCCCACGCTACTCCAACATGACCTTAGCTTAGTGAAGTAGATCTCCACTGACCCTATTTCCACATGACGTCACACTCTGCAGTACAGGGGGTTAGTGAACCAATCCTTAAATTGGGTGGGGGGGACACAATTCATCCAATAACATTGAATATGTTGGTGTGTTTCTGTTGCACGTAGCAGCCCAAATTCCCTTACCAGACAGCCCATCAGGAAAAATAACTTGGGTATATAATGTATGTGTAGGATTGGACACAAACTGTGTGTGTTGAGGGGGAAGTAGGGCGATTAACAGTCCTGTTTGCCTTAAACTGAGAAGGTCCCTGGAATATAGAACTTTCAGGACTGAAACAGTACAAGTCCTAGACAAACATCATGAGTGGATCATTCTAGCAGGGGACCCCTCTGATAACAAAAACATTTGCAAATCATCAATTCACACCGTATTCACAATTCTGTTGTCAAACCCAGACCTTTGATTAGAAAAAGATTCAGACACGTAAGTAATAGAGGTAACTTGAAAGTCTTGTGGAGGAGCTGGAGAGGGTAGGGATGGATGTCCCTGCCAGAATACAGCAAGTCATGCACATGTGCCTGGGTAAGATGGTGGTTCATCACCATCACATGCTTCTGAAAGAAATCAGAACACAAAAATATTTGTTATAAGGGAGCATAAAGAAACAAAGACAGGAGGGGAAAGGGAGATGCTGAGGAATGGAACACCAAATTATGCTGTGTGCATGTATGAATATATCACAATGAATCCCACTTTATATACAGTTATAATTTACCAATTAAAAATAAATAAATAGGAGACCAGTAGAGTAGAGGAGGGGGAGTCTGTGGGTGACAGGAGGAAAGTGAAAGAGGAAATACTGGGAAATGAAATGGAGCAAATTATATTATGTGCATTTAGGAATGTGTCACAATAAACCCCACTATTATGTAGAATTATAATGTACTAATAGAAATATAATAAAAAAGAAAGAATGGCAAGAGGGTTCTTTTAGGAATTATGATTTGGAAAAAATATATATTTAAAGAGTTATGTAAAGATTTATAAAGTAATATAGAAAAGTAGAAAATATAGAGGAAACTACATACAGGCTTAGATTAAAGAGTTATTTCAAGTTCTATGTCAAGTTAGAAAATCATAGGGGATCCAAAATGAAATAACTATTAAGAAAGACTTTTACCAGTTATATCACAGAAACAAACACAGGGATATTTAGGAAATCATATTGAAAAAAAATTGAATTATACATGGAGACAAAAAAAAAAGGTAAATAAAGATAAGGGATCCCCAAATCTAGAAAGGCTCCCAGGAGAGGATCATGTAAGAGTTTAAAAATGTTGAAAAGACTGAATAAGGAAGTGAACAAATGACCACAAACATCTTTAGAACATTGGAGTCTAGTTTACCTAGATCCTGAGCAGCTTTACCTCTGGAATTAGAAAACGTGAGTCTAAACCCTTCATTATGAGCAACAGAGACTCAGACCCAGCAGAATTTTCCAAACTGCTGTGTAGCATGTGCCTCCGAATTGCCCATCTGAGATTCAGGAGTGAGGAGTGCTTTTCCACCGGCTCTCACCCTCCACTGGGCAAGAGTTTTCTCAGTCACAGGTAAGTTACTGTTACATCCTTGCATTCCAGACCATGCCTTCATGGGTGTCTGAAAGTGTCCTAGTTTGGGTTTCTCCAAAGCTGAGCCTGAGAAAAGGATTTGGGTCCCTATGATTCTTTGAGAAATGTTCCCAGGAAGACAGAATGGAGAAGTAAAGAAAGTGAGACAAAAAAGGAAGAAAAGTAAAAGGGTACCCATTAATCTCTTTACTGCTATAGGCCCTAGGCTCCCTCTCCCCGGAAGCCCTAGGAGGAGCCCTGTGGTTCATGCCTTGCTCTTTCCTCCAAGAGGCAGGAGGCTGGGCCACTTCCCACAGATTCCACTCCTCCATTGTTGGACAACTGCCCCAGGATTATCAATTCCCCAAGACTCTGGGGCTTCACTGCCAACAGCAGAGTGAACACTTTACCTTCAGAAAAACCCTAAGGCAAAACAACAGCAAAAACAAAGTTTTAGGGAAATAAGCCTGGTAGCTGCACTGTCCTCCACCCTTGCTGGTCCCCCAACCCTTCAGTCCTGATTCAGGTTTCAAGATCTCTAAAGAGAATTCAGCTGTGACTGCTTTCTCCATTTCTGGCTCCTTAAGCACCCCACTTTTTCTTTTCCACCTGTGTCCAAGCAGACACCTCAACTTGTCTTTACTCAGAAATCTGGGCAGCAATCCCTCCCACAGGCAAGTGCCTGTCAGATGAAGCCCCCTCACCCTGTGATGCCAGCCCTTCTCATCTGATTCCCCATTCTCATTCTCCAGCATCTTTCACACTAGTTCCCACTGTTCACCCTTGTGGATGAACACAAGTTCAGCCTCAGCTGGTACTGTGACCCCCACTTGGATCACCTTTCTCCACAACCTAATTTCCTAAGGAGCCCCACCCATTTCTCAGATACCACCCTCCCATTAAGCTTTCCATGATCCTCACCCATCCTACTCCACAAATCCACACACGTAACACTCACTTCACACTTACTACACCCACTACACATATCACCTCTCAACACACCTTCACATACCCCATACGCAGCAGATATACACGACACACAGACTCCACCAACTTCCCTCTGTGTTATTGATTCCTCCCTTCTGTATGTTCTAATGTTTTAGTTACATCTTTATTGTAGGTCACCAAATTTAACCTTGTGTTGGAGTTACAACTTTTCTTATGTGATCCTTAATGCAGTTGCTACATCTGATTAGTTTTTGTTCCCCACAAACAAATCAATGTCACATGCATAACCGCCACATTGAACTCCAGGTGAATTAAACTGGTTGCAATAGAATTAGAGTTAATCTCACAGGCAGAGGAAACAGAATGAATAATTGCATAGGAGCGGGAACCCCAGGGGCCTTTTAGGGAAGATGAGCAGTGCCTTTTCTTAACTAACTCCATGATGGCAAAGACTCATTATCTTACTGACTATGCCTGACTACAACCTACATCCTAACTTCAGAACTGTGACAGCAGGAAGCGAAGTTCCCCTCTGTGGACAGCACTGAAAGACCCAGAGAAGAAGTTCAGTCAAACAGAGAGGGTGAGGCCAGCAATGGCAAGGCCATGCAACCTGGCAGAGGGCTGAATTTCTACCAGAAGGTCTTGGAGTCACTACATAGCTAAGCTGAAGTGCAATATGATTAAAGCTGCACTTCAATAATGGACCATTAGGTATATTTAGGTGGAAAAATCTTCACATTTTGCATATAAGGCAGGTATGTATTGTCTGCCTCATCGGAAATTCCACACACAGCTTGATGTACTCACAAATTCACAATTCAGAATTAATTGGTTTTTAGGCCATGCATTTAGGTCAGATCTCCCAGACACTCCATTTCATGTGGTGAAAAGAAATTAAGTCAATTTTCCCCCTGCCAGACCCTCGGCTCTCATCTCGCAGGCCTGGTGAGCCCTCCCTCTGCACAAGAGGGAGGAAGACAACCTTTAAAGGCATTCTCATTATTTCTCAGAGAGATGTCATTAAGTACTGTAAACATGTCCTGAATGAGTCCATGTCACAAAGACCGCAAAGTGTTTATAGAATAAAAGCCTATAAGCGCCAAAGTGAGATAAAATGGGGGAGGAAACAAAGAAAGAGGGAGAGAGAGAGATTTTTTTGAAAAAGGAAATGTCTTTTTGACCAATGAGTTGAGTTAAAGGTGTAGACTCTGAGTAAATTTGCCCAGATGAGCTTGGCCACAGAGGAAAACAGGAATAGGATGCGCCTGGGTTCAGGGACCCACTGCCTAACTCCCAGGCCCCTGAAAGACATCACTAAATGACAGCACCCAGCTCTCCCTCTGAATTCACACCTGGCAGACATTGCCAATTGATTACCTATATGCTCCTCTGAATTCACACCTGTCCTCAGAATTCTTGGCAAGGAAGCAGTCAAATCAGTCATGCTAAGCTGTGGTTTGATCTTAATGTTTCTGTTTGAGAAGGTCCTGGGAGTGTTCCTTTTTCAAGCCTATGATATTGTGTTATAACAAAGAAAATTCTTGCCCAAGATGAGATGAATACACTGTCTTATTTGAACACTGTTTTATTTGTTATTTTGCTCTGCATTGTTTACAATCAAGTTAAGAAGACAAGCCGCTTGGAGGTCTGCACTGATTTTAATCCCCCAAAGTCTGACAATGTGTGAGCACACAGACTTCAGGAGGATGTCTGGAATGCATGGTGCATGGGTTGTACAGGATCAGTGTGTTCATTTCCAAGGAAGAAAGATAGCATCATGGCTTGTCTTTGGGGCTCAACAACCAAAAACTCTACACCTGCTTCATTCAGGCAGCAGAAAGACCTGGAAATCTGCATCTCTCTGGGGCAGGCCTTGGATGGTGATTGACAGTGTGGTAGTATAAGAACACAGCCACCTTGCTTTGACATGGACAAGTACCTTGTGTTCTAAAGTTCAGTAGGGTCAGGCTGGCACTACTGAAGAAATTCTGAATCACATTCTCTCTGGGTTTCCTCCCTTTCTGCTCTGCTTTTCCCATGTCCTTACCTACTTGACCTGGGAATACTTTCTTAACAGACTATCACTTGCACGTGAATGCTTAGCTTGGGCACAGTAACAGCTGTAGGTCATAAGCTCTAATAAGGCAAAGTGTAAGCCTCACCTGTGTTTTGTCACTCAAGGGAGGTCAGACCTGATCCTAGGACTCCCCTTGCCCTTTTCTCTTGGGGTATGCCTGGCCACCTCTATAACCTGAAGAAACAGATCCTGAAACACTGGGCTGCTCTGATGGGTTCTACAAATGTCATTCATTATGCCTGCTGTTTTTCCCACAAGCAAGTAGCTACATGGAGACTTTGGAATTCTAAAAAAAAAAAAAAAAAAAAAAAATGCCCCTTAATCAGCTGACATGAAATTGTGAAAGTTCATCCAAAACCTACCAGGAGGAAGTATGAGAAGAAATTGCAATCTCTAGTAGAAATAACTGGAAACATTTTTGTGCATAAAAACATTTGTCGAAGAAACAGAAATCACAGGCAAAAATAACAAAATAAGCCAAGCACACTGTGCATGTCCATAATCCTAGATAACTCAGAAGGCTGAAGCAGAAGGATCTTAAATTCCAGGCAAGGCTGGGCAATTTAGTGAAGCCCTGTCTCAAAATGAAATAACAATGGCTGGGGATGTAGCTCAGTGGTAGTGCTACATCCCCAGGACCACAAATGAACAATAAATAATTAAATAATCATATTGATAACTTCAAGGAATAACTACTTATAATACTTTGGAATATATGTATACTTAGACTTTATAATGAATATATATAGTGAATTTGATAACCTAAAAAAATTACAATTGACTTTTCATAATCAGCTTTCATTTCATCATCAATGCAAACCAGTTAGAATTTTCTATGCTCTGTCTATTGCTATCAATTTACAAAGAAGTTTTACTTATTTATTTTTTCACAGGTAAAATAACTTGTTCTGTTTTTAAATAAATAGGAAGAAATCTTGAATTCAGACGAGTATTAATTCTTTTAAAGCAATAACCTGAAGGAATTATTTCCTATTCAAACAGTGTTATTAAAAATAATCTGTGGCTGTGAAATTTAGAAGCCTAGGATACATCTAAAAAACATCCAAAAATGGCCAGGCATAGTGGTGCATGCCTGTAATCCCAGTATCAGGAGGCTGAGGCAGGAGGATTGAAAGTTCAAAGCCAGCCTCAGCAACTTAGCAAGACCCTGTCTCAGAATAAAATAAATAAAATAAAAAAAGGCTGGGCATGGATTTGGATATATATATATCCAAAATTTTATATATATATATACATATATATATATATATATATATCCAAAATGATTGGGTTCTTCATTTGTTTGAAACAGTTTAAAGTCAAGCAGAGTCACTGAGTTTGAGAAGGAAAATAAGAAAATTGGGTAAAAACACCTATAATCAAAACTAAAATTTGACCAGAGAGTAACTGAATTGGATGTTTCATTCCCACACACAGGATAAGTGAGAATTTCACACATTCACATGTCTGGCAAAGGAAAACATCTACTTAAATTTATATTTGCATTGTGTTGTCTTAATTGTTTAAATTAATTGTCTTATTACAGAACATATTCACACAGTATTATGTGGATTTTTAGAGCTACCCTACTCTGGGCCTCTTCAATTACAGTCAGTCCTGCAATACCCCATAACCCTATTCAAGACCTCAGGAACACCTCCAGTCTTAACCCCCACCTCATATCCACACTGAACAGGACATGGGACCTTTATTGCCCTGGTTACCTTTGTAGCCAACTTGGAACGTCAGACCATCTTTGTTAGTTCCACAGAGTTGGAATTTAAAATTCTGAATTGAAAAAACCCACTCTCTTATTTGCACAAGAGGGAAACTGGAGCTTATACAACTGGCATGAAGAATGAGAATCTGATCCTTCCTCCAGGTGGTGATTTCTGATGTTCATTCATGACACCTCACATACAGGAACTGGCTTATTATTTAACCATCATGCTCTATAAACCTGAGGCTCATACCTGGTAGTCACAGGTACTGAACCCTTCACTGCACATAATCATCCTGGGATCCTCATCTTGCTTTCCAACCACAACACACCTATGTCAGAACTATGACTCTTGGCCTGAAAGTCATGGTCTGGGAACTCCCAAAATTGAATGCATTTTTTTTTTCTGTTGCAGGAGGTTGGTTTAACATTTAGCAGACTCTGAACCGGGACTGTATTAGCCTTCTATTACTGCTCTAACAATTACCACAAACTTAGTGACTTAAAATGCAAATTTCTTTACCTATATTTCTGCAAGTCGAAGGACTAACAGTTCTCGAGCTTACATTCAGATATGGATAGAAGTGCTTTCCCTTCTGGAGGCTCCAGGGGAGAATCCATTTCCTTGCTTTTTCCTGCTTCTAGAAGCTTACTATACTGATTCTTATATTCCTATGTTACATCTCTCTTTTTCATCTTCAAAGCCAGTGAGGAGGGCAAGCTTTCATTCTTCTTTTCCTCTCTGTCTTCTGAAGCCACATCTTCCTCTGAATTCTCCTTGGCTTTCCTCTTCCACTTTAGGAACCCTTGTGATTACATTGGGTCCACTCAAATCATTCAGAACTATTTCCCTATTTAAAGCTTAGTTTATTTGCAACCTTAATTCCATTTGAAACCTTAACACTTTTGCATGTAATCTAACACAGGATTAGAATGTGGCCATATTTGGGGGTGGGCATTATTTTGCCTACCTTAGGATCTAATAACATATCTCTAAAGAGAAAAAGAAAGCACATCAAAAAATGTGTCATGCATTCATTAGTCAATTCACCAAATATTTGTTGAGCATCTACTGAATGCTACTGTACTTCGATGGTAAGATGCAATTAAAAACAGGAAAATGGGACAATCCTGCTGATTTTCCCAGTACTGAAGAGCTTCCCAGGATACAGGGTTTTCGATGCTAACGTTGGGACAGTCTCAGGCAAAAAAGTGCTGATCACCCTAGGTGCAGTCTCTATCATCCAGAAATTTACAGTTCAACATGAGGCAGGAACAAAACACAATCAAGACTTCAAAAGAAACTGCAAGTTGCACTATTGCAGCTTTAAAGGTAAAAGAACAGGGGCTGAGGATATAGCTCAGCTGGTAAAGTGCGTGTCTTGCAAGCACAAGGCCCTGGGTTCAATCCCCAGCACTGCAAAAAAATAAAAATTAAAATAAAATTTTAAAAAAAGGAAAAAAAAAACAGAACTGAGATACAGATGAAGGAAATCGACATATTGTGAGCAGTCCTTTGGATAACACTGATTGTCCCACGCTGGCTACCTGCTACATACATCATCCTGTTTAAACCTCAGGAAAACTCTAAGAAACGAGAAGAGCTTCTACCTGAAGTTTTTAGATAAGGACACAGAAAGCTAAAGTCTATTTACTGTTTCACAGAAGCAGACCTGGACACAAGGATTGCAGAACAAGCAATGTAGTAAGGATGAGTTCCCAGGGAAAATCATAAAAGAATCAGGGAGAAGGATAAGAAAGGGGAGGAAAATTGCAAGGGTGAGATTTTAGGAAAAGATTACTTGAAGGTAGCTTCATTCTGATCTGTCAGGGGAACTAAGACATAAGTTACCCTCAGAGGGTCTCCCACCATGAAGTGGGCCTCATACTCCTGCAACCCATTGTTGGCTGGTTTGCACAACCCCAGGCAGTTCTTTCTACTACATAGGAAAAGAATCAGGTATGGGCCGTTAAAAGCAAAAGCCCATGGAAGTGAGGGGAGGGGAAACAGCAGATAAAGGTAGCCCATATGGTCTATATGGGGAACCAGGAGTAGCAATTGAACCCAAATCTAGTAAATCCAACAGCACAGCAGGGTGGCTAAATCTCTTCTGTTCTGTCACATTCTTAGAAATTGTCTAAGAATACTTCTTTTGCAAGAGTTTCTTTCCACCAGAACTGGTTTGACACCAATATTAAAACTCAAAACGTGCTGCCGTTCAAAATCCACAGGGTCGACGTAGCATCCCAGTGTGACTCTTCCCAGGTAATTTACTTGTTTCCTTTGACACTTGGCTTGCTAAGAATGAAAAGCTAATTAGCAGTACAGTGATTAGATTATGATGATTATGATGATTAAATACTACCTGATTTTTTTTCAAATGACTTTTATGCTTCATAACCTGTCTTAGAATTTCCATCCACACACAGGTTTTGATTGTGTCCAGATTTTTGTACAAATGGGAGGGTAGGAGGCAGTAGTGTGCCTTTTTAGAATTATTGCAGGGATGATGACTTCTAATTTTAAACATCACAAGACCTTCTCTTTACTATAAATGTGATGTTTTAGTGTGACCTTGGATCTTTACTATCTCTGAGAATGGATCATTTATGGGTTCCAGATGGAAAGTATAAAATTAATAACCCCTTGTAGACTAACACCCATATGTTTTTCACATACAACAGAGATGGGCTTTGCTCACAATGTCATTTATTTAAATGAGATTAACATATAAACTATGATAAATTGGTGCTTCTGAGTTCTGTGTGAGACATGGCAAAAAATAAAGTGTTTAATATTGGCATTAAAAAGTCTGAAAAAGAAATGGATCTGCAAAATGGCAAATAAAAATCACCAGTCCCTCTTGTAATTTTGTGTGTTTGGAATGACATTCACATGCCCCCAAATAAACCAATGCACCAATCAATGCCCAAAATAGTATAATATTTATTTGTATTACTTAGGATTAGGTTTGACTACAAATGACACACAATGGTGTGTTTAAGAAGAAGTTTATTTCTCTCTCACATAAATCCAGGTTTTGTTCCATAAACTCTTTGCAGTTCCTTGCAACTCACTTATGAACTAATTCTAAAATATAGCTGTGGTTCTTATGATCCAATATGGCAGCACTATATCCCATTTCTGGGAAGGGGATAGAGCAATGGTCTTTTAAGGAAGGATTCACAAAGCACCATTCAACCTCACTTTATATCTCATTGACCATATCCTGGTTAACATAGCCACACCAACCCCAAGGGACACTGGGGAATGTTGGTTTTTACATGAATAACTAAGGTCCTGCTAAAATTCAGGAATATATTACTAAAGAGGACTAGGTGAAAATGGATCTCCGGAAACAAAACCAGACTCTCCTAAGCATTTATGGTAATTTCTAAAGATATGAATATGACTAATTTTAATAAAGATTAATCATGTTTATTCTTTATTTAAATTAAAAGAAATTTCTTTTCTCCTCAGCCTGCTTATTTAAAGGAAAGAATTAAATCTGATCTCAATTATAATTTTGAATGAAGCCAAATGAACTGTGGGAATCTATGCCACCATCAATTCATGCCACCATTACATACTGCAGCAGGTCCAGATTCTATAATGAATCATTTAATTTGTCTTGGAAGCAGAGAGCCACCTTGCCCAAGGCCATGCCTTCTCTTTCCTGAAGTCCTGTATCTGAGTACTTATTCATGTAATTGCATAAAGATCTATCTTGTTGGCCCTACCAGGGACAGTGCTGAAAGGTCATTACCACCCTCAGAAATGGGAGGCAGCCTTCCTGCTCAGTGCACCTCTGCCCAACTCGCCTTCTCCACCGCCTCTACCCTCCAAAACCATTGTTCCCTAGAATACTTCTTAACAGATCTGCATGATGATCTCCATCTCAGAAGCAACTTTTCAGAGAAAGGAACAGCCAGTGAGCAACTGATATTCATACTGAATCATTCTCTAATTACATTTCTTGCACTCTTCCAACTATTTTTGGTAACATGGCACTCAGGCCCACTGGGGCAATTGCTAGGTATCTCTGCTTCTGATGGAGGCTGGTTCTGTTCAGTAATCCTTTCTGAACCTCGGAGTCCTTCCTGTTACTCCAGGACCCTGCTCTGTGGCTGTGGGAGCAGATGCCCACTGGGTATTTATAATCTTTACAGGAGGATGTGCTATAGCTGGAGGAGTGGAAATTGACTCTCTGAGCTCGATCTCTGCTCTGTCATATCCAAGAAATTTGATACTGGGTAAACGGGTAAATCTGCTCCCTCATTTTCAATAGGGGGAGAGCAAATCCTACTTCAAAGGGCTATTGAATTAAATTAATTAATATGGTTTAAATTGTCAGCTTCTTCAGCCATTTTCTTCCAACTTCTTGCATGACTTAAAACAATCTGTGTTTTTATGAGTCCTCCAGAGGAGTTCTGTAAAGTTTGACAGTTACTGCTTTCAAGGGAGTACAAAAGATATAGACAGAAGAGCTTTCTTTTCCACACTTAATTCTAAACATCCCCCCAACACACACACATTCTCTCTCTTTTCCTCTAATTCTTTCTCCCATGGAAGTGTTTGTATTGGGGCTTACCATCACAGTCTTCCAATTTTGGTCCTATGCCTTCAGGACACACACACATACATGCACACGTACATGAAAATTTTTAGAGTAAATAAATACTAAAAATACTAGGGTTGGCAAATCTTTTCCTACCTGTCCTCAACATTCCAGGAAAAAAAAAAAAAGGTTAAATTTTTCTGCCACATGACCTAGAAAAGACTCCAGCTGCTCACACTAGATCTGACTACACAGCAGGCAATAAAAGGCTTGCTAACCTGCCTTTATTTGCTTTCTGCTCAAGATAAACATTTATCACTGGGTGTATTGATTAACACCATATCATTTCCCTCCTTACACTTTCACAGAGGGAGCAGGCTCCACTTGGAAACTTAAACCTTTGTGAGGCTCAAGAGACCCCAAGTGCTATAGTGCCTATGTAGTGCCCATAAGCAGCTGTGAGCTACAGAAAGGTGTGGAAACCCTTGTGCTTAGGAGAGGCCAGTCACCATACTCCAATCTGGATAGAATAGTAGGGGATGCTCATTCTCTGGTAGCCAATCAGAGAGCAAACTGCAGAGTGAGATGTAAAAGCCACAGCAGGATGCAAAATGCTTTAGAAGTTTGGCATTGACACCCATTGCTTTGCCAATCTACCCCCTCCTTAACCACCAGCAGCTACTAATCTGTTCTCCATTTCACTAATTGTGTTATTCAAAAATGTTATATAAAGAATCACACAACATGGAATCATTGGAAATTTAAATTTTTCCCTTCAGCAAAATTCTCTGGAATCCATTCATATTATTGTATGTGTCAATTTTGTGTACCAATGAATGCGTCACATTTTACTTAATTCACTCCTTGAAGGACTTTCATATTGTTTCGATGTGGGGCTGTTATGAATACAACTGCCATAAACATTTGCACATAGATATATGTTTCAATATAAATATTCATTCTTTGGGATAAATATCCAGAAATGCAATTGCTGAGGCATATGGTAGTAACATGTTAATTTTTGGAGAAACTGCCAAGCAGTTTTCTAGATTTACTATACAATTTTAACTCCCCACCATAAATTTAAGAGTGATTCAGTTTCTTTGCATTCTTACTAGTATTGAATATTGTTTCTCTTTCTCATGGTGCTTTCCCCAAATGCCTAATGATTTCCCTCATCCTTAATGATCTTTCCATATGCATATTTATAATATGAATACCCTTTTCCAAGAAATGTCTCTTCAAGCCCATTTTCTGATGAGATTGCTTCAGATTTTGTTTCTACTGCTGAGTTTTGAGAGTTCTTTATATATTCTATATACTAGTCCTCTTTGAATAAATTGTTTATCTCAATTTTCTGCCAAAACATAGCCTTTCTATTCATCCTCTTTACAGGGCCTATCACAAAGCAAAGTTTTAATTATGATAAAGTCTAATGTATAAGTTTTTCCTTTTATGGATCATGCTTTTAGTATCAAGTAGAAGTCCTTGCCATGTCCTAAATCCATGAGATTTTATCTCATGTTTTCTTCTAAAAGCTTTATAGTTTTACATCTTACATTTAAGCCCATAATCCATCTTGAGTTAATTTTTTTCTAAGATTTGATACTTAGGTCAAGGTTCATATTTTGCCTAGAGGTTGTTCAATTATTTCAGCACCATTTGTTGAAAAGACTATCTTTCCTCCATTGAATAACCTTTGCAACTATAGCAAAAATTTGGGGACCATTTTTGTGTGGATTTATTTTCAGGTTTTTTGTTTTATTACATTGATTTGTGTATCTACTCCTTTAACAATTCCATGGAATATTGATTAACTGTAGTTACATATTCAGTCTGGAAATCTGATTAATTGATCCCTCCCAATTTATGATTCTTTTAAAATTTTTAAATCTATTTCAGACCCTTTACCTTTACATATAAATTTGAAATATTATTTATATCTATAAAAAATCTTGCTGGAAATTTGATTGAAATTGTATGTGCATTTGGAGAGAATCGACATCTTTACAATGTTGAGTTTTCCAATCCATAAACACAATATGTATTCCTTATTTATTTAGCTCTTTGGTTTCTTTCTTCAGCATTATGTATTTATCAGTATAAGAAATCCTATACATGTTTTGTTAAATTTATACCTAAGTATTTCACTGTCCCTTTTTTTAAGCAATTGTAAATGTTGTTATATTTTAATTTTGGTACCCCTTTGTTCTTAGCTAATAGAAATGTAATTTGTGTATTTGTTTATTATATATCCTGCATTGATGAACTCACTAAAAGATTTCCTGTAGTTTCTTTGGTATTTTCCATGGAGATAATCATATAATCTTTAAGTAGGACAGTTTTATTTTCTCCTGTCTGATAAATATGGCTTTTATTTACTTATCTTTTCTTATTGCACTGGCTAAAATTCCCAGCACTGTATTTATACGAGCAGTGAAAGTGGAAATCCTCATCTTCTTGTCAATCTTGAGGAAAGTGATTATGTATAATTTTAGATGTAAGTTTCTGTAAATAGTCTTTATCAAGTTGAGGCTGGTTTTCCTCTATTCCTATTTTTTCTGAGAATTTTTATCATGAATTTTGGCAAGTGTTTTTATTGTGTGGATTAATATGTGATATTTCTTTACTCTACTAATACAGAGAGTTGATTGATTTTCAATATTGAAAGAGCCTTGCATCCCAGAAATAAGTTTCATTTGTCCATGGTATGTAATTATTTTATATATCATTGAATTTCATTTTCTGATATTTTGTTAGGGATTTTCCTTTTGCTTGTATTCATGAGGGCCATTGATCTTTAATTTTCTTTTTGAACTCTCTTTGTCTGGCTTTGGTATCAGGATAATACTAGCTTCATAAAATGAATTGGTAAGTATTTCTTCTCTTCCATATGCTAAAAGAGATTGTATAGAATTGATGTTAATTCTTCTTTACGTATTTGGTTAGGTAATCTCTGGTGACAGCATCAAGGACTGGAAATTTCTTTGGGGGAAAGTTATTAAATTGAAAATTCCCTTTATGGTTTAGGGCCCTTCAAAGTATCCATTTCATACTGGATTTATTGCGATTATTTGTGTTGTTCAAAAAAATTTGTCTATTTTATTTTTCAAGTTTATATGCAGGGTTTTATAGCATTTCGATTTTATCCTTTTGTTGTCTACATGATCTTTAGTAATATATTTAATATATTCTGTGTTATTCCTGTTGTTAGTCATTTGTAGCTTCTTTTTTTCTATGTATGGTTAGAGTATTGTCATTTTAAAAAGTACATAGAGTTTTTTAAATGGTTTCACAGTGGTTTGTTTTTAATTGTAGATGAACATAATATCCTTATTTATTTATTTTTATGTGGTTCTGAGGATCGAACCCAGTGCCTTACTCATGCTAGGCAAGTGCTCTACCACTGAGGTACACCCCAGCCCAGATTGTCAGTTTTATTGATATTTTCATAGAATCAATTCTTTGTTTCATTGTTTGTCCCTGTTGCTTTCTGGTTTTATTTTCGCTGCTTTCTTTCTTAGTATTTATTAGTTTCTTCCTCTATTTGCTTTAGACTTATTTACTCTTCTTTTTCTAGGTTCTTAAGGTAGGAGCTTATATCATTGGTCTGAGACCTTAATTCTTCTCTAATTTATCCATTTTAATACTATAAATTTTCCTCTTGGCACTGTTTAAGCTGTATGCCACAAATGAGGACAGGATGTATCTCCACTTTTACTCAGTTCACCTTTTTTTTCAGCTTGAGATTGGTTTTATGGCCTAGGATATGGCCAAAAATGGTCCATGTTCTGTGAGCACTTGACAGCAATGAGCACCTGTGGTAATTAGATGGGTCTTCTACCTCTATTAATGAGTAGTGAGATCCTATTGGTTGATGGCCTTCCTTTCTTTCATTCTTTCTTTCTTTTTGGGGTATTGGGGTTTTAACTCAGGGCCACTTTACCTCTGTGCCATATCCTCAGCCCTTTTTGGTTTGTTTGTTTTTGAGACAGGGTCTTACTAAGTTGTTGAGGGCCTCACTTGGTTGTTGAGGCTGACCTGGATCTTGCTATCCCTCTGCCTCCACCTCCAGAGTCACTGGGATCATAGGGGCTTGCCACAGTGCCCTGTAGCATTCCTCATTTCCTCTCTCTCCCTCTTCCTGATCAGTCTACCTAAAGATTTGTCAACACGTTGACCTTTCCACATATGCTAAATAACATGAATGGAGCATGGGGGAGGCATAGGGAAGAACAAATCAAAGCTGAATTTTCAGTCCAGTCTCATGAAAATGTCCGTATATGCCAGTTTCACAAACATGCATCTCGCAATTGTTTATTCCTGATTTAAAATAAATAAGTAGAAAAATTTCATTTAACTATGATTCTTTTACTCTCAGTAACTCAGTCAAGAGTTAATACCTGTCTGAAGCACCTGCAAGGGAGAACCAATTATCTATCAGTGCCTTCCCCCCCTCATAAAAGTTCAATTAATCATCTATTAGGATTGATTGGACTAGAGATATAGCTCAGTTGGTAGAGTGCTTGCCTTGCATGCACAAGGCCCTGGGTTCAATCCCCAGGACCACACACAAAAAAAAGATTTGATTAATGACTTGCAAATCTGCACTAGGTGCATATACCCAGGGATCCCCTACAGCTGAGACTTGTAACCACACTATCTTCATCTCACTAAAATGAGAAGCTTAGGAACTAAGGGGAAATGCGTATAATAATGTGCACAATAAATGTACAGAATAAACACCAGCACAACCCCAAACAGTACAATGAAAGACATTAGCCTCCTTGGGATGTTTGGGCTTGAGACTGCCGAAGTCATTCTGTGGTCAGTATCCATTGGAAGAGGAAAGCAGTATACCATCAGATCCTTAACTGAACCACATTTGAGCAGGAAGACCTCACGTGGTTGTGTTTTTGTTTTGTTTTGTTTTTTTCCTTCTCTTTGAGCAGGGAATCCAGCTGAATGCTATTATTTAAATATCAAACATTGGTAATCATTTCAGCAGTCTGTTAGTTTGGATAATACGTCTTTCTTATTATAGCTAATTGCTTGAATATCTGCAGACTGATATACTCTTTGTAGACATTGATGCTCTCTTCTTTTTATAACTTTATTTCATTTTCTGTTCATTTCTGGTGTTGACTCAAAGGGCCTTTATCACCTTCAGCTGATAAATCTATGCTTTATGGCTGCTGATGTGATTGTGAACAGTCGAAACAGCATGCAATAATACACACATATAAATATTTGAACAGGAAAAAGAAAGTCTGTCTGATGTAGGCCAAGGAAGAAATGCATTTAAACAAATAATGCCACTAGAGGGACCTTGACTCTGAACCATGAGTAGGCAAGGTCAGACTCAGAAGGGCACCTTATAGTTCCATTGCCTGGCTTTGTGGATTGGTACAAGTGCCATGGCCAATTTTAAAGAGCAGATCATTTCAGGGCTCACAACCTAGGGTCAGATTGAGGGTCCACTCTGGCAAGCTTATGACGTTGTTGTGTCTTGTGTATTTGGTCAGGATCACTAAAGTAATTCCCTTTGAGAGGAATAAATTTGCTTCTGTAGGGAGTTAAAGACCTGAGAGGTTTTAATTAGTTCAGCCAGCCTTTGCATTTGGTCACGTTATTGCAGAGTTCAAAGAACATGATGCTGTGTCTCCCTTTCCCATTTTTGACATGGGCCCCCCCACACCGTTTTTTTAGCATCTCCTGTGAATAGTTGAAAATGAGGGTAAAATGACATTCGACTTAGAAAGTAAGAGCACCAGGAAGCAGAACTGGAGGCAAACAGAGCAGCTAATTTCACCAGGCATAGCTGGTGCTGTCCGCGGTTGTCCCTGACAGCGCGGGCGACTCGGAACCACCTGTGTTTGCTCACTAGCTTTCCCCAATCTGCGAGAAAATGGCCCAGGCCGGTCACATGGCAGTCAGATAGGCCAGGCACCATGGGAATACAAAAGCGGGAGCTTTTAGCAGAGTTAATCATTAATGCGCCTTTTCTTTGTCCCATTCAGGATTGCTGACAGGGCTTTGATAGCCTGTATTTGCCATGGGCCGGCTGCAGTCAGAGCCAGGTACTAATGAGCCCATTGGCTCCAAGCTCCTTCACAGGACTGGCAGAGCCCGACCAGGATGCACACGGCCTTTCCACCTGAATCCTGCCTGCCCCCTGTACCATCGGCCTGGTTCCAACATGCACCCCCACCCCTTTGGGCTTTGTTCTGATTGAACACCCACCCACCTGGAAGCGTGCATGTTTCTGCATGTCATCTGCTCCTAGAGGAGCAAAGCCAGGAAATGTATAATCATGAAAACTGAAGACTCTTCCCCTGGGTTGTCTTTCCCTTAGCCAGCAAAATAAAGAAAGCTAAATTGAATGTGTTCCTCATTTGTTAGGATGTGAACAGTAATGGGGTATTTTCTTCTCAAAACTTAATTCAAAGAGTCACCCAGGAATATATTCTGATATTTCCATGTCAGCAACTAAAACCAAATGGTTTTGTTGTTGTGGTTGCTGCTGTTGTTTTAGTGGAAAAGTTCACTTTAATTTTTTTTTTTTTTTTTTTTTTTGGTAGTGGGGATTGAACCCAGGGGCACTTTACCACTGAGTCACATCCCCAGTCCTTTTTATTTTGAGATGGGGTCTCAATAAGTTGCTGAGGGCCTCACTAAATTGCTGAGGCTAGCCTCCAACTTGCAACCCTCCTACCCCAGCCTCCTAAGTCACTGGGATTATAGTTGCACACCATAGCAACTAGCATCCACCTGAATCTTAACAATGAGTAATGTGTCAACATGCTGAAATTAGGGTAAATGGGAACCACACGACTCAGAGAAACTGCCACCCACCTGGGAACAAGTTCTTCAAACTCTCAACTTAATGCTTTTGCCTCCAAAAAATATTCTTTAGGTGTATCTACCACTGTACTGCCAACCTCCTTGAAAACACGAATGGGCTGTTGAGATATGAGCCATGAATGCTCCATTGTCCTTTAAGTATAGTTGAATACAAGCAAATTGGAGATATCTTTGAAATCCAGCTTATAAAGGGACAGAGATTTTAAAGTTTGTGGCCATGAAGGACAGAACTTTCTCCTGGGTATTGAGCACAAGAAAATTTACCGACAGATGTTGGTCAAACACAAGCCTTGTCAAAAAGGTGTTGCACAGCTGGGCATGGTAGCATAAGCCTGTAACCTAGCAACTCTTGAGGTTGAGCTGAAGGATCACACGTTTGAGTTCAGTCTCAGTAACTTAGTGAGACAGTGTGTTGAAATAAAAAAAATAAATAAAAAGGGATGGGGATGTAGCTCAGTGATAAAATGCCCTTGGATTCAGTCCCAAGCACACGTAAGAAAGGAGTTGCACTGGCAGTATGATACTACCTGATGCTACCACATCTTCCTAGATTTCCCTTTGGCCTGAATCACAATATTTTTAAGGATTTTATCCAATTGGTCGTTACAACAATTAAGGCATCTGGATGATGATAAATTTTCTTACCATCTTTTTTCTAACAGAAGATGAAGTGAAAGTTGACTGACTTGCTGCATCATCTTGGAATTGAAGATGGTTAGAGCCCCAAAAGGATTAGTTTTTATATGACCATTGTCTTAGGATAGATTGCTGCTGCCATTGCATGCAACTTTCTGTGCCTTGCAGCCTGATTTCATTCTTAAGAAAATTTTTCCTCTTCTTCCAAGTTTTTTGGGCATCTACTGTGCACTACAGGTCACTTGGCCAGAGAGGAAATAAACATGGGGAAATAAATTCCTGCTATTGAGAAGCAGTTCAGAAGATAAGACATGTGCCACAAATCAATATTAGCATGAGAAGAAAATGTGTATGGTATTTAACTGCCACATGAAGAAATGCCTGAGTGCTCACATCCTGCTAGAGCTTTGACCCATGATGAAATTTCTCCAGAGGTAGGAAATCTGGTAATTCCTAAACACCTGAATGTTAGAATGTGGAAAGCATCCAATTCAAATAATCTTATCAGTTTTAACATAATAAGCAGCTCTGCAATGTCATCAGGTTCTACTTTTCAAAATGTTCTTCATATAGATAGAATTAACAAATTTTAGAACCTATGAATTCTGTTCAATTGCAGGCTTATCCATCACAAATTTGTAAGTGAGGTTAAATTGACTCTACTATTTTTAAACATTCATCTTTCTTCTCCCTTACATGTGGTTGGTCTAGAAAATGACCTTTGGTTTTAAAGAAGGATAAAGCTTGGGGTTGGGAGAGATGACTAAGCAGTAGAGCACTTGCCTGGTATGCGCAGGCACCTGGCTTCCATCCCAAGTACTACATGTACACACACACACACACACACACACACACAAATGCATGATCGATGTGATCCTACAATATATATAATCAGAAAATTGAGAAATTACACTCCATTTATGAAGGATTTATCAAAATGTATAAATGCATTCTACTGTCACATACAACTAATTAGAACAAATTTTTAAATTTTATAAAATTAAAAATAAAAATTTAAAATAGAGGAGACAAAGCTATTGGTTATTGAGACATTCAATTAAATATATATCAATATGCCCAAAGGAGTAAGATATGAAAGGAAATTGTTTGGGTTTTTTTTTTTGAGACAAAAATTATCCAAATCATTTATTGGGATAACTATAACCAGCAATTAAATGACCATCTGGAGCACATAATGCAGGTTGAATTGATGTAATTATAGTCATGTCTTGATATAAATTCATATTGAGATTCTCTTAAAATTGTTAAAGTGGACTGAATAAAGAAAGAAAGATGGCGTGTGTTGTGCATCATGTCATCTTCTGGGAGGAAGACAGGTGTCTTAGTTGAGGATACCCCAAATAGACCACTATTTCAAGAATTTGAGTGCAAATTGTTTATATGGACGGTGATTGCAGAACAAGGGAGAGAAGTGAGACAAGGAAGAGAGAACTATTGAAGGGCATGTTAATGATCAGGTTATCACTGCCAATGACTGGAGTTTTGCCCTGCAGGGAACCGAGATACTGAGTGGAATCCACTCCAGGAGTGTCCTGGTAAGAGGATGTCAGTAACCTGAGTTTTATGTCTACCAACTCCTGTCTTTCATTGGTTAAGGGTCTCTCCTAGGTGAGTCAGCTGCCCTCTGACCACTCAGCCACTGGGGAACAACACTCCCCTACTTAGAAAACACCCACAGGCAGAGGAAATGATGAACATTGTCTGCAGGTTACTTCTGATGAGCCAAGGGGATTCAGGGGAAGCATCCATACTAGCAGCCAAGGAGAAAGGAGGGATAAGAGCAGGGAGGCTAGTACTTGGGGAAGACTGAAATCAACACAGTTTATAAGCAAAACCCTAGTCAAGGAAACCTCTAAAAGTAAGGGAAAAGGACGCTGCTCCTGGGATCAACCTTAGTTCTTTCTGTGCCTTCTGTTTGCAGTGTAATCATTCTCTAACATGGAGCAACTGGCTCTACCCAAGGTTGCAGGTGACCAGTGAGTTTACCTTAAAAACATAAGAAAGCTATCATCAGTTCTGGAAGATTCCCTTACAAAGGGTTTGCTTGTGCCTCATGGCACTGTACAGTTCCTCTCTGGCACTCATCTCTGCAATAACCAGATGGCTATTGGTCATATTGGATTGAAGTAAATGCAATTACTTATTTGTGTTTGTACATGTATAAAGTCCTGATCCTTAAAAACTGTTGGGACAAAGTCCTTTTGATGCATTCTATTCAACTAACCCATGCCCTTTGCAGCAATTCATGTCTTAGATCAGTAGTTCTCAAAGTGTGGTCCCTGGACCAGCAATATCAACACTATCTAGGAACTTATCAGAAATAGAAATCCTCAGACTCTACTCTTGATCTACTCATTCAGAAACTGAGTACAGTGCACCCAGAAATCTGTGTTTTAAGCTCTTCAAGAAATTCTGAGGCATGCTAATATGTAAGGACATCTATGATGCTTCAGGGCACTCCACTTTGAGGACCTCTGTTCCCACCTCTGATTCCCCATATTCTCAGTTTTATGCATGCTTTCTTGCCATTTTCCTGTTTACTAGTTTTAAGAGAGCTTGCAAGTTAACAGCTTTCCAGAATAGGAGAGATAATCTTGCCTTATAATGAACACATCTCAAATATGTTTTAAAAATCGTGAAAATAACTTGGCAAAGTTAGCAGGGAGACAATGCAGAAGGGTCTGGGGTTGGTGATGGCCTTTACACCCAGCAAGCCACAGCCAAGTTGGGGTAATAAAGAACTGATGTTCTTCCACCATTCTACTCAAGCTCAGTTGTCTCTTGGAATGCAAACATCTCAACCCTGAATTTTAAGAAATTGTCTCAGTTTACATAACACCCCTAAATGCAAATACAATGCTTCTCCTGGTGCTCAAGTTCAACTGAATAGTCTCTCAAGCATACCAACTCATAAGTAATGTTGTCCTGATAGAACTGCTGAAAGCAGCAATGCTCATTTCCAGATTTCTAGTGTAGCACTTCTGATGGGATTTTTCTTTTAGGTTGCCCAGGCTGGCTTCCAACTCACAGTTCTCCTGCTTCAGCCCTGCAAATTAACTGGGATTGCAGGTGTGTGCTACCACACCAGTCTATTCCAGTGGGATTTTTAAGAAAAATTTTGACAACGTGCAATTGTAGCATGTTGGGTTCTGTAGGGAAGTAAACACTGAGAGGGAAACTAGTAGGATGTTTACTAGAGAATAGGGTTGATCTATACCTGTGAGAGGGAAGGGAAGGAAGCAGAATGGGCAGAGGAGTCCCCCAGTAAGGCTTAGCTGATCTCAGGGGTAGTCCCAGAGCTGAGTCACTCCCCACTTGGGACAAGAAGGCCGGCCTTTGATACCTCCAGGTTGATCAGGTACTGAACACATGACCCTAGAAAGGAGCATAAACTTGGGCTGGGGATATAGCTCAGCGGGTAGAGTGCTTGCCTTGCAAGCACAAGGCCCTGAGTTCAATCCCCAGCACCGCAAAAAAAAAAAAAAAAGAACAAAGGAGCATAAACTTGAACCAGGCAGGATTCTTCTGCAGTGGAGAGTAAGTCTTTCCACCCTGAATAGGAGCCCCTGGCCCTTAACCAGTGTCCAGGATAATGAAGTGGACTCCTCAGTCAGTCAACTTTGGAAGTGACACACAAAAAAGAAGATCCTGTGGTATTCTGATTTCCATTTATGATTTTGGATAGAGTATCGGAAAAACATCTTACTTTGTGTTGTTATTGAAAAAATTTTAAGTCAGCTAAAAGGCGATATTTCACTTTTCCTGTTTTAATAAAAAGCACCAAGAAATTAAGCTTATAATTATGCCTTTTGTTCTGGTGTTACATTCTCCACAAAAAGACTTGTTTTTTTTTTTAAGGACACTAATTTCCTCCTATCAGTATCAAGTATGGACTAATTTCTCATTCCCTTCCCTGTTCTGTCCAGACACACATTATGGATAATTTCATGCCATATCCTTATCTGAAAGTTCAACTGTGATGGGCTTGAGGGGTGTTGGGCAACCATTTAGAATCCTTATGATAAACCTAAAAACATTAGTCTACTTATAACAATATCAAACTGGAAACAGCTCAGGTGTCCATGAACAAGTAAAGGGGTAAAATGTGGTACATCCACATAATGGAATGCTTATTATATGAATCTTTGCTACACATAGGAACATAAATGAATCTAAAAAACATTATATTAAGGGAATGAAATAAGGCCCAAAAGAATACATACCATATGATTCCACTTATAGAAATTTCTAAAACAGGAAAAAATATTGGAAAATTAAAGAAGAGTAGAAATCTCAAGAAGGAGACACAACAGAAGACTGGCAAGGAAAAGGAAAGAGCTTTCTGGAGTGATAAAAATGTTCTACCTTTACATGGATTTGGATTCCACCTTTACATGGAGATCAACATTTCTCAAAATTGAGCAAATATTAAGTGTAAGATTAGTGCATTTTACTGGATATAAATTTTACCTTTAAAAATCACAAACAAACATTTTAACTGTAGTTAGTAATATAATGCATGGTGAAGTGTTTTTAAGGGTGACATGCATGGATGTGTACAATCTACTTCGAAATGTTCATAGCAGCTCAATTCACAATAGCTAGACTGAGGAACCAACCTAGATGTCCTTCAACAGATGAATGGATAAAGAAGCTGTGGTACATATACACAATGGAATACTACAAAGAATAATAATATTATGGCATTTGCAGATAAATTGATGGAATTGGAGATTATCATGCTAAGTGAAATAAGCCAATCCCCAAGAAACAAAGGCTGAATGTTTTCCCTGATAAGTGGATGATGATACAGAATCGGGTTGGGGGGTGAGGGGTGAGAGAAGAATGGAGGAACTTTAGATTACATAGAGGGAAATGAGAGGGGGAGGGGGCAGGGGCATGAAAAATGATGGAATGAGACAGTCATCATTACCCTATGTACATGTATGATTAACAATGAATGTACATCATGCAAGCCATAGAAATGAAAATTTGCACTCCATATCTGTATGATGAATCAAAAAAAGTCTGTAAAAATTTTTTAAAAAATAAAATGCACCAAAAATGATGAGTGGGTAGAGGGATGTACAAGATAATAACTACAGAGAAATGGTAATGATTACAGAATTAATGGTGAGCATATGGATATTCATTGGATAATTTATCCAACTTTTCTTAGTGATTGAAATTTTTGTAATACTGGTAGAATCATTAAAAATAAGTTTACCTCTCTTCATTCTGGACCATCCCCCTACCCTTGATCAAAACCATGGGGCCATGATTATTCAAGGATTTCTCTGCTACACAGGGCTCTGTGAAGACTTTTACATGAACCAAGAGAGAATTTCATTAGTTCTTTGGAAGTACATAATAAAATGGCATTGCTCAGTGTGAACAAGAATCAAGTTTTGTACATGTTAGAATATGGCAGGTTATTCCCTCAACCTCAATCATTGCTAGATCAAATAGAAATACTGAGTTTATTCCATAATGTCTAGACATATAGGGTGCTCATGTCTGCCTCCGTAGTGAGAATGCTTCATGAAGCAAGCTCATGGACTGTGTTCCATGCTGTGAGTTTAAATTATTTTCATTGTTCTGAGTGAACAACCAGAAAACCAACATATTCTCAACCCTGATCTCTACTGATGGACAAGGGTCATGGTAAGTTATTGTGGAGTAAGATTATTGCTGGGAATTCCTTAAAAATGGATTAGTGTAAGAAGGGGTGGGGAGATAAAGGGACTTCAGTGTCCTTAGAAAGTGCAAAAGAAGAGTGAATATGCTGATAGTAAAATTATATGCAGACTTGTTTAAAATTAATAACATACATTGAGTACTTATTGTTGCCAAGTACTACTCTGCAAAGTGTGTATTTAATTCTTAGTGTTCACAAAAACTCCATGAAATAGAGGTGATGACTACCTCCCAAGGAAACTGAGACTCCAAGATGAGAACAGCATCATATAGTAACCATGGATATTGCATGGCTAACTCAGGTTAAGCTTTTAGCTGCTACACATGTTAGCTCCATATACATCTCTGAGTCACCTCCTCTTTGGAAATAGAGCTAATGCTGCTTAAGAGTGCCATAAGGATTCAATAAAATAAGTCAGAATAGCCCATGTTTTAGAAATTAAAAATCTTGGTGGCAGTTGTTCTCATCTGCTTTAGAGAAGTTATTTTGTCACCAGGTGAGTGTCCCCGGCATGGCCCAGTGGAATTGCCTCTACTAGATGAAGTGAAGCTACAGCCTCAGACACTCTTGCTGTCGTGAGTAATGATTTTACAGGCATATGGCACTTGGTAATGAATTGCTGAAAAAGTCTACAAGAAACACCTGCTAATAAGCAGAACCCCACCCCTTCCCAGCTGGTGTCCTTGCCATCCTGTCCCTTAGCTACAGGAAGCTCCAATTATAATGCTTCACAACCTTGTTCATCTTTAGAGCGAGGTCACTATGCCATGCTTGGGTAATCTGATGGGCACCTCACCCTCTTGATTGCAGCAGCTGCCTTTCCCATGTGACCTCTTTGTCCTCATTTAACACGTGGGTGGTATGAGTAGGAACTGGGAACAGCACGGGCTCGAAGGGAACACCTGCTTCAGGTCTTGTTTACAGACCTCCTCATCCCCCACCTCTACCAGGGACTAGGAGTCCTCTGTGTGCTCAGCAGATGTTTGGCCAATGTCATTTTCATAAGCAAAGCTTTTTTCTTCCTGATTTTTTTAATATATCAAGGACCCCAAACAGCTCTCTGATGTGCTCCTTACTTCTAAGCACTCACATCCGTGATAACAGCTTGCATCTGGAGCTGCCCGCAGACCTAATACCCTCCCTCCAGGTCCCATCTGCAGCTTCTTCCCTTGCCAAGTGCTTCTCCAGGAAGATACCAGAGGAAGCAAAACTGAAGACACAAATTCTATAGCCTCTTGCAGTGCAGGGATGACCCCCATGAAGCCTTGTCTCAACTAGCATGGGAGTCCCTGCATTTTCCTCTGCACAGTGACCCTGGTGCCTCGGAGTGTCATCACTGGTGTTAAAATAGAGAAATTCTAAGAGAGTCAAGACATTCTCTATAGATTGAGTTTTCTGGCTTTAACATCTGTCCTATCCCCGTCTGGTCTTTTCTACCCACCCGAACTCTGCTTGTCTCCAAAGCCTTGGTGTTAAAGTGCTTCCTCTATGAACGGAGGAGGTCTTTGGATCTGAAGGGCATAGGATGAATGGGCAGGGAATGTTTCAGAAAAGGAGAAATGCCTTAGAGAAGGTGCATAAAGATGATGGCAAGATATCTGAAACTGTTCACTCTGCAGTTTGACCAACTCTTCTTACATCTTTCCTGAAACAGTGGTTGCTATTCACCTCTCACCATGAAGCATGTGTCCCCATTCCTTCCTTGAAGTCCTTGTTGCTCCTCACCATCAGTATCTCTTGGGCTCTGACATGGGGCCTTGAAGCTCCCTGCTTTAGGTCCATCCACCCAGGAGGCTGGGATCAGGCTCTACTAGACTTGACTATAGATTGGTCTTGATAGTTTACTCAAGATAATTAATCATAGGAGACCTCCCTTTACTCCCGTTGATGATGGTGATGCTACCATTCACCATTTTGAAAATGGTGCTATGTAAAAAATGTAGACAAGACCACAGTATTTTTAATATTGGAAAACCAGTTCCAAGTTCATGCTCTGTCAGTGGGATAACTAGGCTGTTGCTTCCGGTTGTAACAGACAAAATGCAATTGTCACTGTCATCCTTTGGACTTTGAATCAGAACACATGGGTTTGAGTCCAGCTTTGCCAGGGGCCAATGGGAAAGTCACCTGACCTTTTTTCTTTAAGTATCTCAAAAATAAAAAGCATAATCATAATCACCATGGAGGTCTCTCTTTCATCATCATCAATCTTCACAATTTGGGAAGCAGGTATCTTTGGTTCAGATGACCCAAGGGCCTAAGATAGGGAGCAGAAGAGTGGGATGTATAGGGAGCTGATATTCTGAGGCAATCCTCCATGACCACAGCTCTAGAAGAGCTCTGATTACTCTCACAGTAGAGACCAGTTCCAGGCAATTGCCACCAAGCTGTCACCCTCATGGGCAGCCTGAATATGCTCCACTGTCTAGGGGGAACTGAGGCATATACTTATGGCCTTAGCTTTGTGCTCCACACAGTGACCCTGGTACCTATGGGGGTCATCCCTGTTAATGAAGAAAACAAAATTTAGGACTCTTGAGCTATTCTCTAGTCCGAGTTGTCCCCCTTTAATGTCTTTGTCCTAACTCCATCTGGTCCTTCCCTGCCTCCAGGCTACTACTCTGTACATGCCCTGCACCCACTGATGGGCTGTGCCATGATCTCAAAGTTTCCATGACTCCTCTCAGCCATGACCCTGTTCTTCACTCCACCTCTGCTTTTGGTTATTCTTCTTGCCTGACACATTTGTGGCAGTTTGTGCTGCGTTGACTTGGTTTATCTGGGAATTACATTCTCCAGAATCTTTTCCCTTCCCTAAATAATTCTGGGTTGGAATTAGCCAGAAGAGGATTTTGCACAAGATTTGGAACAGGGCAGGGACCATTACTCCCTGAAGGTTATCAAGAGCGTCAATCACAAGGTCTGATAGCTACAGATGCACCCAGTAGGGTTCAACTTATTCTTGTTTTCCTCTGTTCTGTGTCCAGTTCATTCTCTGGAGTCTCAGCCCAACTGACTAAGAACCAGACACGTGGCTGTGGTTGCTAGAGTGGTAGCTACACAGAGGAAGCACCTTCCCATAGATCTTTCCCTCACTCCCTCTTTCAATCAGGTTGTGGATTTCTTCTCAGATTGACTGGCTAGTGATGCTTTTCTGATCTTCCAACTACTCCTTTCAAGTCTTTACTCCCACAAGGTTGAAGGTCCAATTCTGATCACATCTCCTTTCTATAGCATTCAGTGTAGTCCTGTTTCGTGTCCATCCTGGAGACAGCCTAACTTCAGGTTGCCCAGGACCAGAAATGCGGAAAAAGCAAGCACCATGGGAGACCATGGGGACAAAAGATGATTCAATTCTACTGCATATTTTTATAATAGAATGCTTTACTTTGAGTTGTCACTATTTTTTAACACAGTAATTCTTTCACAAGACCAGCACAGATATCCTCAGCTCATTATTTTGTGAAACTTCTGGGGTGATCATCCTTGACAAAGTAGAGCTGATGGTTAAAACATAAATTGATGACTCCCAGCTGGGGTTCATGATTTCTGACATCCATGAGGTGCCTCCATAAAGGTTCAGGGATATTGAAAAATTTAAAAACTATAATTATTATAAATTATTATATCATTATGATTATTATGTTATTATAAATTCACTCTAAATGATAAAGGGTTGGGGAAAGAGGTGGCCAATGAGACAGAAGAGATGCAAAATCAAATAATCTGGGGACACTTCCCATAGGGGATGGAAAGGAGGACTAAGGAGAATGGAGGCGGGTCTAGTCTCTTGAAGTGGAGCTAGAAGTGACGCACAGATCTGGAGGCCAGGGTGCCAACCTGTTGTGGCTGTAAAGATAATGTGTCAAGAGACAGATGGGCTCCAACACTCCTGGTGGCAGTGACGTTACCTGGTGCACCGGAAAGAACAGGGGCTGAGGGGCCTTGAGGAGCAATGATTAGCAAACAGGAAGGAATTAAAATGTCTCCTCCAGTAGGGAAGATAAGACTTTTATAGGAGGCAGGCTGAGCAAGAATTTTTTTTAAGTTGTCCCAGAAGAACAAAGAAATCATTGTTTTCCCTTATGGTGGGGTGGGTGGGGGTGGGGAAGAGTGTGGAACATCTACAGTACTCAGGAGACTAAGGCAGCCTTGGAAATTCTCACTGAATATAGCAACCAAGGTTTGTCCTGTACCCCATTGGTGTGACAGCTGGAGAGACAATTCAAATGAAGGTTCTTGTGCCTGGTGGGATAGACCCAGAAGTTCCTCATCACAGCACAGCGTGAGGATGCTGAGAGCAGAGAGGTCCAGGCTGGATTCAGAAAAGGGGTGTCAACAAGTCTCTGAGCAAGGAAAAGGCAGAAAGGTGTGGAGGGAGCCCCCCCTAAAGGGATGACACCAAAACATGACAGAATGTGGAAAGGGGAACGGCGTGTTTGGGGGAACGACAGCTTGGCTTGTCTAACCCTGCAGAGAAGTAGAGGGAGATGGAACACTTTAGATGTGGGAACCCATGATGAGGAGCTGACAGGTCACATAAGGAAACCAGACCTGATCCTTAGGTCTCCAGGGACTGTCCCCAGTGTTTACAAGATCAGGTTGTTTTAGAGACAACTTTGCTCAGAAGCAGTACCACAATTATTCTATTATTCATCCCAGTTTGACTCAATTGTCTCAAGTATTTCGTTATTCTATTATTTCATCCCGTTTTTTTTAGTTTATTTAATTTTTATTTTACAGACTGCATTTTGATTCATTGTACACAAATGGGGTGCAGCTTTCCATTTCTATGGTTGTACATGATACAGATTCACACCATTCATGTAATCATACATGTACACAGGGCAATGATGTCTGTCTCATTCCACCATCTTTCATAGCCCCATCCCCTTCCCCATCTCCATTAATATTCATAATTTGAACCAAAGAAATGTCTTAAATAAGCATTAATAATTTAAAATTGAAATGTTGCAATAAATTTATTATGTAAAAGGCATTGGAATCCCTGAATAAATTTTCAAAATTATTTCAGAAAACATATCCTTGCCCAGTTTTTGAGGTGAAGTAATAGAGATAAATCCAAATAACTGAGGATAATCAATTCCTCTGTAAATATCTGAAATATGGATAATAGTTATCTGTAAGTGTTAAAAATAATACAAAATAAAAAAGATAACTTGAAAAATATTTTAGGTTTAAATTTATGGATGGAAATGGGCTTTATTCTTCTTTAAAAACTATATTTTCTTTTTTTTCTTTTACTTATTTATTTATTTTGTTTGTTTTGATATTGTACATGAATGGAGTACAATTGTTTCTCTGATTGTAAATGAAGTAGAGTCACACCATTTGTGTAATCATACACGTACATAGGGTAATGATGTTTGTCTCATTCTGTTATTTTTCTTCTCCCCCACTCTGCCCCCACCCCTTTTTTTTCTCTATGTAATCTATCCTTCCTCCATTCTTGCCTCCTCCCACCCCCCCTATGTATCATCATCCACTTATCAGAGAGATCATTCGGCCTTTGGTTTTCTGGGATTGGCTTATCTCAGTTAGCATGATATTCTCCAACTCCATCCATTTACCTGCAAGTGCTATAATTTTATTCTTCTTTATGACTGAGTAATATCCCATTGTGTATATATACCACAGTTTCTTTATCCATTCATCTATTAAAGGTCATATAGCTATTGTGAATTGAGCAACTATGAACATTGATGTGGCTGCATCACTGTAGTATGCTGATTTTAAGTCCTTTGGGTATAGGCCAAGGAGTGGGATAGCTGGGTCAAATGGTGGGTCCATTCCAAGTTTTCTAAGGAATCTCTACACCACTTTCCAGAGTGGTTGCACTAATTTGCAACCCCACCAGCAATTTATGAGTGTGCCCTTTTCCCCACATCCTCGCCAACACCTGTTGTTGCCTGTATTCTTGATAATAGACATTCTAATTGGGGTGAGATATCTTAAGGTGGTTTTGATTTGCATTTCTCTTACTACTAGAGATGTTGAACATTTTTTCATATTTTGTTGATTGCTTGTAGATCTTCTGTGAAGTGTCTGCTTATTTCCTTAGCCCTATTTACTGGGTTATTTATATTCTTGCGGTAAAGTTTTTTGAATTCTTTATAGATCCTGGAGATCAGTGCTCTATCTGAAGTGTGTGTGGTGAAGATTTTCCCCCACTCTGTAGACTCTCTCTTCACATTGCTGATTGCTTCCTTTGCTGAGAAAAAGCTTTTTAGTTTGAATCTATCCCAATTATTGATTCCTGCTTTTAGTTCTTGTGCTTTGGGAGTCATGGGAAGGAAGTCTGGTCCTAAGACACTTAATTGTACCTAAAAAACTCAAAACTCAAAATGCCATTCCTCTTTGGAATTTTCTTGAGAAGCAAAGGTTCAGTCACAGACATGTGTTCAGCTTCTTTCTCTGGATGTTCCTGCTGAGTAGAGGTGCTGGGGAGCAATGGACCACGCTTGCTAGGAATGGAAGTTTCCAGATTCAAAGCAACATAGGAATGTCAGCATGAGTCAGACCCTCAGAACTCAGCTTTGGTGAAAATGTAGGAAGTTTTGGTTATGGAAGTTCATAAAATATACCTGTGGGGTCTAAGGAGGTCAGGTCACACAGGGCACCGCTCCTGCTCAGTGCCTACATATGGCAAGTGGCTGCGCTTGTGCACAGGCAAATGTGGAACACTGTTTGTGGGGCCCATACTCACATAAGGTCACACAGATAGCACTGCCTAGATGGGACATTTTACCCTGTTGAGGTTTAGATATGAGGTGCCCCCAAAAGCTCATGTATGAGACAATGCAAGAAAATTTGCAGGTGAATTAATTGGGTTATGAGAAACTTAATCAGTGCATTAAATCCACTTGAACAGATTAACTGGGTGGTAACTGTAAGCAGGTAGGGTGTGGCTGGAGGAGAGAGGTCACTGGGGGTGTGCCTTTGGGGTTTATGTTTTGTCGCTGGTGGGTGGACTCCAGCTTTCTGATTGCCATGTCCTGAGCTGCTTTCCTCTGCCACACTCTTTTGCCAAGGTGTTTTGCCTCACTTTAGGCCCAGAGCAATGGAGTCTGCCACCTATGGACTGACACCTCTGAAACCTTAAGCCCCAAATAAACTTCTCCTACTCTACATTATTCTGGTCAGGTCTTTTGGTCACAGTGGTGAGAAAGCTGACTAAACATGCACTATAAGCAATATTTTTAAAAAAGTGTTTGAAACCACCTCCCCATATCCCATATTGTCTGTCCTTTTTCAGTAAGTAGAAATTTAGAAACGGAGAACCTGGAAAGGTTCTGGTACCTGCAGAGCCTCTTTTAATTGTCTGGTTCTGTGCCCAGGTACCCCGTTTCCTTTCCTTACCTGGATCATTAGTGTATGTAATGGTGTGTGTGTACACGGTACATACACACAACAAGACAGTGTTGAATTTCACGTTGCCTCCTAGGCAGAACTAAACCATCCCCATTAAAGAACCTCAAAATCCTCCTAATCTCCAGTGAGGGGAGTTGATCTCTGCCCTATGGTGAGAAAGCCATTCTGGACATAATACACCCAGTCCTCCAAGGTAACACAGTCTGGTGCGCACTCAAGGTTCTTCACAGCCTCCCCAGGCATTGTCTTTTCTGAATCCAGTGAGCTGCAGTTTGTGAATGCTAAAGCAGGCATGCAGGGCACAAGCATGGTTAGAAGCCATCCCTGAGAAATCTCCAAAATTGCCCTGAAAGATGATGAGATATTGTGTCTGAGGATGTGCCAGGACAGGAAAAACGGCTCCTTCTGCACATGAGCATCTGGCAAAGTATTTATTTGGCTGAAGCTTCAGTTTTCATTTCCCCAAAAATCAAGTACTTTGTGAGTTGGTGCCACAAGATGTTCAGGTTGAGAGAAACAGGTGAGTACCTGATCCCTACAAGCAGGGGAGCTCACATGAGGCCCGTCTCCTTAGCAAGAAAGTGGTCCACCAAGGCTGGATGGGGGCCTCCCCATGTCCCTCCCCAACTTACAGGGGGATTCACTGAAGTGAAGGGCACACATGATATGTCACTGCAGGGTTGCAATGCCCACCACTCACACACAAACACAATCACTGCCATGCCACACACATATACCTGTGACACATTCACACAACACACCTTTTATTCAGAGTCAGTCTCCCAACAGGCCTTGCTGCCCTTCCAATTGGACAGGACTTGCAGATGGATTGCTAGGTTGTCCATGTGGGCAGCATTTAAACTACAGAGGTGAAGCCTGCCTGCTCCTTGTCAAGTAGAGGATCTCTCTCTCTCTCTCTCTCTCTCTCTCTCTCTCTCTCACACACACACACACACACACACACACACACATGCACACACACAAAAGCAGACAGCTTCACCCACAGCCTAATGGTGACATGGTGTCCTTTGTTTTAGGTAACAAAATAAAAAGGCTACCAAGTAGGCACTGAGGCATTGACAGGTGACAAAGCAAGTATAATAGTGCCCAGAATTCTGGAGGCCAGGTACGCTGTGCTGGGCATCCTTGGGTAAGAGTGCCCAATGTTGCGCTTTGATTAGAAGTTTCCTTTTCCTGATAGCATGAGGGGAATCAAGAGTCCAGGGAAAGATGATGGAGAATGAAACCATGTCTGCATTGGCTTGTCACAATAGACTGGGTTATGTGGAGGTCTTGTCAGAAATGGATCCACACTACTCCACTACATGACCCTGAAGAATTTTATAAAACAAACAAAGAAAAAAAAAAAACAGACAAAAAAATTTTCTTAATGCTTCATACTTAGTCAAGATAAACTATCAACGTCAAAATATTTTCCCCTGTCTTTCCAGATGTTTGCTGTCTAGACCAGCTACTGAGGACAGCTCAGGGGTTTTATAATTTTTGTATTAATCTTACTTTCCTAGCTGTGTTTTAGATACCAGAAAACATTTGCTTGCATGTCTTCTCTTTCTTTTTCCTTCTTTGCAGTACTGAGGAAGGAACCCAGGGACTCACACATGCTAGGCAAGTGCTATACTACCAAGCTATATTCTCAGTCCTTTGGATTCTTTTGATATTCATTTTTTACATTCTAAAAATTACTTTGAAACTGTAATTACAAACTGTGTGTACAGTTTACTGAACTGGAGCACTCTGGGGACCCCAGGTGGACATTTAGGTACCAGATCAGAACATGGCTTCGCTGTTCTTTCCAGCTCACTGTGGAGGACATTAAGGATGCAGACAGATGGCTCTTGAACAAGTACATGTACAACTGCTGAGTTCCATTAATTAAAACTATACCTAGACCATGCAACCAATAAAGTCCTTCCTAAATATTATAAGCTGCTGAGTGCAGTGGTGCACACCTCTTATCCTAGCAGCTTGGGAGCCTGAGGTAGGAGGATTGCACATTCAAAGCCAGCTTCACCAACTTAGCAAAGCCCTAAGCAACTTAGTGAGAACCTGTCTCAAAATAAAAGAATTTAAAAAAAAATGAAAAAGGCTGAGATTTAGCTCAGTGGTTAAGTGCCCCTGGGTTCAAACCCCAATTCAAAAAGTATTGTATCATTTACTTATAAATTCTCTGGAATTTATAAGTTTCTAAGTTGCTTAGGGCCATGCTAAGCTGCTGAGGCTGACCTTGAATTTGTGATCCTCCTGCCTCAGATACCCGAGTTGCTGGGATTACAGGTATATACCATGGTTGTAAATGATAAAAATTTAAACTAAAAACTAGAATACTAGCTGGTTATTTAACTAATAAAGTATCTCCTTTTCAGGTTTTATAAACTGATATCTGTTTTCAAACATATCAGAGCTGGTTAAAACACACACACACTCTCTCTCTCTCTCTCTCTCTCTTTCACACACACACACACACACACACACACACATACACACACACAATATTTCAGAACCACAGGAATAGTCTACCTTTTCATTTTACAAATGACATAAATGAGGTCCAAAGAGAAGAATCAGTAAGCCATAGACCAAGGCAACGGCAGAGCTCAGACATGTGGAATCTTCTCTCTCCAAGTCTAACAACATTTCTATTTTAATGTTCAGCTTCTCTCTCCTCAAGAAATTCAGAAACAAATTGAGATCTTAAATTCATTTCTCAAGTAGCAGAACACAGGGCACTTTGTGGTTGACTAACCAAAAATAAAAATATATATTTATTTTTAAAAGTTGTAAAGATTAAATGGGAAGCTGGTTTGGAGAGAGGCTGGCTAAGGCCGGGCTCATTCCAGCCCAACACCACATGTGACCCACCATAGGGACAGCCAGCCCTGGGCCTCAAAGCAAACAGTTGGACCATAATCTCAAATGCAAGGGACCTCACTGGCAGACAGGGGTCAATGTCCATGCCTCAGTTTCATTCCCAACTCACCAGTCACTCAAGGCCACCCAAACACATTGTGATCTGGATTTACAAAAATAAAAAAATTAAAAAAAACAGAATGGGCCATGGTAGAAAGGTCATTTTTGCTCTGAACAGGAATAAGAAGTCCCTGCTAGTGACTGAAGGAAAGAATTAAAATTAAAATGGTTATTTTAAAAGAGTGGCTATTGAAACTTTCTGTATAAATGGTTGTTGGTGTCCCTGTAGAAATCTAGGACCCACTGGGCTCTGGCAGCTGTCTGCTTCTCCCTGCACATGAGGGTCAGTGTGGAATATTATGCTCAGGCAGGCTAAGTCTGCACACTAAGTCTGTAGGCCAACACTGTGAGGGACCTGCGGATCCTCGTCCCTGTGAGGAGCTTGAGGTTAAAATACAGTGCAGGTTTAATCTTAAAATCCAAAGTCTGAAATATTCTAAAATCTCCAACTTTATGAATGCCAACATTATGCCACAAACAGGAAATTCCACACCTGACCTCACATGACAAGTCACAGTCAAAATGCAGATACACTAAAAATGTGTAAAACTCCCTGTAGACTATGTATCTGAGTTGATGTGAAATAGGAATACATTTCATGTTTAGACTTGGGTCCCATTCCCAAGGTATCTCATTATGCATATGTGAATATTCCAAAATTGAAAAAGAAGAAAAAAAAGAAAGAAATAGAAGTCCAAAGCAATTGGATCCCAAGCATTTCAGATAAGGGATACTCAACCTGCACCTCCTCTGTCAATAATTCCATTTTGCTGAATTTGTACAACCACCCAGCAAGAAGAGGAGAGCAAAAACTGCTTCCTGCTTTGCAATTCAGAGCAGTTACACAACTTACTGAAGGTCATATAGACAGTGGATGTTCAAAGAGATAAACCTCTTTCCAGTCCTGTGTCCTGGGATTGCTCTTTTCCCCTTCATCTACCATTTCCGAAAAGAAACTAATTGACAAGGAGTTTATCAACTTGCTTAATTTATCTGTAGGCTAGAGAACTTGGGGAACTTTGGTCAACAAGCAGAGGAGCCAACATTCAACACAATGACCCATTCAAGAGGCTGAGTCTTCTCCACCTTCACTGACCTCTCTGTGACCACCCAGATGAGTTCTGTGTACCTCTGGCAACCATTGCTTCAGCAATGCTCCTGTTTACCTGTTTTATCAAGGAGGCAGTGTGACAGTGCTTTGCAGGGCATTAATAAAGATAAGAGAAGCCATAGCTACAAAACAGAGTTTTCAAAAACCCTTGCCTGGTTTCCTTGGCTGCAGCTCTGCGTGCACAGACACACAGAATCACCGAAGCAGGAACTATAACTGCCATCTGATTATTGTCATTGTAATGTCTATTCAGCAGGCCCTTTGTATGTACCTAGAGGGCAGGGACCGTGTCTTGGGCTGCTTTTCATGAATTCATGCCTTCCTGCTTCCATTCACTCACCCTACAAACATTTATTGAGTGTAGCCTTCACAGTGTCTGCCACAGTGCTGAGGATGGGGGAAGCATGTCACCACCCATGTCCTCAGCAACACAACATAGTCTTGGCTGCCCTCATCCATTCTTCTGGCAATGGAAGCCCAAATGGAGCTCAGTCCAAAGGCCACAATGCAACAAGTGGCATCTTCTTCCTTTATCATCTTCTTTTCATCCAAACTTTACAGTGTGCACATATTTGTTTCTCTTAAAACAAAAACAGCAATCTAATAAATTCTGATCTTTAAACCTACTAATTAAAACCTCAAATTCTACTTCTCTCATCCTTGGAGGCCCATTTGAATCATCTGGGGAGTATTAACTTACTGATACCTGAGTTGCACACACAGTGGGTCTGAATTGATTGGTTTGGGCACTGAGATGTTTACCAGGTGGCTTAATCAATGGCCAAAGTTGAGAATCATCATTTAAACTCAACAAGGCACAGCAGTTTCTGGACTCAGGAGAAGGTATTACTCTCAGATTTCTTTCTTTGCGGACTTGTCTGTTTCCTTTGGACCCCAAGAACCTACATCCACCACTGTTTTTCATCTGCTCCCTAGATCTGAGATCATTATGGCTCCATGGCTTACTGCCTGCTATTGGACTCACAGTTACTCTTTTGCCTATGTACCAAAACTTTGGTGCTGTAGTCCTGGTCAGGCTTCAAGATTGGCCCACCACGTGTGGAAGACCCATGCAACCACCCTGGAAAGCAGTCTGGAGATTTCTCAAAAACTAGGAATGGAACAACCATATGACTCAGCTATCCCACTCCTTGGTATTTATCTAAAAAACTAAAATCAGCATACAGCCACCTCATTGCTTTACAGCAGCATAATTCAAAATAGCTGAATTATGGAATCAACCCAGGTGTCTGTCAATAGATAAATGGATTAAGAAAATGTGGTATATATACACAATGACATTTTACTCAGCCATAAAGAAGGATGATATTACAGTATTAGCTGATAGTTGGATGGGACTGTAGAAGATCATGCTAAATGAAATAAGCCAGTCTCAGAAAATCAAGGGTTGAATGTTTTTTCTCCTATGTGGAACCTAGAGCAAAATAAAGGAAAAACGGAGAGGAGGGTTAGATATCAAAGATTAAGGGAAGATTAGCAGATTAGAAGAGGGAGGGAAGGAGTGGAAATGCAGAATGGTCTTTTAAAAAACAATGCTAAGTACATAAATGAATGTACCACAATGGATTTCACTTTTATGTGTAAGTAGGAAGAATCGATCAAAAAATAGAAAAACAAAGGGACAATCAGTGAAGTAAAGGAGAATGGGGGGATGGGAACTGAAATCTAATTCCATGCATGTAGCCAACTACTGTGTATAACTATAATGCTCTAATAAATTTTTAAATAAAATAAAAAATATAAATTGATAGACAGGACCACCACTGGGCATTTTGCCTGGAAATGTGTTCTTTTCTCCTAACTTCCATCTCTTCTGTCTGGACACCAGGCCCTCTCTACATCTCTGTCTGGAGGTTAAGTCCTTGTTTTATTCCTGTTCCTGAAGGGAACCCACCACTCGACTCCTCCCTCCTGGTCTTCCCTGCCCTCCTGCTCTTTAGAAAGGGGACTCTATAATTAAAATAATAATAATAGAAGAGATATTAGTAAAGTAGAGCACATAAATGGAGGAGGGAGAGGGAAAGTACTGGGGAAGGATATCGATCAAATTATGTTATGTGCATCTTTAAATATGGCAAACTAAATTTCATTAATATGTATGATTCTAATGTGCCAATAAAATAAAGGGGGGATCCTACGGGGACATCAGCACTCCAGTCACATGGTGGCTTTTGGGAGACACCAGGAGGGCTATGGAGGTCCACAGATCATTCCCCCTGCCGCCCCGCCCCCACCAAAACAGAGGCTGTTTGTCCTTGAAGTCCATTCCAAAGAATGTGTGAACAATGATACAATGATGACTCCTGGAAAACCCAAATTAAAACCACAAGATACTGCTTCACACCCACTTGGATGTGAAGATGTGGGGAAATTATAAAATGGTATAGCTACTAATGGAGAAAAGTTTGACAATTTCTCACAAATAAAAAAATTCAGTACTATAAGGGATTGAACCCAGGGGCACTCTACTACCGAGCTATACCCCAGTCCTTTTTTTTTCTTTCTTTCTTTTTTTTTTTTGAGAGACAGAGTCTTGGTCAGCATCACAGACTAGTCTTGAACTTGTGATTCTCCTGCCCAAAACTCCAGGATATGCCACAGCACCCAGCCAAAAAAAAATTAACATAGAATTACCATAAGACCCAGGAATTCCACTCCTAGGTATACACCCAAAAGAACTTACAGGAACTCAAATACATGCACATGTATATCCACAGCCAAAAGGTGGGAACAACTCAAATCTCAGATGGATGGATGCACTCATGAGTAACATCCACACTCAAAATATTAATACAACATGAATTTAATGTTATGTTACCTTATAACATATATAATATACCCTAAATTTGAATTTAAAGGGTAAGATGTAAAGCTTGAAAGAGTGCCTGTTTCCTCGAGCCCTCAATGGTAACCACCATTGCCAGAACAAATCCACAACAGTTTCCCTTTGCTTGGAAATTCTGAGAGTTCAAATCTGAGAGGTTCTCCACCAACCACCCCTATATTTGCTTCACTTCCATCTTGTAAGAAACAAATTTAAGGACAAAATTTGCCATGTGGTGCTATTTTTAAGGTGATTATTTTCCTCTGGAAAGAGATCAGGAGTACTGCATTTCTCCTATCATGCGGCTCTGAGGACAGAATTTTTTAGGACATGCCCATGACATTAATTAAATAAAGAGAGATTCTCCAACCAGGGTGCTGATCTGAGGCAGGGCAGAAGACATGTGCATCAGAACAGCTTCTCCCTACACAGTTACTTTCAACTACACCCTACACGTCATTGGGTCTCACACAAATCTAACCAGTGTTTACCTGTGGTCAAACTTAGTCCCCTTGAGAGATAAAGAAAGTCATGTCCTGGGAGTACCCATGAAGCCAGAGATAACACAGCGGGTGGTGACAGTGGCGTCAGCCTCAGATCTCCTGTCTGCTGCTCAGGGTTTTAAGGATGTATTTCAAGAATGGCTTCCATGGCTAAATTCATGCCTGTATCTGAGACAGTTGGACTCAAATCAACATCATGACCTCAAGAAAAAGAAGAGGAGGACATTTTACAGTGGAGTCATTGAGAGCAGGGTAAAGCAGCGTAGGAGAAAAGGAGAAATGAGAATTAGGTTTTATTTTTTTAATTTAACTAAATGAAAACAACCTATTGATTTTGTTATCTTCTCAAACCTCTAAAATAAAGTGAGCAGTTTGACAAGAAAATTTATGTCTAACCATATGAAAATGCTAATATTCGACTGATTTACATCTATGAAAACATTAAGTTCAAATGGTCCACCTAATACTTTCATAATCTAGCCCATAAACTCCTGACGGTGGGCTGTGTAGTCAGAAAACATTTTACTTATCTGAGAGAAAAGAAGAGAGAGGTTTCTCATTAAAGAGCAACTAACCAAGAAAGAATAAAAGGACCAACGGTAGTTATAACTTTTGAGCGAATATGGAGATTCCTTTTAAAAGAAAGCAAATGAAAGACAAAGTAAGTAAACAAGTTAAGCTCTTAAACATGGTGCTGTGCAAAGGATGGACAGACACAAAATCCATATCCCCCTTTCAAAAGCATCCTTGGGCAGATGCCAAGCTGTAGGACCACGAACCCTCACCAGAGGGTTGTGCAGTTAAGACAAGGGGACCAGGAGATGTCACTTGCTGGTGAGCAGACATGCTGGATGGGCCAGGGTTCAAATAAAGGCTCCTGTTCAGAGAGAACAGGTACAAGACAGATGGTTTGTTAAACATTGCCAGCATATTTGAGCAGTGCCATGCAGCGGTCAGAGCTGGGATAATGGTCACAAAGGCATTGTGTAGCAGTGCCTTGGTAATTTCAGCCCAACTGAAGCTATTGCTTATCTTTGTTGGTTTTGCAAAGGTGAAGGTAGTATCTCTACTTTGAAAGCACCCCAGCTGCCCAGGAAAGCATTCCTGAAGTTTTATCTGAATTCCCTCTGCTAAGAGGAGCCACACAGAAGCTGTGCATGAAGAAGTTGTTTTGCTCCTAGGTGAAGTGGCTTTCCCCAGCCAATCAGGACCACTCTTTATGCTTTGGAACAAACCACTGTGGAGTGGCAGTGGCCTTCTCAGTGGATTCTTGTGAGTGTCCTGTGAGATTCAAAATGCATCCACAGTGGATTTGTATCTTCTAGATTTATATTTCCTATTAGACCTAATTCATCTGCTCTTTTGCAGAAAAGGATAAACACCATCATAAATTCCATCCGGTGAATTATGGGGAGGTGGTGGTTCAAATTAAATGTGTTTGCTTTCGGAAGGGGGCCCTTGGCTTCTTATCTTTATGTACAAAAGAAAATAGAACTCGGCCCAGCCCCACAGCCAATGGAAACACACCTGGCCAGTCAGCTGTTGAGTCAGAGTCAAGTCCCTGCCATCCTGGACTCCAACCTGCTCCCCTCTGTTGCTTGCAGACAAAGAAGGATATCATGGAGAATGCAGAGGGGAACTGGCCTCTCCCCCACAGCAAAGTGGGAGGTGTAGCCACTCTCTGGGTGTATTAAGACAAGTGGTACCTGGATCCACTAGATAGTTTTGACTGTTTGGATGTCTTCATCTTCTTTTATAGGTGGTGCATGGCTAGCTACCCCATATCTCTGAGCAAGTGCAGTATTTGCCTTAGACAGCCTTCTTTACCTAAATTAGATTACTTTTGGCTTTAAAATTAAAAAGATATACTCAGCAGATAAAACCCCAAGTAAACCTTTTTGACCGACATCTGTAGAAGCAAAGGGGGAAGGAGTTGATTTCCTTCTTTCTTTCTCCATGCACATGGACATGCACATGCACACACACACACACACACACACTCAACTTTTAGAACTAGAAAAATGATTCATCTCCCTGCCTCTGGTCTCCCTGGTCTCTACTTACCTCTGCATTGGGCATGTGTTGTGCAGAGTCAACTCAGTAGTCCTCCATGAACAGCCAAGCACTGAGAGTGCTTAGGAAACCAAATCCTTTTAAAAAAAAAAAAATTCTATTTATAAAGTGGGGAATGGGAGAAACCAGACTAGAGGGAAGGCTAAACTTTGTGTTACCATATTTTTGGAATTCAATGAAAGAGAAAAGCATAGGCTGAGAAGTTCCTCCAGAATTCTTTATCCAATTTGAAAAATTCTACATCTCCTTCAGTACAAACCACTGAAATTAAAATAGTACTCAGGCCATGATTCAGATTATGTTCACACAAGATCCTTTTTGTTTTATTTTATTTCCCCTTGACTCCCGCCCCCATGTTCATTCTGGTTCCCAAACTACTTGCTTACATAGTCAGCTCTTAAGGGAGTTCACTTTCCTTCTTTATTTTTTATTTTATCGGTACTGGGGATTGAGCCCAGGGGTGCTCCACCACTGAGCTACATCCCCAGTTCTTTTCATGCTTTTTATTTTGAGACAGGGTCTTGCTCAGTTGCCTAGGCTGGCCTCTAACTTGTGATCCTCCTGCCTCATCCTCCAAGGTAACAGGGATTACAGGTGTGCACCACTGAGCTCCACTCCAATGGCTTTTTATACAATTTGATTTGGGATGTGTCTTTATGTATCTGGGAGGGAGTGGGAATAGTTATCTAATTTGATGTTGGCTCCTTTCCTTAGCTTTCTCTAGTCCAGGATGCTATTTTTTTTCTTGTGCCATTGTCCATTTCATAGTTTTAAAATGTACTGATGGATAGAATTTCTCCTCACTTTGCCACTTCACTTTTCAGAGAATCGTGTTGTAGTGGAGATTTTTCTCTCTTTCATTGATTTCTCTTCTTGTCTATTTTACTTCATTTTTTTCCTCCAATTCTCATTTCATCCTCTAATTCTTTTTTTCGTTTTTCTTAATGCGTATGCCCTTAGGTCTTTAGTTTCCCTGTGTCTTGATTATTACTAATGTATTTAAAATTATGCAAAACCTTAAGGGCTACTTTAGCAATGGATCACAAAGTTTATCACTTGATACTTTCATTCTTGTTCAGTTCTAAGTATTTTGTAATATCTTAAAATTTCCTCCTAACCCCATTGACGATATGGCTTGTATTATATATGTAGTGTACATATTATACAGGAGATTTTTGAAGCTTTGTAGTTTTTGTTACTGTTTTCTTATTTTATTTCATTAAGATCAAAGAGTACAATCTGGGTATAGTGATTATTTAGTGCTTACTGAAGCTTTCTTTGTTCTGTGAAAACTTAAAAAATATACTTTGTTAGTGTGTATAAATTCTATGCATATCTATTGCATCAATGCTGTTCAAACAAGTATGATGTTAGCCATATATGCAACTTTATAATTCTAGTGGTCATATTAAAAAAGTAAAAAAGACAGATAAAATTTGCTTTAATAATATATTTTATTTAGCACAATAAAATAGCTCAATTAACTATAGTCACTATATTAGTATGAATGAAATATTTTTATTATTTTTTCTCAGCAAAGTATTAAAAATAGAGGGTGAATCTTATTCTTATAATGTATATATCTCAGTATTAATACTAGGCATATCAGATGCATGAATCTATATTCAGATTTCAATTTATAATTGAACAATAGATTCACATGTCCAATTTGTTCCAAACATACTTAAAAATTTCCAATACCTGAATCAAGTATTAATTTTTTCAGCTTAAGTTTAAGTTAGTTAAAATTAAATAAAACTTTAAAATTCATTTGCTTTAGTCATATTTCAGGGGCTCAAGAGTTTTATGTGGCTATTAGCTACTGTGTTGGACAAATTATCATTAAATAATAGTTAATCAGATATTCCAAATTGTTGGTAATTTTTATCTCCTTCATCAGGCGGTATCTGCTTTAAAGATACCTTGACATGTTCAGCTATAACTATCCTATGAGACTTTGAATTCTGAAGTTGCATATGCTTTGGCCCCTTTGTGCTCTTTTCTCTTTCTGGGACTTTTGTCATATGGAGAGTTCAACTCACTATATCTTAATTTTTCTGTTTCCCACCTCTTCATCTTCCTGAAGTCCTCTGAGGTTCTTAGCCTGAACTACTCACTGTTTTATTCTTCTCCTGTATCCAGCCTGCTACTCAGTCTATCTCTTGTGCTCCTTATTTTAGCAATTAAAGTTTTTGTGGCTTTGTAATCTTCTTCTTTGTTTCCTGATTTCCCTGAGAATATTTATTGAGCTTCTTTCAATTCATACCCTGTCTGACCCACTAGTACTGTGTTAGCTAGTGTCCATGGTTCAGATATTGGCCTGGCTCCCAGTCTAGTAATTTCCTTATAAGCTACATGTACATGGGAAGCCCAGCTGCCTTGGTTGGTCAGGTACTCCTGGGAGGAGGAGCAAAGACCCAAGAATGAGTGCTTTTGACTGGATCCCTACCAGAATGACAGATTGCCTATGCCATGTGACCAGCATGCTGAGAAGCTCCTAAGCTCTACTCTTTTTGCACAGCTCTCACCTTTAAAATCATTCCCACCCAACCTAGATGGGCACTGGGGAGAAGGGTGCTGACTCGTACTGTCACCTCTGCCTTCCAGTGGTCCCATGCCAATGCTAGGCTCGCAGAATTGATTTCTGCTAAGATGATGGGGCAAGCCCTCATCCTCTCAAGAAAGAGAGGAAAGAAAAGTACACAACTGCCAAACCCCAGACAACCTCCATGGATCCCTAGCTCTCTTTTTCCTAGGCTGTCTTTTCCTGGAATCAATTTTGAGAGTCAATCACCTCCCATCTCCCATCTGCGCCTCAGACATTTGAGTTTAATAAAAATATCCAACATCTCCATTTTTTTTCATTCTCCTTCTTGCCAGGAAAAGTGAATCTCAGAAAAGGCTGGTGTAAAATGCACACAAAAGTATTGGTCAAAATAGTCAATTACGGCTTTATTTCCTTTCATGGTGATTTTCAACAAATTCTGGAAAATAGCAGTCAGAATTGCAGAGATCTTGCTAAATGTTTTAACTTTTCTAAGCTTTGTCAGTGAAATGCAGAAAATCAAGGTACTTCCCTTTTAGGGTTTGGAAGCAGTCAATAGAATAAAGCACATGGCACTCAGCCTATAGTAAGTCCTCATTTAAAGAGTGACATCCTCTCTGGACCTCAATTTCTTTGACCACACTGACTTATCAAGGGAATCCAATTCATATGTGAAATGTCAAGCTTCACACCCAACAAACTAAATGCTTTTCTGAAAAATAAAAAATAAAAACTACCTTAAACAATTAATATATCAAATTCTTAAAGCTATTGATAACACATGACCTCTCACAGTTCAGCTATACTGCTTCACATCTGGCACTTAGGTACAGTTGAAAAAGTAGAAGAATTGTTTAACCCAAGACTGGCAGCCGATTTTCTCTAAGTTCATACCAGCAATCCTTAGGCAATGATCTATGCACACCTGCAAGCGGATAGGAGGGAGGAGGCATCAGGGAACCTCTTATCCTCACATTGTTTCTGTTTTACTCAGCTTTTCTGCCACTATGAACAAAGGACCTGACAAGAACAACATAGATGAGGAAAAGTTTATTTGAGGCTCATGGTTTCAGATGGCCAACTCCATAGTTTGAAGTCTAAGGTGAAGCAGAAAAGCATTGCAGAAGGGTGTGGCACAGGAAAGCAGCTCTGGACATGGCCACCAGGAAACACAGAGAGCGCTCCAATCACAAAATATAAACCCCAAAGGCATGCCCCCAGTGACCTATCTCCTTCAGTCACATCCTATTGGCCTATAGTTATCACTCCATTAATCCCTTAGTGGATTAATCCAGGACTAGGTTACAACTTTCACAATCTAATCATTTACTTCTGAACATTCTTGCATTGTCTTATACATGAGTTTCTGGGGGACACCATGCATCCAAATCCAAATCATAACAGCCTCTCAACTCCAAAAATTATAGTTCCTGAAGAATAGGGCATCTGACTTAACTGGGTGCTTTCTTATGGAAAATGAATAAGGAAACCCCAACTCGGAATTTGTACAAGGTGGGACTCTTGTGGTATATCCAGTAGGCATCAGGTTTACAACAGTGGAGAGAAATGATTGAGAGGTAACAGGTAGATTTTATATTGACTGACCTAAAAAGTAACTCATTTTTTGCCCTAGAATTTAGTATACATATTTAGAAACTTACTTATTATAGACACACACAAAAAACAATTATATTTCACTCAGGACCTTTTCCTAAATTGGAAAATATTTTAAATGTTTGCATTGTTCCACAAAGTCAAGTAAGTAACTGTTGAGTAGTTGAAAGGTAGCTGGTCCAAACTGAGATGTGCTATAAATGTAAAATATACATGATATTTTGATGATGTAATATAAAAGGAGAATGTAAAATAGCTTCCTAATATTTTATATTGATTACACAGTAACATTGTTTTTTGAAATATTAGGTTAACTTTGCTATAAATAAAATTAGAGTCACCTATTTATTTTTAGTGTTACTACTAATTTCTAGAGCTTTGCTGTATCAATTATTTATCAAATAGTATTTGCTTAAATGTAACATGTTGTCACTTATTGTGGAAGCTAAAACTTTTTATTTCATGAGAGAGAGTACAATAGTGATTACTAGAGACTAGGAAGTGAGGGGGGAAGGAAAAGTGTATAGTTTGGATAGTGGGTAGCAAAATGCAGTTAGATGGGGTTGGGGATGTAGCTCAGAGATATAGTGATTGCTTAGGATGGATTGCACCCTAGTTCAATCCCCACTGCCAGGAGGAAAAAATGCAATTAGATAAGAGTAATAGGTTCTAGTGTTATACAGCATGGTAGGGTAACTATAGTCAACAATAATTAATGACATATTTCAAAATCACTCAAAGCATTCAAAGATCCCTAACCACATAGAAAAGACAAATGCTTGAGAAGATTGAGAAGATGGAAATGCTACTTACTCTGATTTGATGACTATACATTGTACACATGTACTGAATTACTATACTATATCCTATAAGTATGTACAATTATTATGTGACAATTAAAACTTTAAAACTACACCATTAATTTAATGAGAAAGAAATTTAAACCAAAATGTTAACAAGGTTTCACATTTCTGAGTCATATATTTTGAAAATTGTTCTTAGAGAGCTAAGGTGACACTCAAGTCAAAGAATATGTATAAGCATTTGTCATTTATTCCTTTGGTAAAGAGACAGAGAATCTTCTATGCCAGACACTGTACTTGGCATGCATCAGTTCCCAACAAATATGTGGCTTATCTTTTCATAAACAGAGGTAGCCAATTAGCAATAAAAATAAGAAATCAGTGAATTTTAGAGCATACTCCAATTAGTAGGTGTTCTGGGCTGGGGATGTAGCTCAGTTTTGAGTGTTTGCCTCGCAAGCACAAGGCCCTGGGTTCGATCCCCAGCACCGCAAAAAACAAAAACAAGAACAAAAACAAAAACACAAACTAGTAGGTGTTCTGAAAGAACTAACACAGGGAATGAGGGAGGTGTGAGCTGCTGGATTACCAGAGGCAGGTAAGTGAAGTTTCAATTAGATTACTTGGAGAGGCTACAAATTCATCAGACCAATGGGCATTCTAAAGCAGAGCCAAACCAGTGTTCACAAAGATGGTAGGTTATTCTCATACTTGCAGGTAGAGATGGCTGTTGTCTGTGGAAGGAGCTCAGCCCAGGTAGAAGACAGTGCTGGAGAGCACTGAGCTATCCGAAGGTTTGGGGTGGGGCAATACATGATCAAATTTGTATTTTCAAAGGATGTCATGTGACTCTATGAAGAATGGATTAGAAAGAGGACAAATTAAAGACATAAGGAAGAGCTAGGAAACTATGAAATTTGCTTAAGATTTTGTTGAAGGTTTTAGCTAAAATGAATTGAAAATAAGGGGAGGACTGATTGGAGAGATTCTTTTGAGTTAAAATTCATACATATCAGTGACCAATTGAAAGATGGACTTTCCAATATGAAGGAAAGAGAATAAATTATCCTCTTGGTTTCTGCTTTTTGTGGTGTTATCAATAAATGAGATGGCAGGGGAAAGTCAGCAGGAAGAGAAACGTGTTTTAGACACTAAGTTTGAGGTTTGGATTACCCCAGAATTTCTTAGTTTGGATTCCCCCAGAAGTTCACTCTGAAAAAAAAGTTGCCAAGGTTTAAATGTGTACCCCAAAGTTCATGTGTTGGAAACTTGATTCCCAATGTGGCAGCATGGAAAGATGGGGCCTAGTGGCTCTTGGAAACAGATCCTTCATGAATGACTTAAGACTGTTATTGAGGGAATTTGTTTCTTAAAAGAATGAGTTGGCCCCATCTTACTAGCTCTTGCCCTCTGTTTTCCCTTCTACCATGTAAGGATGCAGCAAGAAGGTCCTCGCCAAATTCCAGCAACTTGATCTTGGAGTTCCAGCCCCCAGAATGTGGGAAACAAATTTCTGTTCATTATAAATGACTCATTCTGTGGTACTGTGTTATAAGCAGTACGAAATGGAATAAGAAGGTTTCATTTATCAGTAGTTTATTTGGAAGCTGACATTGTGAACATTGTAAGCAAGTGGGGAAGCAAGACAGAATGGGAAGGCACTGACAGATTGCATAGGTTACATGAGAGGGGACTCATGTGCATCCTTCTGTGGTCACTGGGGATGGATCCCACCAGGGCCTCTAGGAGAGGCAAAGAACATGCATGAGCACTGCCCCCACCAGGGGAGAGAGCATGAGATGGTTACTGGTCCACTCTCAATGAAACATGGATTTCTGACTTTTTTCTTTTAATGTAGGAGACCCGTGGAAGCCCTTGGGTAAAAGAAAATGCAACCAGGAGGGGACTGGTGTCATGCATGTGAGTGGAAAGGCAGTTTCCAGAGTAATACATGTGAGATCCACTGAGGTAAGCATCAGTCAGAAAGTGCCTGTTGAGGTGGATCAGTCAAAAAGTGAATGTGGAAATGCTTCAAAGCAAAGGTAATTCAAAAATGAAGCTCCAGTGAAAAGCCAAGAAGGAGACAGTGATTTGGAGAGTCTAACATGCTTGGCTAATATTAATATAAGCCTTTTAAAAATGGTTTCTTTCCAATGGTTCTTTGCAGGGACAACATCTCCACCTGTAATAGTAACTTGTGTGGTGCCCCTCTACCTTTCTTCTGTAGCAGTGACCTGGATGAAGCTGGACTGAACTCATGGACCAGTTCCTCAATAAATTCCACTTTGATAGAGTGACAGCTGCCATATGTTGAAGGGCTGTCCATGTGCCGGCCAATCTTCCAAGCGCTCTTCATTAATTAATATGTTTAATCCTCAAATGACTAATCAGGTAATATGCCATTAACCTTCTTGGGGAGATATTCTTAATAATAATCGGTATCCTTCCCACAGTCACAAAACTCATGAGCACAGAGCTGGGATTTAAACCCAACTCTGTCTCACTAACTCCGTCTAGTAGATCATGCTACCTCCAATATTTGGTTCTTTGTGTGAGTCTGGCATCATCAGGAATAAGGGCTCTTTCTTATTCACTCCTGTATCATCACTTTCTGGCAAAGAAATTAGACATTCATTATATATTTGAAGGAGAAAACTAATAGTTTTGAATCCATCTTGAAATGCTTTGGTCTATAATTTAATTTGGACTAGAATGGCCTAACAACAAAATTGTGTAAACCACATTTAATTCATTCAATAAAAATTTAAAGTACTTAGGGAATCATGTTAGGACTCGATGAACAATTGTATAATGAAATACTTTTTTTCCTCACCCAATCAGGTTCCATGAGCCAAGAAGGGCTGTCCATTCAGAAGGCTATCATCCCTGCCTCTGTGCTATCTGACAACCAGAGCTAATGTGGGTGCCAGATTCTGATGCTGCATGAGAGGGGACTCATGTGTATCCTTCTGTTCTCAGAATATTAACAATCAAACTTTATTCTTCTCTTTACCCTTTCTCCTTCTTTCCCTGTGATTATGGAGCTAAATATCCCAGAGAACTTGAGATGAGGGCAGAAGAAGAGAAATAATGTTCTAGAAATTTTTCCGAGTCCCTGGATAAGATGTCTAAAGGTTGAACACACCATGAAAATCCTACGCTGGTTTGGCTATTGTGAATTGTGCTGCTATAAACACGGAAATGCTTATATTGTTATAGTAGTCAGACATTTTTGTTTCTTAGTACTAGAAATTGAACCCAGGGGAATTCAACCACTGAGCCACATCTCCAGACCTTGTTTTGTTTTGTTTTGTTTTGTTTTTAGACAGGATCTAAGTTGTTTAGGGCCTCACTAAGTTGCTGAGACTAACTTTGAACTTGCAGTCCTCCTGCCTTGCCTTTTCAAGTCACTGGGATTACAGATGTGAGCCACCTAGCCCAGGAGTATGCAGATTTTAATTATTTAGGATGAATACTGAGAAATGGTATAGCTGGGACATATGGTGGTTCCATTTCTAGTCTCTTGAGGAACCTCAAGAGTAAAGAATAAATTCTGTCACATGCTAGAATTATGAGTGTTCTTGAAATTAAGTTGAGATTTTTGCATTAGAAGAAAAGTTCCAAAGACTTCAGTATAGAGAAAAGCAAAGGATAGAGAAAGGTCAGAAAGTTCTATGATCCCTTTATGAAGCATGGATCATTAGGATAGAGGCTTGGCATACGGATTAATGATTGGAAGTAAACTACTGTTCTTCTTATGGATCATTGCTGTCAGCCCCAGTTACCAGCTGCTGCCCTAGAACAGGAAGTTTTCAAAGTACTTTTAGCAAGCATATTAAATTCTGTCTTCTATACCCATAAGAACCCATGTTTCCAAGAGCTATCTTTTCAAGACCATAAGTAGAGCCTTGAAAATACCTTAGACTCTGTGATAAGTCCAAATTCCAACTATGTAATAACAGTGTGTCCTTGGGTGGGTCATTTGGCCCTTCAAAGTCTCAACTTCCTTATCTGTGCTGAGGTGATAAGAGCCACCTCACAAATTTGTCAAGGTCAGATAGGATAAAGAGTGGGAAACTTTCATGAACACTAAAAATCTATCAAAACCAATAAAGATTTAGTCTAGAACACCTTTTGCCATTATCAGGGCTCTGGATCATCCTTAACCTTATACCTAGGTTTACATTATGGTTTTAGTCCTGCAGTATGAAAGCCAGAAAGTTCACTCGTGGGTCCCACAGCATGTGGCTCAATAAAACTCAGCAATTCTAGATGCTCCGCTGGATTCTATCTTTCTGAAAAAGCACTGGAGAGGAGGCCTTGAGCTCTTGTTCCACTTGGACTTCTCACAAGTATACCCAAAGTGGGCTACATCAGCCCTCTGTGCCTTGGTTTCTGCACTGGGGAAAGGAATGAATTGGACAGGTTAACTCAACCAGCTCAATCAACATTCCCACTACTCTGGTCAACTAGAGTCATCATTTCCCCAATGGATACTATACACCCATCCTCAGAAAGATGACTGTTCTCAGTCCCTGATCAGATCACTCTAACATCCTCACTTCACCTGCATTTCTCTGTCCTCCTGATGGGGAACTCTGAAGAGACTCAAAGAAATGTCACTTTATTGGGATGCTACTGCCCAATTTCAACAGGAGATACTTTAACTTGAACTAAGGGATGCTTTATTTTCCATCTAACAAAGAAAATGAATTAGGAAATCAACCCCACCATTCAGTTCATAGTCTCTGAGCACCCAGGTTGGACACTGCAAGAAGTTAAGGAAGTTGAACATTCTAGTAAAACAAAGCACGCTTTAAAGATAAATGTCATATGGGATATGATAGCCAGATGTACACTCCCTCTTTATGTTTTTAATGACTGTACCTTCAACTGAAGACAAGTTTCCTCGACTACATTGACCCACCTCCCACCTTAACCCAGGAAAGCATATACCATGTAGACTGAAGGTGATTCCAGGAGGCACTATGACTCAGGGACATCTGGTGTGCCTGCGTTCTGTGTTTACTCTTGTACCAGGAGAGATTAGTCAGCCAGAGACACAGCATCAGCCTGAATGCCATCTGGCTTTTCCCTAATGCAGGCTGAAGGTGAATGGAAGTCCTACATACCTTGATAGCTAGGTAAGGGCCACTAGCCATAATTACAAATAAGAGCATCACATTGCAGCCTTGACTGAAGACAAGGGGGGTGTGGTACTCAGTGGCAGCTGTCCTTATTTCTCATTGAACAAGGAAACAGCTACCTTGCAAGAAGATGACTGGTCCTCCATTGTCATAGGTCCAGTTTATTTGAGATGTATCTGAGTTCCTCAGTTTTCCTGTATAGACCTTCCTGGTTCACTCCAATTGTTCCTTTCCTACACATCTTTATACTTGAGAATTGCTCCAAGAATTATTGGCATTGTGCCTTTTACAGAATGTGCTTCACAAATGGGAATATTCTGGACTTTGACCCCATATCTACCTGTTTTTCATCTCTGGTGTACAGGTCCTGGATATCTTTTCAAATTCCCTGAATCTCCCTGTCTTTGTTTGTTAAGTGACAATTCTCATTGGGTTGTTGCCTAGGATTAATTTATCTGAGATAATCTATGGATAGATCTATGGAAACTCCTGGTTTTAGTGGGGGTGCAATAAAATTAGGCTTCTTTCCCCCTTGCCTTGAATTATCTGATTTTAGTCCCTTCTGCCAGAGATTTCTTAGGGGAAGGAAAGCTATTGTGCCATTGGCTTCTAAATGATGAAGTAAGGTTCTTATCAAAAATCATTTTATTGCCTCATTGACATGTCTAGACTATAGGAACAGTGATGTGATGGAAATGAAGTTAAGCTTGAAGGCAAGACCTTAGTACATCACAGTGGAAACAGAGAAAGACCAGTACTCAGGAAGACTGATTCTTCACCATGAGTCAGGCAGGTTGCATTCACCAATACTCTGGAAACTGAAGAAGGATGATCATTTGAGCCCAGGAGTTTGAGGTCAGCTTTGCTCCACAGGAAGACCTGTCAAAGAAAAAAAAGGAAAGAGAGAGAGAGAGAGAGAGAGAGAGAGAGAGAGAGAGAGAGAGAAAGGAAGAAGAAAGAAAGAAAGAAAGAAAGAAAGAAAGAA
>JAJEJO010001072.1:465729-630753 GCA_020662805.1 Glaucomys volans
ATGGATCCTCTGATCCATCAGAGTTGCCTGCTCTTTCCAGCCAAGCAGCCACAGAAGGAGATCTACTTGGCAATGGATTTTTATAACCAATCCAATACATGCAACTTTTCCATCATTTATCTTGAGACAACATATTAAGTTACAAGTTACAAATTCTGAAGGAGCATCCATTTAGTTTCCCCTGGCCTAATAGGTTTCATCATAGGATTTGTATTTGTTTCTAAGAAGAGACATGTTGTCTTTTAAAGGGATGGGATGGTGCTGGGGGTGTTGATCAATGGTAGAACTCATGCTTAGCACATTCAAGGCCTTGGATTCAATCCCCAGAACCCCACCCCCAAAATTGTTCTGCTCGGAATATCTGTCCATTTTTGCAGCCATGCTCTGCTAGTTCATACAAAACCTGGGTGCTCTTATGCTATAGAACTTCCCCAGGCTTATTGTGGAGAAATAGTAGTAACATCTGGCCAACTTTGGAGAAATCAATGAGAGCTGGAAGGGTGGACTTTGGTTGCTCATGGTGTCCCAATGAATATTTTCAGGCTTAAGGAACTGACTGTCCAAAAATCAAATTTATTGATTTTTCCAAAGAGCAAGCATAAGCAGATGGCCACATTACAAAGGTCTCACAGATGGTTTTTCAGCACTTCCTCTTTATTCTTTATGTTGAACAACTGCCTTTACAGAGAAAGAAGGAAAAAAGAAAGGAAAAGCCCCAAGCTTGGACTCTGTAGAATACAGAAAGCATGTTGTAGAAAAAGCCATCCAGTTAGTTATAGACGCCATCTTGGAACCTTCATACACCCATGCTCAGTAATGTCCTGAACTCTCATGCTTGGGAACCCTCCCAGGGTTTGGTATGCATTTCCAAGCCATCAAAGGATTGCTGTGAGAGAACTGTTCTTCTACACAAAAATGGATATTGGAACTAGTTCCTTCCTCTCTGTTTCTCTCTTTTTGCATCCTGGCCACCCCAAAGGGGACAGGCCTCCTCCATGCAAGCTCCTGACCTGATGTAATATACTGCCATGAGCCCAAAGCAATAGTGCCAATCTACCATGAACTGAAACATTGAAACTGTATCCCATAATTTAAAATAAAACTACACCTTAGGAATGCTAAATTGCCTCTCCTATATATAGGCAGGAATCCTGGCCAGGTGAAAAAAGAAAGTGCTTCCAGATCAAGACAAGTGCTTTGCAGCCCTGATTAGATCTCTTCCATGGCAAATTTCCATGATCTTCTTATTTAATATTTTTCAGTCTCAGTTTCTCCATTAAATAACAATGTAGACTATGGGCTTTCAGAGTTCACTGAAAAGGATAGTCAATATATTTCAACCTCTGAAAGAACATGGATACCAACCAAGAATCTTATACCCAGCAAAACTAACCTTCAGATTTGATGTTGAAATAAAATCTTTCCATGTAAACAAAAGTTAAAAGAATTTACGAATAGAAAGCCTGAACTACAGGCCATTCTCAGCAAAATATTTCATGAGGTTGACATGAAAAACAACAATGCAAGTCAACAAAGGGAAAAACTACCCTAAAGGAAAGCCAATCAAAGGAGAAACCAAGTCAAGTTTAAAAATAAGCCAAAATAATCAGGAATACAAATCATATCACAATAATAACCCTGGATGTTAATGGCCTAAACTCATTAAACAAAAGACATAGACTGGCAGATTGGATTAAAAAGAAAGACCCAACAATATCCTGCCTTCAAGAGACTCATCTCATAGAAAAAGACATTCACAGACTAAAAGTAATGTAAAGGTAAAGGTAAAAGGTAAAAGGATGGGGAAAAATATACCATGCACATGGGCTCAGTAAAAATATCAGGGGTCTCCATCCTCATATCAGATGAAGTGTACTTCAAACCTAAGTTAGTCAGAAGTGATAAAGAAGGACATTTCATACTGCTTCAGGTAACCATAAACCAGCAAGACATAATGATTTTAGATATTTTTGCAGCAAACAATGGAGCATCTATGCACATTAAACAAACCCTTCTCAATTTTAAGAATCAAATAGATCAAAACACCACTGGATAGATCCTCCAAACAAAAACTGAAAAAAGGAACTATAGAATTAAATAATACAATCAATAATATAGACTTAATGGACATGTATAGAGTATTTCATCCATCATAAAGAGAATACAATTTATTCTCAGCAGCTCATGGATCCTTCTCCAAAATAGACCATATAGTATGCTACAAAGAAGCCATTAGTGAATACAAAAAAATTGGAGATACTACCTTGTATTCTATCAGACCATAATGGAATGCAATTAGAAATCAATGATAAAATAAAAAAACAAAAACTACTCCTACACCTGGAGACTAAATAATATGCTATTGAATGATGCAGTGATAAATGAAGACATCAGGGAGGAAATAAAAAAATTTTTAGAGGTAAATGAGAACAATGACACAACATATCAAAATCTCTGGGACCCTTTGAAAGGAGTATTAAGAGGAAAGTCCATTGCAGTGAGCTCATACATTAAAAAAATAAAAAGTCAACAACTAATTAACCTAACAGCTAAATAATCCTCAAAAGCTCTAGAAAAAGAAGAACAGATCAACACCAAAAGTAGTAGAAGAGAGGAAATAATTAAAATCAGAGCTGAAATCAATGAAATTAAGCAAGAGAAACAATTCAAAAAAATAACAAAACAAAAAGTTTGTTCTTTCAAAAAGTAAACGAAATTGATAAACCCTTAGTCACACTAACAAAGAAAAGGAGAGAGAAAACTCAAATTACTAGAATTCATGACAAAAAAGGAATGATCATGACAGACACCATTGAAATACATAATTAGAAGCTACTTTGAAAATCTATACTCCAACAAAATAGAAAATATCAAAGCCATTGACAATTTTTAGAGACATATGATCCTCCCAAACTGAATCAGGAAGATAGACATCAAAAGCCTACCAACCAAGAAAAGTCCAGGACAAGATAGATTCTCAGCCAAATTCTACAAGACCTTTAAAGAAGAACTAATACCAATACTCCTCAAAGTATTCCATGAAATAGAAAAAGAGGGAATCCCTCCAAACTCGTTCTATGAAGCTAGTATTACTCTGATACCAAAATGAGACAAAGAGGCACCAAAGAAAGAAAACTTCAGACCAATATCACTGATGAACATAGATGCAAATATCCTGAACAAAATTCTGGCAAATCACATACAAAAACATATTAAAAAGATAGTGCACCATGATTAAATGGAATTTATCCCAAGGATGCAAGGTGCAACATCCAGAAATCAATAACCATAATTCATCACATCAATAGACTTAAAGTTAAGAATCATACGATTATTTCAATAGTTGCTGAGAAAGTGTTTGATAAAATACAGCACCCCTTCATCCTTAAAATACTGGAAAAATTAGGGATAGTAGTATTATACCTCAACATTGTAAAGGCTATCTATGCTAAACCCACGGCCAACATCATTCTGAATGGAGAAAAACTGAAAGCATTCCCTCTAAAAACTGGAACAAGACAGAGATGCCCTCTTTCACCACTTGTATTCAACATCATCCTTGAAACACGAGCCAGAGCAATTAGACAGACGAAAGAAATTTAAGGGATACAAATAGGAAAAGAAGAACTCAAGCTGTTGCTGTTTGCCGAAGACATGATTCTATATTTAGAGGATCCCATAAACTCCACTAGAAAACTTCTAGAACTAATAAATGAATTCAGCAAAGTAGCAGGATATAAAATCAATGTGTATAAGTCTAATGCATTTCTATTCATAAGTAATGAATCCTCAGAAAGAGAAATTAGGAAAACTACCCCATTCACAAAATTTAAAAAAAAAATACTTGGGAATCAATCTAACAAAAGAGGTGAAAGATCTCTACAATGAAAACTACAGAACATTAAAGAAAGAAATTGAAAAAAATCTTAGAAGATGGAAAAATCTTCCATTTTCTTGGATAGGCAGAATTGATATCATCAAAATAGCCATTCTACTGAATGTTTTCCCTGATAAGTGTATGATGATATATAATGGTGGTGAAGGAATGGGAGTAAGAGAAGAATGGAAGAACTTTAGATTACGTGGGGGAAATGAGAAGGAAGGGGTTATGAAAAATGGTGGAATGAGACAGACATCATTGACCTATGTACATGTATGATTACATGAATAGTATGAATCTACATTGTGCACAACCATAGAAACAAAAAAGATGCACCCCATTTGTGAACAATGAATCAGAATGCAGTCTGTAAAAAAAAATAGCCATTCTACCAAAAGCACTATACAGATTCAATGCAATTCCAATTAAAATTCCAATGACATTCCTCATAGAAATAGAGAAAGCAATCATGAACTTCATCTGGAAGAATAAGAGACCTCAAATAGCCAAACAATCCTGAGCAGAAAGACTGAAGCAGGAGGTATCACAATACCAGACCCTAACTATACTACAGAGCAATAGTAACCAAAATAGCATGGTATTGGCACCAAAATAGACAGGTAGACCAAGTTGTTCTATTGTTTTGGGCCTGTGACAGCATGTACAGCATGTACAGCATGATGGGAGCTTGTCGTAGAGGAGGACTGCTCACCTCGAAGCTGCCAGAATGCAAAAGGAGAGAGAGGTAGGGGTCAGTCCCAATATACCTTTCAAGGGCACATCCCAGTGACCTAACTTCCTCCCATGGGGTTCCACCACCATCTAATAGCACCACAGGCTGGTAACCAAACCTTTAACCCATGGGCCTTTTGGGGGCATTTTAGAGCCAAGCTATAGCAATGGTGTTGGGGGTTACCTTTCCAGGATAAGCCTCCAGCATTGCAGAACCTCCACAGTTGTGGTTCTAGCACCATCCAGATTCTTCTCTTCAGGGAAACAACCCAGCACCTGCTCACACTTTTGGAATCTTACCATTGCCCAAATTTCCAGATCAAGACAAATTGTGTCTTTAGAAAAGTGCTGGGATTCAGCTGGGGATTTTGAACTCCCTTTTGTAGCTTGTTTTATTGTTGTTGTTTACAGTTATTTGGTGCTGGGGATCATACCTGTGGCCTTGAGCATGTTAAGCACATGCTCTATCACTGATCTATATCCCAGAACTAGCTGGTCTTTGGTCCTCACGGTGGCAAGTATGGTTACTGTATGACAGTAACTATGACAGAAACTATGACACATGTTCCTGTACTCCTATTCTGAAAAGGTGCAAAGTCACAGGCACATAGAATTATGGAAATAAAAGGGCCATTTTAAAGCCAGTAATAAATTGGAAATTGGGGGTGTATGGTCAGGTTGTCTCATAGTTCAGTGGAATTTGTTAAGAGGAAAGGAAACAGGGATACATTTCTATCTAAGTATGTTTCAGATGAAAATATGGAGTTTGCCAATGCCACCCCTTTCTGTATAACCTTGAGGAAGTGCTCTATACCCATCAAACAATAGGTGAAAAGATGATAGAGCAACCTATGCCCATCATAATGCCAAGAAAAGCAAGCAGCAGAGAGGCAACTTTTATATACTGATTACAACTAGATTAAATAAAAAGGGAAACAAAAAGATGAGAAAGTGGTAAGTTCCCAAAGATCACGGTGATTGGGCCAGAGAGCTAGGATTACAGCTCTTGTGTAGGTTTTTCCATTGATGTGGTTAGACTACATTTTTGTCTTATTTTTTTTTAAATAAAAAAAAAGCAAAATGAATGATTTTTATTATTTTTATTGAGCATCGTTGGAGGCTTTTATGCCCATGGTCCTCAGCTTGGCTCTGCTGGCAAAAATTTCTTTGCTATGAAAGCAGACCTCATGGGCTTGCCAAATGTGTCGTTCTGCTGTAGCCGCAGAAATGACTTTAAACACAATAGTTGCCAGGTTAAGGAGTGCCAGCTGGGCAGCCCCTCCCCAGCCCTGGTTCAAGTCCATTGTTGCCTCCAGCACTTCTGTAAGGAGCCTGCATCCTCAAGCTTTGAAGTTGGATTCACAAAGCCGGTTTACTTAGACCGTGAAGTTTATACTGGAGACTATAGATTGCATCTGGTAAGGGGCAGGGAGAACAGGCGTGTGGTGAATGTGATGGTCCAAAATCAAATGCGTCAGGAAGAGCTAGAGACCAGCAGCTGAAGGCTGGCATATTATAGATGAAGAGACTGAGACACAAGCAGGGCATTTATCTCAGAAACTGAGCCAATGGTCAGACCCCAAAACCTTGGATGACCAGTCCTTTTCTTCCACCTAAACTACCTCTTACAAAAGAGTTATAATTGCCCTTTGTTCCTAGTTCAGCATGAGTCAGGGTCACATCTCAAAGGGTCATATCTAAAGCCCCTAGTTTCTCAACCAGAGCTGAGTAAGCCTGAGGAGCTCTAACTCAAGGGCAGCAGGGTGCTGCGTACTTTGTCAAGGTTGCAAACGTGTTCAGGTTTTGTAATCCCTCTTTTGCCTGCTCCTGGGTTGCCCACGACCTCAGAGTCACAGAATCTCAGCTTTACTGGGGAGAAGGTTTAGATATTATCCCTTTTATTTTTGAAGAAACTTAGATTCTTTCCAGGCATCCTAACTTCATCATTTAGCAACAAGATTTTTTGAAGTCCTCTGTACATAAGGACCTAAAAGTTCAACAAAAATAAAATACCACTGACCCTAAAGGAAAATGCCATATAGATATTTAATGGTAGTAATTAATATTTTTAGACACAACTTTTCAACCACTATTCTGAGTTTTCTCTAAATTAACTCAATTACTCCCCACAAAAGCACTATAGCATGGGTATTATTATTACATACTCTGCATTCATTTATACATTTATTCATTCATATATTTCAGTGCTGGGGCTCAAACCCAGGGTCTTGTGCATCCTCGGCAAATGTTGTGCCACTGAGCTACATCTCCAGATTCTATTGCATGATTTTATAGATAAGGAAACTGAGGCACAGTGTAACAAGCACAGGCAGTCTAGTAATAGCCTCTGGAATCCTCACCAACATTGGCAATACATTAAATAAAAATATGTTTTTGTTGCAAAAACAATAAGCTACAATTCTTTCTTTCTTTCTTTCTTTCTTTCTTTCTTTCTTTCTTTCTTTCTTTCTTTCTTGGCAGTATAGGTATTAAATCCAGGGGTGTTCTCCCACTGAGTTACATCCCTAGCTCTTTTTATTTTATATTTTTTATTTTCAGAAAGTCTCTGACTAGGTTGCAGAGGCTGATCTTAAATTTGTAATCTTACTACCTCAGCCTTCAGATTACAGAATGCACCACTGCACCCAGCTCAATTTATTTAATTGAAGAGAATACATCTTCCTGTAGTTGTGCTTTAAATAATCACAGTGATGTTTTGGATGTTTCCTTGTTTTTTGGGATATATTTAACAGTCACAATTATAAAACACATAATAATTTACTTCCCTTCCATTTGTGTAACTCAAATTATAGGAGCTACAAAGTTTCTACATCATTTCATAGTGAATACTTTAATACGTTCCTTCTAGTGAATATTGAATAAGCAACTTAATCATTATCCTATTTTTAAGAACATTCTTCATTATAATAACACAGTAATTGACATCTTCTGGTCTAAAGTGTGTTTCATCGATTTTATGATTTCCTAAGCCTGCATTCTCAAAAGTAGATATACAGAGACAGAACTCAGGAATTTCTAAAAATTTTTTGATACTGCAAATTTTCTTCAAAATTGTTCATGGTTGAATGTTTTGTCACCAATCACTTATCAAGCAGAATTTTGGAGAATGAATTAACTGTATGGGTGGACAAAAATATCAAGAGAACCCACATTGAGGGAAGGGAGATGTTAACAGAATGGAAATTTCACAGAGTCCCTGGGAAGTGGCATGTTGTTTTGGGAGGTGAACCTGGAGGAAGTGGAAGCAAAAGGGTGAAAGGATTTACTCAGTGTTGAAGAACATGAACTTGACTCTACAGATAACAGGGAAGAGACCAAACAGATCCTTCAGGGGCAAATTTGCAGGGGTGGGGAAAGATCCTCATGGAAGGAAGAGTGGGGAGGATGGTCAGACTAGAGAGGGATGAGAAGGAAGGGCTCCCAGGAAGCAGAGTGAGATGCTAGTGAATGATCTAATAAGAATGTGGGCCCAGGAGATAGGATAGAGAGGACCACAACCAGGATCAACCTAGTGTGGGATTGTTAACACTTGAACTGATGAGGAGAGAAGAATTCAACACGTCTTCCAGGCATATGGAGTTGATGGTGGGCAGGTTAGATAGGGCACACAGAAGATAAGGAAGACTTACAGATGGGTATGGAAGGAGAATATTAGGTTAACTTGAACTATTGCATTCAGGAAAGGGTACCTGATAATAATGTATTCATAAGGACCTAGAACTGAGGGAGGTATTTTAGTCAACTTTGCTCACTGCTCACTGTGACCAAGAGACCCAACAAAAACAACATAGAAGAGGAAAAGTTGAATTTGGCTCACAGGTTCAGAGATTCAGTTCATGATAAGCTCTGGGTCTGAGACAGAACATCATGGTGGAAGGGCATGATAGAGGAAAGCAACTCAGGACATTACAGTAAGGAAACAGAGAGAGAGAGAAAGCTGTGTTTGCCAAGGATAAAATATAAACTCCAAGCTTACAAACCCAGTGACCTACTTCCTCCAGCCACATCCTACCTTGCCAACAACTACTGCAGTTAATCCATGTCAGTGGATTAATTCACTGATTAGTTTATACCTCTCATGATCCAATCAATTTCACCTCTGAAAATTCTCGTATGGCCTCACACATGAGCTTATGGGGGCTACCTCATATTGAAATCATAACATGAGGCTATGGTTAGAGGACTATCTCGAAATAAAGTTCTGAGAGTAAGATGATGACTCAGATAGAATGTGCCAGAGCAGAAAGAAGGAAAGAGACTGACAGGAATGCAGATGTTTGAAGACAAAATAGGTGATGAGCATTCAGCAATGGAGAATAAGAATGAGAAGTGGTCTGAAAAAAAGGAAGACAACATGACATGGTTGAGCCAGGTAAAAGAGAAAGAGGTGGTGGTCAGAGGGAAAGGATGGAAGGAGGGAGGGAGGGAGGGAGGGAAAGAAGGAAGGAAGGAGGAAAGGAGGAAAGAAGGAAGGAAGGAAAGAGGGAAAGAAGGAAAAAGGGAAGGAAGGAAGGAAGAAAGGAAGGAAGGAAGGAAGGAAGGAAGGAAGGAAGGAAGGAAGGAAGGAAGGGGTAAGGAGGTGGGAGGACAGGAATGATTAACCATATCAACTGTTGTAGAGATCAGCTACCACTGCACGGATGATCTCTATGTAATGATGATTCCATAACTCCTGGCTCTCAGTTTTATTATATATAAAATGAAAAATGTTATCCTATCATTATCAGATAATGAGGTCTGATTGAAAAAGCACAAGTATGAAATTTTCCTATAAGCCAACATTTCCAAAAGTGCATTTTGTGGAATATTCCTTCTGATATTGTTGGAAGTCGGTGTTTCATGAATAAGAGTTTTGTAGTCTAATAAAACTAAGATATATGATGCTATAAATTTTAAGTGGATTTCTTTCCTATGACATTTCAGAGCCTTTAATGGATTCATATGTATAGTGAATTTCCAAACAGAAATATGGTGTTTCCCAAACATATTAGGCCATGGTACCTTTTTTCTCAAGGCACCTTCAGTGACCCATGTCTAGAAAGCCCACTTTGGGAAAGCCAATGCATTGGATATCAAAATGTCCATTTTACCAAGTTATAATTAGATGTGATAACATATACAAAGTCCTTAGCCCAGAATTGGTGGACAGTGAGTATTATTTCCTTCCCTGTGTCAAATGTTGAAAGCAGGATAATCATTCCAGAAAATGCAAACTTTAAATACAGAAAGGATATCTCAAGAGACAACTGGGGACCCCACATTCCGCAGTCTCATCTGAGAAGCAGCTGTGATGTGGGTGCCAATATCAGGTCTGCCAATGACTCACTCTGTGATCCAGCAGGAGTTACTTAACCTCTCTGAAAAATGATGCAAGAACGAAACAAAACTACCTAGTGCATGGTATTAGCTACAAGTTACTGTGTAACACACTACCCTAAAACTTGATGGCTTAATTAACATATGTTGATTATCTCATAGTTTCTGTTGGTAGGAAATCAGACATGGCTTAGGCCAGATCCTCCATTCAGGGTCTCTCATAAGATGGCAATAAAGATGTGGGTCAGGACTGGGGTCTCATCTGAAAGCTCAGATGGAAAGTTTCTGCTTCCATCTCACCTAGGTGGTTGATGTTAGGACTCGGTTCCTCAAGAGCTCAGTTCCTCACTACCTATTGATTGGAGGCTGCCCTCAGGTTCTGCCTTGTGGCCCTCTCTAACGTGGGGACTTGCTTCACCAAAGCAGAGAAAGAGAGAGATAGCTAGGGATACTGAAGTCTTTAGTAACTCAATATTGAAAGAGACATCCCTTCAATATTCTAATATTCCACTTGTTAAAAGCAAGTTATTCAAGAGGAGGGGATCACACAAGGCCATGAGCACCAGGAGGGAACACAAGGGTCCTTTGTGGAGACTACATGCCATATAATGAGACACATTTTATACTGTAAGTTCTTACACAATGGTTGGGAACTTTTACTTTTAGTTTATAATTATTTTATATTTTTTGGAACCAGGAATAGAACCCAGGGGCACTTTACCCCTAATGTACATACCCAGTGCTTTTTATTTTACTTTATTTTATTTTATTTATTCATTCATTCATTCATTCATTGTGAGACAGAGTCTTACTAAGTTACCCAGGCTGACTTTAGGATCCTCCTTCCTCAGACTCCCAAGTTGTTGGGATTACAGTTGTGCACCACTCTGCCAGGTAGAATACAATATTCTAAACCTAAATAGAATACAGAATTTTAAATCTGAATGTTATTTTCTGATTTATTTTTTAATTTTTATTTTTGGCACTGGGGATTAAACCCAGGTATGCCCTACCTCTGAGCTATATCCCCAGATTTTTTTTCATTGTATTTTGAGACTAGGTCTCACTAAGTTGCTGATGCTGGCCTCAAATTTGCAATCCTCCTGCCTCAGCTTCCCAAGTAACTGGGATTATAGGTCTCTGACACTGTGCCTGGCTACTTAATTCTTAATAGAAATTCTTTCTTTATAATTCCTTTGAAAATTAACTAGTTACTACCTAATTATTAGCTTAGAAAGACAAGGTATCCAGGAAAAATGCCAATACAAAAAAACAGAAGCTTAGCTGGGTACAGTGGCTCACACTTGTGATCCCAGCAACTAGAGAGGCTGAGGCAAGAGGATCGCAGGTTCTAGCCTTAACAATTTTTCAAGACCCTAAACAACTTAGCAAGATCCTGTCTTAAAATAAAAATTAAAAAGAATGAGGGATATAACTCAGTGATAAAGCACTGGGTTCAATCCCCAGTACCCTGCAAAAAGAAAAATAGAAAGGAAAAAAAAAGGAAACAGTATTTGTCTATGTGATGTAGAACATCTGAAGTGATCTTAGACCATGATTAACGAGTTCTGGAGGCCCCTTTTCCTTTTCCTGGAAGATCAAAATGCTTTAAATCATACCACTAAATACTTGGTTTGGTTTGGTTTGGTTTGGTTTGGTTTGGTTTGGTTTGGTTTGGCTGATTGGTTGTTGTTGGGGATTAAACCCAGGGCTCTCTAGACGTCTCTTTTTTGAAAGGCAAAGAAAACGACTTCATTGTTTTAGGCATTTACAGATGTTATTAACTCATTCAACTCTCAGAGCATCCCTGAGATTTTGTTCTAAGATCCCTATTTACAGATGAGAAAACTGAGACTCAAAAACATCACATGTCCCACAGCTAGGGAATGATCAAAAGGGAATCCCAGACCAATCTGTGTGAACCCACAGATCCACCTTAACCCCTATGGTCTGTGGCTTTTTAAGGACAAGGGTACATATTCTCTGGTCACTCAATATGAATTAAGGAAGCCAAGGTTTAGATAAATGCTAGAGATTTGGGGGGAAGAACAGGAAGTGCAAAACCATCATATGCCCCTTGTGTGATTTTGCATAGGGGAACTTCCATGCACTCTGTGTGTTTGTGGCGCTCCATTGGCCTAACTGGAATCATGCTGAAAATTATAGGGCATTATGGTCCTAGTTGAAACTCTGATTTCTCAGATAATTTCTTGGCCTCTCTGCACCTCAAAGTAAAAAAGGAGCTATTTAAACTACAAAATCTCTTAGCGCCTTTCCTATGATCAAGAGTCCACAAAATAAATGGACCAGGGTGACCTTTAGAGGTTGGGCTGGGGGCAGAGCCATGCCCCAATCTGTAGAGATTACAATGGGCCTTTTTACAGATTGATGGTCTGAGTAAGTGTAGCACAAAGCTTGGAAACCTGACAATACCGGTGCATGTTTCTGAGCCTGGACAAGCCTGGGCCCTATCTCACAACCTTTTGGGGATATCACAGGTAAAATATTATCTTGTGACATCTGGTAGACCCTGTAGTTTCTTTGCTATCTCCACTGTTATAAAGAGAGGTGGTTCTCTCAAGAAGAGGAAAACAATCCAGATTTCTCATAAATGGGTCCTTGTAGTCACAGGAAGAAACTGTGAATTTAGCTAAGGATATCACAGTGTTGTCCAGTCCAGTTCTGGAGAAAGTGGTGCTGGTCTTCCTACAGTTGGGTTTAACAAGAGAAAGAATCCTGCACATCACATCATGGGACTGAGGGAATAGCTTGGATGTCAGACTGGGAACCCAGGACCTCAGCCCAGCCATGATTACCCACCCCTAAAAGAAAAGAGGCCAGGGCTAGGAAGCCATCAGAGCTCCTGCCATTGTTCTCCTTAGCTTTGGGACCTGCTAATTAACCATTGAGCCTAATTAACTCAGCCAAGAACAAAGGCCAGTGGGGGAAGGGACTGAAGAACAAAGCGTTCTCCAGGGACTTGAGGTCATTCTCCAGGCCTGATGCTTGGAAAGCCAACCAGAGAGGCGCCTGCACCCTGGGGACTTAGAATCCAGCTCCTGTGCAATGTTTTCCAAAGTGATCACAAGATGAGTTCTCCATGGCACTCTTTGAGAAGAGCAGCACACCACCACCCACCCCATGTGTGCCACATACACCACTGCCACCACTGTTATGCCATCTTGAGACATGTCCCCTCACTGCATCCAATATGACTATGATTTCCAAGAGTGATTTCAGTCACACGCAGAGGTGCAGGGGGTTCAGCAAACTGGCTTCTGGAATCAAGGAACACATTTCAATAAAACAAGATCTTCCTTCTCTTCCAAATGACTTCCCAGCCCTAGATGGCTTCCTCAGTTCTAAAATATCTTGTTGATATTGATATCTTGTTAATATCTAGTGTTGATCTCTCCTAGAGCAAAGAACATTTTGTAAGAAGCAATGTGAGTTCAGAAGCTCCACTCTCTTCTCCCAGCCCTGAGAGCGTGAGCTTAATTCTCAGTTCCCCATTGCCTCATTATAGGGGACCAGAATAGATGGCCGAGCTCTCTGGGCTCCAGTATTATTCTGCAGAAAGTCAGGATCATTACACAAATTTGGAGGATTTGTTTTGAGCTCTGAATAATATAAAGTGCAAGACATACCTTGCTTTTTACCCATAGTTTTCAAAGCATTTCTACAAAGATTCTTCAAAATAGTTTTGTCTTGCCTTGACCAATTAGGTAAGTAAGAATTCAGGCTTCCAAAATCTCCCCTTTTCACTTATTTCCCAGTATTCCCAGGCAACCAGCACTTGGTCTCACTTAAGATCAAGTGGCTAATTGCTAACATGGCCCAGTCCCTTGGAGTCTGAGCTAGTGGCCAGTTTACCTCACATAGCAAAGTCTGGGAACTTGATTGACTTAATGACAATCAACTGTGCTTTTGTTTCATTTGGGCACCTTCCTTGAGGTTTAGATGCTTCTGGTAAACCCTTTGTGTGCTGGGTGGCTACTTCCACCATCCATGATTCTCACTCTTATTATCTCACCCCTGAACCATACTTGTTGCCTTGATTCCCAGTCCTGATTCCTCATTCCCTCTCATCTTACTGGTGTCTGGTCCTCTTTCCTTACCAGCCTCTAATAGTGCTGGTTCCCACTGGAGATTTCATGATCTCAACTCAGAGAATTCAGAGATTCCTGGAGACTTGGACCAGAGAAGAGTTTTAGAGTATAGTAACCTGGTCTAATCTCTCAGAACAAGAATCCCCTCTAACAACTGTTGGGCAGCACAGTTTATTGAGCTCCTACTATATCCTAGGCTTTATAGAAAATCAAGGAATTCAAAAATTAGGAAAATTTCAAGATGAAACATACTCCAGTGAGGGATGCAAGCTCATAAATATATTTAGGAGCACTAAGTGATTGTCTCTCTTGGAGGTTAAATTCATCCAGGTTGTGGTCAGATATTCCCATAACAGAGGGTTCCTCTTTACTTTGGCTAGTCATATTAGGTGTCAGAAACTACTGAAACATTCTTCCTAATTTTAAGTATATCTGCTTCCTTCTTCCCTCTATGTATTGGATTCAGAATTTAAGCCTAAATTAATTAATATCAGATTCCATTCTTATCATCTGTGACCTTGAGCAAGTCTTTCAACCTCTCTGGGTCTCAATTTGTTCAGTCTTACAATGAGGATGACAATTTCCATCTGCACATATTTTATTATAGACAACAAAATTTTACTCTATACAACAGCTTTAAATATTTCTCCATACAGATATAGTCTCCTCTTTCTTTACCAAGCTAAGTATTTGACTCCATTTCCTCAACTTTCCATCCTTTCTCCAGCTTCTGCCACCAGCTCTGTATCCCCACTATAAACACCAGTGCCCTCTCGATTGTTAACCCAGTATACACTTCTCAGTCTCCCTGTGGATCTTCCAGATCTTCCAGTGAAACTATCCAGAATCTTCTCTTTCTTCACAGGGTCTCCCATCTTGACTTCTCTATCATCACATTCTCAAGATTCTCTCCCTGCCCTCCTTTCTGGAAGACTCTTCTTGGTATCTGTCATGCCTCCTTTTCCTCAGTCCTTACTCCATCACCTATGGTTGTTTCCTGGCCCCTTTTGTAAGCTCTTTGACCTTGTTCTGATTTTAAAAAAAAAATGGCAATGGTGAAGGTTATTTAGTTTTCACCCTGTGTCAGGCATTGCTTTGTACATGTGTATGTTCATATGTATATGTGTGTGTGTGCATGCACGCATACCCGAGATCAGTCACCCAGAAAGGACAGAAATACAGGCTCTCTGGCTGCCTCCATTAACCAATCATCTCTAAGGGATCTTACTGACATGTTGGCATCTCCATCTCAGATCCTTTAGGCTCTGAATATAATTATTAACACCTTCAGGCCCTCTGGACTTGGATGGCCTACAGGTACCTCAAAATGGACTCATTTACTTTCTCTACAAATCCATTCCACCCTACATTCTCCCATTTGCCCTTCCACCTCTTGCCCACCTTTCATGGCCTACCAAGCCTATAGCACTTCCTCTTGAATTCTTCCCACTTCTACTCTGTACTCTTAACCCCTCCACCCTTATCTCAGTTCCCCCAGGCTACATTTTTTTGTTGATTTCTAAATGTCCCCTAACTGCTCTCCCTGCTTCTAGTCAGACCTCCTGCAATTTATTGTCCTTTCTGGTGCCCAAGTGCTTTCTCTGAAATTCTATGCTCCTTGCTTAAGACCCCTCTTGGTTAATCATTATCTTTAAGATAATGTCCACATTCCTTCTCAGCTAACCCCAGCCGTTCCTCTCAAGTCTCATCTCCTACCAAGCCAGGCTTTACCTTCTGCTCCAGACTAATTGAATTGCTTGAATTCTCTGGATAACTTAAAAAGGCAGCCAATATTGGGTCCTCAAGTAGGAGCTACACCAATCTCTCTTTTTCTTCACTACAACTATGATTGAGAAATTATTAATAGTTCACAAAAAGGCAACAGGCTTCACCAAACCAGGTTCACACCAGTCTGTCTAGCTCCAAAACCTGTGTGCTTCACTACCACACCCTAGAAAAGGGGCTGATTCTTCATGTGGACCACCTTCTAGATCTTCCCCACACCCCTCCAGGTGGACTGATTTCTTCAAGTCTTAGTTCAAAGGTTAGCACTCTGCAAAAAAAGTTTCTTCACCTCTGGCTTCTGGGCTGATGTAAATACCTCATTAGTCTTGCTTTTTTTCCCTCAGTGCTAGGGATTGAACCCAGGGCCTCACACATGCAAGGAAAGAGCTTTACCACTGAGCTACATTCCCCACGTAGTAGTCTTGCATTTATCATACTTTCTTCAGTTCTTCAACTATCATTCTACCATTGATAGGTTGTACCCCTGACTTTATCGTTGCCAGAAATCCAACAAAAGTTCACCATCAAACACGTACATCATCTCAATCCACTTCACCCTTCCGAGGACATATACACACATACACAAGATACTTCCTATACAAAAAAACTAAGTCCGGCGTTCACTCTTTACTCATCTATATTGGGCCAACTTCCGTGGCTAGTAGATTGAGTCTCTTGCTGGATCTATCTCATTTTGATACCCTAAAGCCTGAAACATGGTAGAATGTCAATGATTGAAACTTGAGTGGATAAATAATAAATAGCAAGGAAAATAGCTAGCAATTCTGGAATGCATACAAAATGATAAAAACAAAAATGAAAACACCAGACATTTGAGGTGAGCTCAGTTTACAAGATAAAGATTTTTCTTATCTACATTGAGCTGATGTGGAAGCAAAAAATCAGAAAGGTTACCCAATTCACTTGTTGCCCCAGTGCTAGAGTGATACAGAATTGGAATTTTAAACTAGTTTAGCTGACATCAAAGTTGGAGTTTTTAACAGGAGGCCAGCTGCCTTTTTTTAAAAAAAAAAAAAAAAGAAGTTTCTTTATGCTTATCAGAAATGATAGTCAAGTTCTTCCTTCCCTCACCTCCTTGTCCTCTACTCCCAGGCCAAACATACCAACATGGTTCTAGTACCTTTTTGTTTTGTCATTATCCCTCTTTTTAAATTTTATACAAAAGCTTTACAAAAATTCAAGTAGAGTTTGGCCAGTATGGAAAATCACAGGATTAGTACCTCCTTTGATCTGGATGCTAAAGTTTGAAAATATTCTAACAGCTTAGACACACTGTGGCATATAGTGAGCATTCAGTCCACCTTAACTTCTAGTTCTTACAAAAACTGAGCCAGGGGTTGGGGCTGCAGCTCAGTGGTGAAGCGTTTGCATAGCATGTGTGAGGCCCGGTTCAATCACCAAGAGCCCATTTTTAAAAAATCAAAGAGAGCCAGGCTTCCTTAGTCTACTTGTTCTGTACTCCTCTCATTTGAAGTGCTGTGATATATCTTGATAAAATATCATCCTCGTGGGAAAAAAAAACAAAACAAACAAACAAAAAAAAAACCCACCACATAGAAATGTGCACAACCTCAATTCCTGCCTCACATCATACTCATAAATAAATTGAAATGAATTACAAACCTAAATAAAGAATTTTGAAACTTTAAAAAAAAAAAAAAAAACATAGGGGAAAATCTTTGCGACCACGTTAAAATTTTTTTAAGTATGACACCAAAACCACAACACACAAAAGAAAAAATTGACAAATTACACTTTGAAATTAAGCACTGCTGCTTTTAAAAAGACATTGTGAAGAAAATAAAAAGATAAGTTACCTATAGGAGGGGAACAGTAATTTGCAAAATACATGCGCTACAGAATTTACTCATAATATGTAGAAACCAAGCAACAACAACAAACCACTCAGATTTTGTAATTAGAAAACAAATATTTCAATAAAAATCAAAATAGAAACTTTACCAAAAAAATTATATTTGAACCCATAATTACAGAAAAAGATATTCAATGTCATTTTTCATTAGAGAAAAACAAATTTAATCACCATGAGATACCAATATGTTCATATTAAAATGACTTAAAAATGCTGAAAATGCCAAAATACAGAACTCATTAGAATTTCTGGTACAGCAACTTTTGAAAACGCTTTAGCAATTTCTTTTTTTTTCCTACATTTTTTTATTGGTGCATTATAGTTGTACAAATTAATGAAACTTGTTTACATATTCATATATTCACACATATACTATAACTTTCATTGATAATATTTTATTGATAGTATCAGTACAATGTGAACAATATCACTCTCCAAAATTTCCCACAATTTCTGAGAAGGTTAAACATGTACTTACCATACCTACCAGAAATCTTACTTCTGTTTGCTCAGGAATAACAAAAACCTACATCCCCACAAAAACCTGAATATGAATGTTTATAATGGCTCTACTCATAATCAAAGAAAACTGAAAACAACATATATATCCTTGAAATAAGAGGAACATTCTGTGGCACATTCCTACAATGGAATACTATGCAGTAATAAAAATGACATCCGACCACATGGATTAACTTCAAATGTATTTGCTATGGAAAAGAACCAGACACAGAAAGACTACATTAATATAATTCCATTTATATGAAATTATGGAAAAGGCAAAATTATGAGAATATAGAATAACTAAGTGATTGCCAAGGACCAGAAGGAAGTTTGACTACTAAAGGGCACAAGGTAACTTTTTCAAGGGTAGAATTCTTCAGAACCTTGATTCTTGTGTTGGTTTCATGACTAAACATATTGCTCATGGAACTATGCAACAGAAAGGACAAACTTCGATGCACGTAAATTATACTTCAGTAAAATGTACACTCTTCTACCAGTGCAACCAATGGTGGAGGACAGAATAAGGTGAAAATTAGAAAGGTAGATTACCTATTGACAACCATTCTACCAAAAAACTAGTTAGTTGCCTCTGATATGGAGTTTTTAAATTTTTTTAAATTTTTTTTTTTATTTTTACAGACTGCATTTTGATTCATTGTACACAAATGGGGTACAGCTTTTCATTTCAATGGTTGTGCAGAATGTGGATTTTGATGGACATTTAGTGTGAGTAAATGGAGATGATTAATGTAAGGAACAAGCTGGTTTTAAAATGATTCGATTCCTCAAAACTGTCAGTATCATAACATACAAAGAAAAGTGTGGGGATGTAAATGCTCCAGGCTCAGGGAAGATCACAAGATGTGACCAGAAGCACTGGGGTGGGGATCCAAATAGAACATGATCAAGTGGAATTATTGATGTAATCAGAAAGCTGTTGAGAGATTAGGAAAAAATATGATAAAGGTACTGAGGTTGACCACTGGTCCATGGTTATGTAAAAATATTGCTATCTTTAGGAAATAGACCCTGAGGTGTATCCTTAGGTGTGTGACTTACTGTCAAATGCTTCAGGGAAGAAATATTATTTATTAAAATTATTGTGATTAAACCGCTATTACTGAAATCATTGTGTTGAAATTATTTCAAAATAAAAATCTTTTTAAAATGTCATCCTATAAGTATACATTTAACATTGTGAGCATTGTTTAATTACAGAAGGTGGGGAGGAGAAAAAAAATGAAAGAAAAACATGGTTTTTGAAGCCCCACAAAACCTCTATAGACTGGATCCTTATGAAAATGTCAGCTCTAAATATCACTTGACAGATGTTTTTCCCAGGCTTTTCATTGGGACGGACATCAAGCTGACTTCCTCCTTCAGACAATGTGTTCCATGGTGAGGTAAGGCCCCTGCAGACACATACCTGCCAATCACTCCCAACACAACAATCTCCATTTCCCCCATGATCCATCAAATAAGGACTGAACTGCATTTGTGTTAACACTTTCCCCTTTCCACTGTTTGACTGGACCACGTCTTTTCTAGTTGCATACAGTGATTCTGTTGGTCAGTCATCTATGATTTCCTTCTCTCTCCTACAGTCATCCCTCTGCTTACTAATACCTGGGATGGGGAGAAGCATGTGGTTTAAAAGAAGGAAGATGACATTAGCCATAGTCCTCGACTGACATCATAGATGTGCTATTAATACAGGTGGACTCAGATGAAGTTTAGGGGCATGGGTAAATTTCCATTCTTTTCACAATCACCAAATCTCAAGAAGATTGATACCCTAAGAGTTCAATTTTCATACTCATATAGGTCAAATATGAATTAGGTGACTATCCCTCAAGTGATGACTCAGAGGTTCAGGTTCCTTGATGTTTGGGTAACTGTTATCTTCAATAGGTTTCTTCTGATGGTTGTCACTGCATGGGAAGAAAGAGGATGTGACACATGAAAATTCATGCAGAGGTCCTGAAGTGGCCCACATCACATTAGTCCATATTATTCAATATGACATCCAACTGTCTCCATCAAGAGGTGGGACCTACATACCCTCCCCTTGTACCTGGGCGGCCTTTTATGACCACCTCAAGCAGTAAATATTGTGGAAGTGACCCTGCATGACTTCCAAGGATAGGTTTTAGGAGGTGGTATGGCTTCAGCCTGGATCATTCTGTCTCTAAAAGCTCACCCTTTTTTAACATAGCCATCTGCCAGAATCAACAGGACTTCACAGCCTTCCATAGGAGACCCCAGACATGATGGAATAGAAACAAGCCATTCTGCTCTGCCCTGTCAAACTCTTGACCTACTTGTTACACAGCAATAGATAACCAATACAAAAGGCATCATGCTGGTCTCTGCCACAATTCTGGAGCATGTCTGCATGAGTTGCTCATTAAGATTCTCAGACCCCCACTGGAGTCTAATACCACTGTCACCATGGGTGTCATCATCTGTCATTGTATATGTTGAAGTCTCACCAAGAAATGCAAATGATACACTAAAAAGGGAAAAATACGAGAGTTTTTCTCAAGTGGTTAGAGTGGAAAGGAAACTTGTTAGTGACACACCCTGGTGACCATAGGGAGCTATTACCACCCTAGGTCATATGTGTAAAGTGGGAAGTGTTGCCAGAATTTGGCAGGAACTCTAACCATAGGAAAAGAACTGTGACTTTTCAAGTGCAAAACTGAGGCCCAGCAAAGAGAGAACTTGGAGAAAAAATATCCAAACTCTCTCTTCTCTTCCATTGATAGTTTCTGTAGGCTGAACTCAACAGGAAACCAAAGGACACTGGATCCTGGCTGATATAATCCACATGGATAAACCTCCCAGGAGACAGAGAAATATTATAAATGTAGTGAGAAGATTCAGAGATGGAAATATATATACCCATCACCATCATCACCACCATTATCTCCACTATCATCATCATCATCATCATCATCATCATCATCATCATCACCATGATCATCATTATCACCATCCCCATCATCACCATGACCCTTGGGAGACAGGAGAATCTCAGCAGGTGAATTTGGGAGAGAGAGCCCTTCTATGTCCTGGGAACAGCCTGAAGAAAAACTTTGAAAGTGAATTAATAGAGAGTATGCTTTGGGGACAGGAAATGTTTTGGTTTTCCTGAAATTGTAGAGACAAGCTTAAGTTGTGAAATTGAAGAAGTAGAACTGTCATCTTGTGGTAAGTCTTGAACACCAAGACAGGTGCTTGTGCTCAGCATGATTGGGATAGGGGAGTCACTGATGGTTTTGAGCACAGCATTCTTTTACTGCTCTTCAGGAATATCAAGTTCACAGTAGTGATAAAAGGATAAATGGAGTCAACATGGACATCAAGTGGGGACATTATTTATGGGGCCACTGTTTTAGTTTAAGTAATAAGAACTTCCCTGTGGATTGGGAGAAGAAACAGAAAAAATGGTGAGGCAATAGATTGACAGTGTGAGACCCAAGATAGCAAAAATGAATGGCTCTCCTTACGGCCAATCACTACTGGGCATGAGGACACCATCTGTTCTGCATTCACAAGTATTTATAGTATTTATCAAGAGACCAACGTGTGCTGGGAACTGCCCTTGACTATGTGAACACAGCAGGAAAGGCAGATGAAGCACAGTAAGAGAAGGGAGTGCCCCTTGGCACAAACAGAAAATTCAGCACTAAGAGCTGTCATACTGGTTTTCTTCTGCCTGGAATGCCCTTCCTCTCCTCTTCTTTACTTAGAAAACTCCTACTCACCCTTCAAAACCATCCTAAGTTCCCCCCAAAATTCAAACATTTGTCCCTGATTCTACCAATGCACTTTGCTCATTCCTTTTGCACCTTCTTTGAAAGATAACTGGGATTTCAAGGGATAAGAAAAACTCATAATCCTAAAAGCTTGTGAAAGGGCTCTTGGAATTATTGTTGAAGCTGTTAGGTCAAACCATTTGCAATGCCATATTGGCAATTTATCATGTTTGAAACTTGACATTCATGCTGTTTGGAAACATAAAGGACCCTACCCACCACCTCCATCCTTATCCCCACCTTGATGGAATCCTTGGGAGAAGGGTTGTTGATGTTGATGCCCCTGTATACAGATGCCCCTGTATACAGTCACTGGACTCACTGGGCAATTCTTCTCGTTGTCCTCTAGTCTTCATTTCCTGGACCAAGACAACAGGTGTGTGCAGGTCCAGGAAGATGGGACATCAGTAAACTTAAGTTGGAATTGAGGTTTTTCCACTTAAACCCTAATGCCCTGGATAAGGATCAAGACTCTGCAGAAGATTCTGCTTTCTTACATTTTAAGGAGGAGCAGAAAAATCTGGTTCTTGGGGTCTTGGGAGGATCAAGGGATACAATGAATGGAAATCTCCTGCCTCCTTGCAGGCATTAATCAAGTAGTGTGTTTTTATTTGAAGCAAATAAGAGTCACATGAATAGCAAGATTGTCCTTAAAACTGAAAAAAGCTAGAAGGCAATAGCCTGCAGGCTCCTGGGTATATGAGAAACCCCGGCAAGCCTGTGACCAGTTAAGCTAGAGGTCAACATCTACCAAAGATCAGCCATGGCTCAGCTGGACTTTCCTGAAACCCCCCAGTGGGTAAAAATGGACTAAATGCATGTAGCAGTTTCATCCATTCATTTGTTCAGCAAATATTAATTGAGTGCCTACTATGTGCTAGGCACAGTTTACAACAGAGACTAAAACAGAGAAAACCATTGTTGTCTGGAGGCTTCCTAGTAGTAACAGGAAACAGGTAGAAAATAAACATGGAAGCAAAATATCAGAATCAGGAGTGTTTTGAGGAACAATGAAGCAAGGGAGGGTGAGGAGACTGGAGGCAGGACTTGTGACAAAGCCTATGTGTCCTCCTGCACCAGAGAACGTTTTCATGGAGAGCAGCCACTGCAAAGACCCAAGGCTGTCTCACATCTTCCTAGGTGATGATTTGGAATGAACCTTGAGAATCAGTGGCCAGACATCACAAATATTATTCCCCCCAAATTTGCAGCTCTCCTGAGGGAGATCTTCATGAGAAGAAACTGTTTGGAGAGAAGAACAAATAAGTACTAAAGAATAAGTAACTAAGCAAGTCGCACACTAGTTCTCCTTTATCCAGAAGGGATACGTGGCAAGACCCCAGCGGATGCCTCAAACTTCAAATAACACCACGCTCTCTCTCTGTTTTCTACTCTGCATACATTCATTTGATAAAGTTTCACTTATAAAGCAGGTAGTAAGAGAGTAGCAACAAAAACAATCCATAAAATAGAGCAATTACAATAATATTCTGTAATCAGTTTTAAATAATTTCTTGTTTTTTATGGAATTTTCCACTTAATATTTTCAGACCAGATCAGGCAAGTTCAGAGTAGTAAGGCCATAGACTCCATTTAATATTTTCAGACCACCATTGATTCAGAGAAAAAAACAAAAAAACAAAAAACACAAACATGGAAAGCAAACCTTCAGATAAGAGGGGACTATTGTATTAGCTAGAACATCCAGGTGCCTAAGAGGCTTCCAGATACACCCATGGCCAGTGAGAGCAGTACTGGCCCTCCAATTAGATGATCACCAAGAGAAGAGCTTAGGAGGCACTCCCTAAGCAGGAGCAAAGGAATCCAGCATGTGCGTAATAGGAAATGAAAGGCAGGTGAGAAATAGAAGGTTCTGGAAATTGTGAGAAAACAGGATGCAGAATGATAAATGACTCGGCCAGAGGGAAGGTCTCCCATTGCACTTGGGGGTAGAGTTCTTAGTCTTGTCCTTGGCTCCTTGCAGACCCTCCCTGTGGGGAGCACCCAAGAGTAAGAACCATAGGAAGCCCTCAGACCAACTTGAGAAGACTCCTACTGGATTCCCTGCTCCAGGCTCACCCACTTCATCCATGTTCCCCACAGAAGCATCCAGAAAGTTCACTATCCCAGCGTCACACCTTTCCCTTCTCCAGGTGCTTTCTTTATTCCCTCACTCACCCTGACATTGGGTCCCTGTGGGCAGCTCTAGCCCATCTTCCTGGGATCTTCCCTCAAACCTGACACCAGACCCACATCACCTGAGGCAAGCCTCAGACTACCCAGTGCTTCAGCTCGCTCTTGCCATGAAATGGAAATGATTCCTTGGGGGTGATAGAAATGGAAAATGAACACAGAAGAATTCAGCATAATGCCTGGAACATAGCAGGTGTTAACAAACATGTGCTCATGACGGTTGTTAGTGCTCTTCAATGGTTCAGAGTCCTGGTGAATCGCACAGTGCCACGCATATCTTCACCTGCTGGGTTTTCATCTTCAAAACAAAGGCAACCTTCTGGCACCCTCCATCTTGATTAAATATCTCCCTTTGGTTCTCTCAGGTACCTGTTCACCCTTCTATCCTAGCACTTTGCATATGACATAGAAACTATTTGGTTTTATATCTAAGCATCCCCTCCAGAATACAATTCAAGAAGCTGAGAGAAGGACTGGGGATATAGCTCAGTTGGTAGAGGGCTTGCCTAGCAAGCACAAGATCCTGGGTTCAATCTCCAGCATTGGAAAAAAAAAAAAAAGAAGTTGAGGTATCTTGGGATCGTGGTATCTCTGTCACAGGACATGAAGAGCTGTACTTAGGGGTGTAGTGAGACAGAGAGTAAGAAAGGAAGAGAGAGCTATTGAAATTCCAAATCTACTTCCTGCTTATGCTCACCCTATGCCTTGTTGATAAAATATATGTATATATAATGTATATATTAATAAAAATACATATATATGTAATATATATGTACTTATTTATTTATATGGATGCCAGGCATCATGGTGCACACCTGTATTCCCAGCATCCTGGGAGACTAAGGAAGGAGGATCAGAAGTTCTTTATATTTGCATCCTCTGGCAATTGAGCAGGAAGATCCTTTCTTAAAATAAAGTATGAAAAGGGATGGGGATATTGTCCAGTGGCAGAGCACACCTGAGCTCAGTCCTCAGTACCACAAATAATAATAATAATAAATATATGTATAAATGCATATATATATGTATATATATATATATATATAGTTCACACGTTAAAATACATATGTCAAATAAATAAATTATATTCTTTTCTATTTCGGTCTAAATCGACCTTTGTATTTCCTTAGCCATGATGCTTTAATAAACTTAGGATAGATAATTGAGCTGGTATATGTACATGAATATGTATATGCTGTGTATAGTTTGTGTAATAATAGTGATTCATATTTACTGAACACCTACTATGTACCAGGCAAGACATAAGGGTGTCATCTTGTTAACAAAGTCAATCATCATAACTACCTTGCAAAGGGGATGTTGACATCTTGATTTTATTCTTTATGAAATAGGTCCAGAGATGTTAAAGATATGCTCAGTGTTGCACAGCATGGTACAGTTTCTTTCTCTTTCCTTTGTGTTGAGTTGAATTGCATCCCCCAAAAATGTATGCTAAAGTCCTAAGCATGTAAGCAATTCAGAATGTGACCTTATTTGGAAATAGGGTCTATATAGAGATTATCAAGTTGAAACGAAGTCAAAAGGACAGACCCTGATACAATATACCTCATGTCCTTGTGAAAAAGAGAACTATGGGCCCAGAGACAGATGTTCATATAAAGAACAAGTGATGAGACAGAGACAGGAGAAACCCATGTGAAGTGGCAGGTCTGCAGTGACGTGTCTGCAAGCCAGAGATTGCCCACAAATCACCAGGAGCTAGCAGAGGGCCTTGAACAGGTCTTCTCTCACCACCCCAGGAAGGAACCCGCACTCCCAACTCCTTGACTCCAAATTTCCAGCCTCCAGAACTGTGAGATAACATGCTTCTCCTATTTCAAGTCATCTAGTTTGTGGTACTTTAAAATTGCAGCCTCATAAAGACAATATTGTTTTTCCAAAGATATTGCTTTTTTCCACTGATTGCACATGTCCTAAAAAGTGTGAATTCAATTTCTGCAGACCTGTCTGCCTCTCCACTGAATCAGGAACTCTTTAGGGAATAGTATCATTTTCACCCTTGTGCTCCTACTTTATTAGCATAGTTGCTAACACAAGGAAAGTGTCCAAATGTTTTTGTTTGTTTGTTTGTTTTCTTTTATATTTGCAGTACTGGGAATTGAACTCAAGGGTGTTCTACCACTGAGCTACTTCCCCAGTTCTTTTCATTTTATATTTTGAGACAGGGTCTTACTAAGTTGCCCAGGCTGGCTTCTAATTTGTGACCCACCTTCTTTAGCCTCTTGAGTCACTGGGATAACAGATGTGCACCACCAAATGTGTCTCAAAATATGTTTTGATAAATTGAATAAGTGTTAGGGTTCTGGGATATAGCTTAGAGATACAGTGTTTGCCTGGCATGTAAAAAGTCCTAGATTCAATTCCCAGCAATCTCCCCACCAGCAAAAAGTGTTAGAGTAGTTAGAATGTTTTTATCCAATTTTAGCGTTTATACCATATAAAAAAAGTAAGTTTAGAATTAACTGTCAGAGTAGATTTGAGATGGACTGGAGATGTGGGGAATGGGGCATGGAGCTGCTCAGACTTGGGTGATTCTCAGCAATGAGTCACATATTGCCCTGGCACCCACCACCCTGTGAGCTCCCACATCCACCTAGGGGAGTCTAGGTCAGTGAGGGAGTTCAGAAAATTCCAGTCCATGAAAACCAAAAGTGGATCCCAATGAGTGAAATTTTTTTAAACCAAAAAATACTAGAACACCATCTGACAAATGCACTTATTGTGGGGAAATGGCAAAGTATTTGAAAGCAGACATCTTCCAGAAAATCTGCAGATATGTGTGTGTGCCTGCATCTTTGTCCTTGTGTGGTCTAGAGGGAAGGAGCTGGGTTTAGTTGGGTTGGGAGAGAAGATTGCAAAAGATTCATTCACCCAACCACTGTGTTGAATGTTTTCTGATACGGCACACTGCATGGAGGCCTGAGAGCTGTGAGGTAAGTGAGGTAAGTGAGACAGCCCCTCCTCTAAATATTCTAATTCATGAGAAAAGATTTACAGATGATATTAATGAGTTCATTGTTATAGGCTCCAAAGGTCCAGGCACTGTGCTTGGCTTTATCCACCAAGGTGAGCATCCAGTTTGGGTTTTTCTTCATTTTGAAATGGACAATGGAACACCTGTTCAAGAGGACACACCTTAAAGCAGTAGCCGGCTCAGAAGATCTTTCCACTGCATGCCAAGCTAAGGTCAAGGAAGCCACAATGACAACAGAGTTCCTCTCTAAAACATCCCAGTGAACTAGATCTTGAAACATAGGAGAATTCTGCTAACTCACCAGGAGGATAGAACTGGAAACATTCTAAGCCTTTGAGGAAGGATTTGTGTAGCATGAGATGAGACAGAAATTAGTTACTTCAAATCAGGAGACATGCGGTTAATTAAAGAAAATTACCAAACTCTGAACCCCTCCATGCCCAGTTCTACTTCTCCAACACATCTCAAATCATCTCTGAAAGTCAATTTCTAAATTTTCTTTTTATGTGTTTTAAACACCAAAACATAGTTTCTCCTATGGAGAGAAATGAATCTAGAATTTCATCCAGGAGGAAGCATGAACTCTCTGATGTTTCGAAGGTTAAGAACAAACAAAGAGAAGTGCAGGAATACATTCCTAATGCCTGTCCACAGAGTGAAGGATGCTGGAAAATCCAGAAAGAGGTGGTCAAGGACTTGGACATGAATGTCAGAGTGAAGGATGGTAAAGGACACCAATCTGAGTGATCAAGTATTACAAAAGAGCTGACAATAAATATGGCACCAGGAAATACAGAGGGGAATGTGGGGAGGGTGAGCCAGGTGTTTACACACCTGTAACCCCAGCAACTTGGGATGTTGTAACAGGAGGACTGTAGATTTGAGGCCAGCCTCAGCAATTTAGCAAGGCCCTAAGCAACTTCATGAAACTGTCTTAAAATAAAAAATTAAAAGGGGGGCTGGGGTTGTGGCTCAGTGGTAGAGCACTTGCCTAGCATGTGTGAGGCACTGAATTCAATTATCAGCACCACATGTAAATAAATGAATAAAATAAAGGTCTATCAACATCTAAAAAAGTGTGTATATATATATACACATATATATACATATATACATACATATATATATATGGCTTAGTGGTAACTCCCAGCTGCATTCAATCCCAGTACTAAAAAGAAGGAAAAAAAGAGAAGGTAGAGGAGAAGGAGGAGGAAGTGAGGGAAGAATTCATTTTTGATAAACACTGGGTTTGAGGTAATGATGGAATTCTAAGCAAGAATGTCTGGCAAGCAGCTGAAAAGGTGAAACTAAAAATCTCAGGACAGGGTAAAGTTAGAAATGGTTATAAGGAGAGGAGATGAAGTTTCTCAGATGGAAGAGTCAGAAGAAGGAAGAGAAAGGTGAACCCTGGGCTCATGGAATTTCTCCCATGATGATAGACAGAGGTTCACCAGTTGGTTAAGGATGAAGTTGTAACATCAGTTGTAATATCAGAAGCTGCATCATCCCAGGTAGCTGAGGGAAAAGAACATCAAGAAGAAAACACTGACCAATGGTGTCCACTACTGCCAAGGTACACATTGCCAGAGAGATGGATTTTGGGTTTGTGAATCAGAGGTCAACTTTTGCAAGTGCCCTTTTAGCAAATAAAATAGCAGGGAGCAGGAAAGAGCATCCAAGCAGTAGCAAGACAGTAGCAGCCTCATACAGAAGACTTCTTCAACCAGACTGGCCATCACCACCAGGAGGGAAGTGTGGGGAGCCTAGGAGAATAGCGTATGACTGTGACAGACAGGAAGGTGGCCACTATAGACTCCATTCTCTCTCTAACATTCAACTGCTGAGGGATCTGAGACAAATCTGTTCATGAATATGAGCTGACATTTTTTTCACTTTTCCTTTCGGAAACCTTCAAACATATTAGAATAGTGTATCACATTGCTCAATTCCAACCCATGGCCAGTCTCAATTTGCTTCTACTCTACCCACCTTTTCCACCAACTGGTTTGTTTGCAAGTTAATTCCAGATATTAAATCACTTCTTCCTGGAATAATTCCTTGAATGCTTCCATAAAAATTACAGACTTTTGTAAATTATAGCTATATACCTTTACTACATCTAAAAAGTAAATAGTAGTTCCTGAATTGTCCCTAAGTGTTTAAATTTCCCCAATTATTTCATATCATTTGGTGGGAAGCAGGGGCTGCTTTATTGCAGTCAAAATTCAAACAAGAGTCAGACACAGAAAATTAAGGGTTGAATTCTTTTTTCTCATATGCAGAAGCTAGAGCAAAATGAGGGGAGATAGGGGGGATCAGATATCATAAAGAGGTAGGGAAGATTGGCAAAATAGGAGGACATGAGGGAGAGAAGAGGCATGGGAAAGGGGAGGAAATGCAGAATTAATTTAACAAAATCATGCTATGTGCATACACAAATATACCACAGTGAATTCCACCTTTATGTATATCTATAAAGCAGCAATCAAAAATAAATAAATAAACAAGTAAAAGTAAGACCAGTAGAGGAAGGAGAATGGGGGATTGAGGAGGGGAAGGAAAGAGGGGATGGGCGAACTAGGGTAAAATGGAGTCAATCAAATTCCATGCATGAAGGATGTTGTCAGAATTAACTATTATGTATAACTATATTGCATTAATAAAAAGGAGGGAAAGATTCAGACAAGGCCTACCCATGGCATTGGCCAACATGTATCTCCATCTTTTCACATCTACAAATTCTTCTTCTTTGTGGGGGGAAATTGGGGATTGAACCCAGGACATTTTACCACTGAATTTCATCCTCATCCCCAGCCCTTTTTATTTGTTTATTTTTGAGACGGGGTCTCGATAAATTGCTTAGGATCCTCTCTTGCTAATTTGCTGAGGCTGGTCTCAAAATTATAATCCTCCTGCCTCAGCCTCTGAAGTTGCTGGGATTACAGGCATACACCACAGGGCCAGGCCCTTTCTTTCTTTTTCATCTTGGTGCTTATTTGTTGAAGAAACAAGGTAATGTGTCCTGCAGAGTTTCCTGCCAGTGGATTGTGTTGGAGATATCCACAGGGGATCATTAGCAGGTTCTTCCACTCCTGTATTTTTTTTAAAATATCTTTTAGTTGCTGATGGACCTTTATTTAATTTATTTATTTATATGTTGTGCTGAGAATCGAGCCCAGTGCCTCACACATGCTAGGCAAGCGCTCTGCCACTAAGCCACAACCCCAACTCCCAATTTCTTGTCAGCTGGAAGTTAAATCTTGAGGTTTCTGGTGATTCAAGTTTGATTTTTTTTTTTTTTTTTGTCAAAAAAGTATATTTTCTAATGAATCACATCAGTAAGCACAATGTCATTTTGCAATGTTCATATTGATGTCTGGAATCAGAGGCCATCATGTCAACCCATCCCTGGTAAATTTCCAACACCTTTTACTATGTTGACAGGAAAAATGCAATTGTACCTTCTCACAGAAACTTTTTAAAAATTTTTCAGTTGAGGATCAAATCCACTGAGCCATATCCCCAGTATCTAATCTATTTTGATCAACAGAAAATTTGATACTTTATATACAAGAGAGACATACAAAAAACCCAACATTTCTTAAATATAAAAATTATGGTTGGATATGGTATTTCACATCTGTAATCCCATCAATTAGGGAGGCTGAGGCAGGAGGAATACAAGTTCCAGGCCAGCCTCAGCAACATTACAAGACCCTGCCTCAAAAAAAAAAAGAAGGAAAAAAAGTTATATGATCATTTCCATTTCTATGACCAAATATAGTGATTTTTCTAACATTCAATCAATGTTCAGAATGTGCTCTGCCACTGAAATTGGAATAATAGGTATAGCATATCTTATAAAAAATATAGTATGGAATGATAATTGGAGGGGACACTTTCACAAATTGCCCCTCCCTGTGGACATTAACAGACACCTCTAGTAACCAACACCTGCTCACAATGCAGGCAGGGCTGCAAACTGATCTTGGAGGATGCTGACAATGACAACTGTAGAGATGTCCTGTGCCATTAAGGCCTGTAGGGTGCTACTATCAGAGAGAATGGAAAACTAGTGATGAGCAAGGCAGAACAAGAATAAATAAACAAGAATCTAAAGGGGTCAGTAATCATTTTAAAAAGGCAGAGTTGAGATATCATCAATACCTTGATGGACTGATTCTCAAGTAACCTAAGAATGTAAATTCCAAGTTTCATAAGAACATGAAGCATACTGGTATTACACTGACCTCATACATAACTACCATGCTCAGAAAACCCCAGAAATTTCCCTAAGACATCAGAATCCACGCCCCCCCCCCATCTCCATGCATTTCTTAGACTGCTGTTAATATAACAAATACATCCATTTTCTACAGAAATTTTATGAAGCAAAGTCATGGACCAAACAGCTTTGTAAAGGAATAAATTATCAGCTCCCCATTTGTTGGGGGAAAAAAGTACCCAAAGGCATCGGTCTCTGCAAAATAAATAAGTTATATAAATACTCTGGGGTTAGCGGGAGCTACAGATAATTCTATAGGCTAATGTAAAAATTGTGTGATTTAGCACATGGCAGAGCCCAATGAGTGGGGAGCTTGAGAACTGATTAAAAAAAAAAAAAAGGCAGGAGGATCACCCAGGACCCCCATCCACAGATGAAAGGAGGAAGAAGGCAAGCAAAATGGTGAAACCTAGAAATAAAGTCTAAAAGAATGACCCAACCCAATCCTGAAACTAGCCCTCAAAATGCTTGTTGAAAGAAATACAGTAGAACCAAGGATCCAGACCTCAGGATTTCAATAGACACCACTCCCCAATGCCCCTAAACCTATTTATCAGCAGACATTCCCAGACCAACCCAAAATCTACATGTCAATCTGCTCCTACCCATTTTTGAGCAGGGCAAAGTCTGCCATTCCCATCTGCCACCCTGAAAGTCCCAACCATGAGTGTTGGCATTTGACAAGGGCCAACCCACAAGGGTGTGAAGAATTAGGGCTCAACTAGAATAACTGAGCCAGGAAGCTGGTTTGGTCAGAGCCTCTCCCAGATAACCTGGAGCCCTTTCGTTCGGTGGTCAGACTGCTGTTGAAAAGCAACCAGCTCTGTCCAGGAGGGTCTTGGCACAGAAGAAGTCAGCATTTTCTTTGAATAGCGAATGCTTTTAATTTGATAAGAAGAACTTAGTCATTTCTGCTCTGTTTAAGAGGAAGTCATGGGAGGTTTCTGGGCAGAGTTACATGGCAAAAGGTCTTGGTGCTTGAAAGGAAATAGGCTTTTTGCCAAACAAGGTGGCATTTGCAATGCAGAAACCGGAAGATAGAAAAGAGGGTAAGGCTCCTGAGCTGGAGCCACAGGTGAGCAGACTGGGATCCCAGCACCTGCTTCTGATGGTCCTTGAGCCTCACTTGAGACAAATTCTTAAGATAATCATAAAAATCCATAGCAACTGTGTTATGTTGGGATTTGCACTGAGATTCCAAATCAAGAGGCAGAGCAGGAGAAACAGGTTTCCTTCACAGGCAGGCAGAGGAATGTGAGCACTTCTCCAACTATTTCAAGAGCCATCTGCTGACTGCTCCTTGGCTTTGCTCACACCCTATTTTCTGCCCCATGTTTCTAATAAGAAATTAGTCCAGCCAGCCATGGTGACACACGCCTGTAATCCCAGCAACTTGAGAGGCTGAGGCAGGAGGATCACAAGTTTGAGGCCAGTCTTGGCAAAATCCTATCTCAAAATAAAAAAAATAAAAAGGACTAGGGATGTAGTTTTGTGGGAGAGCACCCATGAGTTCATTCCCCAGTACCATAAAAATAGATGGAGGAGGAGAAGGAGGAGGAGAGAAATGAGTCCAGAATACATTGCCAACATCATTCATTTCTAGAACACTTAAAGAAGCAAACTTTTTTTCACAATGGTCTGCAAAATTGTTTTGGTTTTTCCAGAGAGAGAAAGAGAGAGAGAGAGAGAGAGAGAGAGAGAGAGAGACTGAAGCTAAAAGAAATGAATTGGAATTTCTAAACTTTTCACTCACATTCAGGGCAGTGAGGATCAGTCTGTCAGCTCAAGAAAGAATGAGATGCTTTTGAGGATTCATAACAAACCATTTCAGAGGCATGAGTATTAGGTAGAGTTTAGGAAAACCAAGGATTCAGGGTATGAAAAAGATGCTGCTGGAGGACAAGACAGGAAGAGCAGTCCTGTCCCTGTTTATGGTAAGTCCCATTACCATGATAATTCCCACCACTGAGGACTCATCACCATGACAACTCCCGCCACAGGTTTGATGTTTGAAAATGACCAATGGGGGTAAATTGGCCAATGTTCTAATTAGGTATCACAAGGTAACCAATGGAGGCAAATGGGGAAAGGTCTTTAATCAGGTCTATATAAGGACAAGAATGCCTCCCAGCTCAGCATATAAGACACTAATTTCAAGATATGGGAGCTTGAGTCTCTCTTACTCAGCCCACTCAACTCTACCTTATGAAGCACTACTTCTACCTTCTCCTTCAATAAATCTGTACTTTGCCTTTTACTTGTGTGTGTCCTGCTCAATTCTTTGTTTGAGACACCAAGGACCTAGTCCCCAACTGGACACTCTAATGATATCATGAGGTCTCTGGAACCATGGTTGGAGTAATAAACTGAAGGAAATGGTTAGATGACTCTAATTCGAACTTACCAGACCATTCTGAGTCACATGGAGGTATGCAGAGGACAGCAGGAAATGGGAAGGTGGTGTGTGGATTCTTGGGCAAGTGACCCTAGGAAGCAGAAGTAAGTGCTGAGGGAAGATGAGGTGGGGAAGGAAGAAATGGAAAATCAACAAAGCATCTCTGGGCTGGTCATTGCCAGGGCAACAGGCTCCAGCCTAGCAGAATCACAAGCAGAGAGGAATGGAATGGTTATTGGAATTGTCCCAGAGGAGCCTAGAGAAAGGGCAGTTCATTCTCCATTCCTCAAGGTTGAGTCTTGGCATGAGCAGTCACTTGGCCTCATTTTGACCTGCGCAGCTATAGGACAGGCCTGGAATCAACATTCTCTGTCAATTTCAAGTGATTCAGAGTTGAGGAGACGTTGCACAGGTGAGGGGAAGAGGATATGAGGTGGAGAATAGGAGAAATACATGTTCCCAAACCTGGGAGGCCTCCAGAGTCATCACCCAACACCTTTTGGGTTTCCTTTCTTAAAAATACAAATACCCATCCTTCTGGAAGATACTCTGACTTTCCTAGTCCCTCTCCCTCTCCTTGTAATCTCCATTCCCCCACCCTTCTCTCTGATGTTCCTGGTAGAGTAATGGAGTAGAAAAGCTCTCAGAGCCTTGTCCTCTGTGTGGAACCTGCTTCCACACACATCCCCAAACATGCCCAGACTCCTCTCACCTCTGACTTCTGATGTCAAAGCAGCTGAGGGGTATGGAGATTACAAGTTTAATGACACAAAGAATCAAGTAGATTCACTCTTTTCCTAATTGCTGGTCCTTGTGGTTGGGATGAATATGAATGCATTTCAGTTCCTTTTCTCTAATTTCAGAGGGATGAACATTTTCAAAAGTCCCTTCTCTTTTTCCTGTTTGTAAGAAAGGAGTTTGAGATGTGGATTTTCCTCAGGTAATACACCTGAGGTGGAGTCTCCCCAAAGTATCACTAATGTGACCCCAAAAGGACCACATATAGAGTGTCCCGGAGAGAAGATAAAGTTTCTCTAAGCAACAGCATCCCCTGTGGGACTGAGTTAGACAAGGACACTGCCTGGGGACTGAAGCCCACTGGCCCAGCAGGACCTGCCTGTGTAACTTTAGAAATGTGACTAAAGCTCCTTTCGATCATTTTATTTGAGGTTAAGACACGTCTTCCTAGCCATGTCCCTGATTCCCGACTTAGAATAAATGTTCAGACCTGTCTTTCTTTTCCCAGATGTGAAAATCTCCTGTTTCCCCCTACCTTAAGGTGGGTGATCATGAATGATACTTTTAGAAGCATTTTCAGAACACTATACATTTAAAGCATTTCTTCCCCAAAAGAGTTTTTGGCTCTTTCTTCTGAACCAGTTTGGAAAACACACTTCATCCTACAAATTTCTTTTCACAGAAGATATCAAATCATTAATGTGATTTGGAGAAGGTCAGCATCACACAATCCAGAGACTCAAGTTTCCCTTACCTTTCCTATTCCTTTGCCAGCAGTAAAGTCTGGAGGCCCTAGAAAATGTTGCCAAACTGTCACTTGGTTTTTCTTCCAGGAGCAGTGACAGAATAGATTGCTATTTTGTTTGGTTTTGTTTCCCATATACAAAACCTCCCAGGCCCTGGAACGCAGGCTGCTGGCATTTTAATCAATGTTAATGCCTGAACTGACCCCACCCCCACCCTGCCCCCAATGACTTTGAGTAAGGGAAATAAATTGGCAAACCCAGACAAAGCCATGTGTGAGTGTGGGTTCCCCAGTCAAGCTAACCCCTCAGGATGGCAGGGCAGGCTCCCTAACCACCCTGCCCCCCTTCCTCCACTCCCGTCAATGCGGATTTTTTCAGTTCAAATAGGAATCCGTTGGAGGCTGGGAGGATTTCTCCTCTTAATAAAATAAATACTTCTGGAGCCTCTGAATCAGCTTACTCTCCACTTTCCAATTACCAGGAGCATTTTTATTCTGAGATCAATAGTACTAGAATGTATCCAACCATAACTTTGCAACAACAAAAAAAGATACATGGTCAAAGCTTTCAAATACCCAGACCTGGCCTTGAAATCAACCTGATATTTACAACTACATGCATAGCCCTCTTTTGGGTCAAAGCATAGTCACCCTTTCCTTCCAGAGATGATATGTTTCTTTTTTTCTTTTCCAGTAAATTTCTATCCCCCCTCCCAACCTTCAGGGCTTAAGCATTTTATCCAGTTTAAACGATGGGGATTTAAATTGCTATTTTAGTGGAAGAGGCTTGATTAAAACCTATGTCCTCATCAAATTATTGGACAGTGGTTCTTGGGCTCTGTTTACATTAGTGTCAACCTTAATTTAAATTCCGCATAACTATATTTGCTTCACTAAATGCATTCGCCAGGAACACACCACAAATTACTTTGCATTATGAGCAGAGTCTTTGTCTATTGCAAAGTGTTTTGAAATTAGCACCATAAGTAACTAGCTGTAAGTGTCACTCGATCTCCTTAATGCCTCATTAATCAAACCCCCTGGCAGCTGGTGTGATGTCCAAGCCCCTTACATATAAGATCAGTATCACTTGCTCCTTGCATTTGACCAGTCTTTTAAACTTGATTCATTATTTGTGCATTTGCCCTCCCCTATAGCGTTGCTCCTCCCTCAGAGGCCTTCCAACACGTGCAGCTTTCTATGGATACTGGTTTCATGTGTGTTCTTTGCAGAAATTGGAAATATAAACCAACCAATTTCCCACATTGTGAAAAGCCATGATTTCAAGAGGGAGAAAGTAGTTTAATAGAACTAGAGTCTCACCAACCAGGTTATGTCTGAGTTAGACACAATGATTCAACATGATTTTCAGATTCATCTAAAGTTGCAACACTGGAAATTTTTCCCTAGACTGCCTTTTTTTTTTTTTATGCTAAGAATTAGAGAGAGAAAAGAAATATATTCACCCAGGCCAACCACAATTTCCACTTTGACCTCAGATCTCATAAAGATGGAATATAGTTTAAGCATCTAATCAAAGGAAATATGTCTTCCTTTACAGTGTGATATGAATCATCCTGTACAAGCCACAAAATTTTAACTATATGCTTGAAAAGAAAAGCAGAACAGCTAGTACTTAATAACTTTATTACAGACCTTCTAGGAAGAAAGGTTTCATTCATTCATTCTTATACATACAAAATCATACCAAAAGATGATATACTTTGATATATTTTATAGAGTCTTTTCCTGATTCTTTTTTTTCTTTCTTTCTTTCTTTTTTGGTCATTTCTTGGTACCATTAAACATTTGCAAATAAATGTCTAAATAGAACCGCCCTCTATATTCCCCTCTCCTTGCATCTCAAACAGGTTTCAACGCATATATTCCTACACATAAACATCCTTTTAACCAAATGTAATACTCACTGGCATTGAATTACTTAGCAGTTTTGCTGGAAAATGGCTTCATGGCTATTTTAGATGCTGTCCTAAGTCTGGTGTGAGCTTGTTGGGGGTATCACTCGGTGGCTGCGGGGGGCACGCGCCTGGCCCCTCCCGCAGCCTGCGCGGAGCTCATCCCCACAGTGCGCAGGGATGAACAGGTGCCCTCAGTGGCGGCACGTGAGGTCGGCTCTTTGGCTCTTCGCAGAGCAGCAACTCAATGGGAGGCCTTTGGCTTCCTGGCCTCTACTTCTGACCACCCAGCAGGAAAAATATACGGAAGCTTCCCTCCCCACTCCACCACCAGTTTTGTCAGTGAGAAACACACACACATACACGCAGAACATTGAAACTTTTTATTTCCCGCAGGTGGGCTTTTGGCCTGTGAATATTTAATGCAATCATAGTAAACCATTAATTTTCTTTGGTGTTAAACTTTTTGCCTTTTCACCTTATAAAACCATTCAGGCTAAATCAACCTTATTACCATAGAATTAAGCATTGTATCCTGGCTTCCAAAACCAACACCAGGGGCAAAATCCACTGAGTCTGAACACACATCCAACAGCGCAAACCTGTGTTCGATTTTGACTTTAAAATCAACTTAATGTAAATCACACTTTGTGTTTGTTTTTATATTATTATTATGTCTACTTTTTCTTATGGTATTTAAAATAAGCTTTGGTTTTGAAAGAGCAAGTGTGAAAGAACATTTGATTATTTTTTTTAGGTGGCATTTACTCTGATCCTGAGTGTAATCTATGACAATTACAAAAGTACACTTTGTGTCTCATCTCTGGCTCATCCTGTTCTTAACTCTGATTGTAGCCACTTCTATTCATTAGGATTCTGAACAAAATAAATGTGGACAGAGAAGTCCAAAGTGATTTTCAGAAGTGGCAAATCACAATTAAACATGAAAATTTTTCCTTCTTTGTAGCAGCACAGAGGGTGATGATTTAAATAAAAAACTCTGTCTCAACCTACCTGCTTCCTTGCACTTCACAAACACTCCCTCTCCCCTCTTCCCCAAAAGGCACATTTTGACTTGACAACCAGCACAAGTCACCGAGATTGCATCTGATCACAGCTTGGATTTAAGAGAGAAAAAGAGGCAGGGAAAAGTATGAATCAGACATAGGCGATGTGTGAGTTCTATGTCTCCCTCCCCCTCACTTCTCCATTCTCTCCCTTACCATCCCCCCCTTGTAAAATAAAAGAGAGCTGAGCACAACTTGTACAGTAGAGGCACCCCAAGATTTAAGGGGATAAGTGCAGCCTTACTTAGCTGCAATGCTGCAGCTGTGCTCTTATCTAGCAAAAGGGGACAGGGACAACAAAAGAACCCAAAGAAGGGACAGTGGATGCATGGGAAAACCACTACCCCAGCATTGTGGTGCCCTTCTGCTGAGCAAATAGTTCAAACTGTTCATTCTCATCTTCTATTCTCTCCCTGGTACATTGTTTGTGCCCTTGCATTTCATTCTGCAAGGAAGGTTGCTCGCTGGGCCTATAAGCAAACAGTCCAGAAAAGAGCTAGCCATCCTCCTCTCTTCCCCGGAGAACTAGCATTTTTATTTCGGCTCCAAGCTGTCAAAGACCTGGAGAGTTTATGTCAGTGTCCTGAATTAATTGCTTTAAGCTGGAGCAAGCTCCATGGGCTACCAACGTCCAGAAGATGTTTATTAATAACGTTTCTTCCAAGATTCTGGCTCCAAGCTGTCCCTTGGTGGTGGCCTTTATCTGATGCCACCCTCTCACCCCTTGTCCCTTGGTACCCGGGAGGGGGATGCCTCTTTCAGGCATCGTGACAAAATTTAGAATTGCCTGGGGTGAAAAAAATATATGCCTATGTAACAGGATACATATGATGGATGTTTTTGCTCCCATCCAGAGAGGTCCAAGAGTTACAGAAAACCACAGGCACCACCCGAAGTGGGCAGGGGGAGAGGAAAAAGCCACAAGGACATCCCTCTGTGAAGATCACTTAGCCAATATAATTAGCAAAAGGAGCAGAAGAAATCAGTTCCCATTGTGTTTCCTCCCCACCTCCTCCTCCAAAAGAAAATTCAGCGAGACTGACTACATGATGCATTTTGAAGTTTTCCCAGTACAGAAAAAAAAAAAAAGCCTCTTTAATAGAATGAAATAATAAACCAATTTATATACCAATATAAGGCCAGGATCGTGAGTGCCATTGTGTAATTTTCCACTTGACTTTTCATTATCTACCTGAACAAAATCAATCTATATGTATGGGATCAACATACAATTCCAGAGATAAAAGCTGAAAATAAATGCACTTTGCATATCCCCGAGATAAAAGACACAGTGCTTGGTGCTCCCTTTTCTTCTCCAGCAGATGCATTTATAAAATAAATTGTTGTGTCAAGAAAAGAGTCAGACATTGTGGTATATCTTGAGTGTTGACTCCTTTGCTGGAAATATCGATCCCACAAATGAACAGTGGTTAATAAGTACCCTGCAGACCATATCAGGTCTTTTGCTGCAGTTTACCCAAAGTGCAGCTGGGGTCAATGTTTCTTCCAACCAAACCTTCCCAACAAAAAAAAAAAAAAAAAAAAAAAAAAAAAAAACCGGCTTCCTCTGTTAACATGGATTTAAGGCTGAAGACTTCAAGGGTTTTCTGATTCCTCTCTAAAGAGACAAAGCACAATGAAAAAATCACATTAGATTAGAAACCCCAATGAAGCAAATACCCAGTTTGTAAAGGATACTCAGCCTACAAAAGGGAATGAAAGATGATTCCATGCCTTTTGGGATTGACAATTTTTTTTTAACTTTTAACAGCTTGGGTTTTGTCCCTTTATTCCACGCCCTAGTAATTTAAATGGCACTAATAAAGGTAAAACTCTCCTCAGTAGCTGTGCCGTGGGTCCACCTTGATTCTCTCCCTTGGTAAAACAATACCAACAGCAACCTATCTGTGTGACCCTCCTGGACACATGCAGCATGTGGTTCCATGTCGCCTAGTTTTTTATGTGCCTTGCCAGGCTCAGGGCTCTTTGGGGGAATGCTCACCTTCCCTACCTTCCTAGGGACTCTTCTCCATTCTTGTCACAACTCATGTTTCTGAGAAGCAGGAATTAATTTCCAATGTACAGGCCAGCAAAGAAAGGCCCACAGATATGGATAGACATTTTCTGGTTATTGAAAAATATTGATGTCTTAGATCAGTCACTCAGTCTTAGGCCAATGATTTCTTAAAATTCATCATGAGATTCAGTAACTTCAGGGGAGATTAAATGTGTATGTGGGCAACTTAACTGCCTCAACTTCCTTATGACAGCAGGACGCTTTTGTATTTTAAGATCTTTAAATTGACAAATCCTACTGGATGTTAGTCTGTTGTTTTGGTTCAGTTGTACACCTCTTGATTTTCATATGCCCTGTTTCCTTACCCTTTCCTTACATGTAGACAGCACCCATGTGGACTTGGACTATGCTTGTCTGTAAGCAAGTCATGCATTTTTCGGTTTACATGCATTAAAGGCTCTGAGGAAAGCATCCAGGAGCCATCTGACCACAGTCTTATGGGCTTTTGGGGAAATTCTTGCCATGGTCAAATTTCAATATGGGGGAAGCATATGTGCTTTCAGTCACATGGGTCTCTTAGGAAAACAAATGTACAAATGTCCTTCCTCTAGCTCATCTTTTTGTCCCAGTAACTGTAAATAAGTAAATCTAGAGAATATTTAATAGTTCACATTAAGAAAGTGACCCAAATGTAAAAATTTTGTTTGGAAAGGAAACTACTTCAGGATGGAATCTTTGAAAAGTGTCTATATTCTCATTATGGGATTGATGCCTCCTACACCTAAAGCATCTGGGCTTCATGAACTCAATGTCTGCTTTATCCATGGTTTAATTACTAATTAATTTAAAATAAAATAACACATGAGCTTCATTCAACAGATAGAAAATCTTTAAGAAATTTCATACCCACTCTCAATTTTGCTAAGGACAGAGAACATACTAGAGCAGGGTATTTCCATTTCCACAGTGAAATTCGCTCACACTGAAAATTGCCATTGCTGAGTAACCGTATAACCATCTTCTGTGCCTGGGTCAGTTCCCTCGTGTAAGCAGAATCCTGACATGGGGTTGCAAAACAATATATGCTTATGAAAGAAATATTTGCTAAACAGGAAAAACTGAGTTTTCTCTCTCTTTTTTTTTTTTTCTTTTTTTTTTTTGAGGTGCTGGGGATCAAACCCAGGACCTCATGTATACCAGGCAAATCCTCTACCAATGAGCTACATTCCTATTTCCAGTCTCAAAACTGAGTTTCTTTGAAAGGTATTATTAGTGACCATGTCATAGTTGAGATATCTTGATGTCACTTCCCCAGGGGCCCGGGAGGGAAATGGACTGTCAGAAGTCATGGATTTATGTAGGTATCTACATTTGGATAAGTACAAGATGGAAAGTCATTGACTTCATTAGTTCTAGGATTTAAAAAAAATACATCCTAATACTTAAAGGAAGAGAAAAGGAGTACAAAACAATTCTGAAAGGAAGGTAAAAACATGCTCATACTGGACTCTTTGGTAAGAATTAACGAAAAAGACAAGATTCTCAGCTGTTTACATACTGCAGCCTATTAGAATCTAGAAAATGGAAGAAAGTATATGTGAATAAGTATAGGCTGACCTGACAATATATCTGCCTAGGTGTCATAAACTAAATTATTTTCCCCTCAATAATGGCCTCCTTCCTTTCCCATGTGTGTACAGGGTTTAAAAACATAACTAAAGTACAGAGCTCTCTTGATTTCCATCAATATCAAATACAAATAACTGATGAAATGCGGTTTTCTTAACAACACCCCAGGGTGCCCCTTTACACTAGGCTGGATGGAGAAAATATGCCCATTTTACAGAAGAAGATCCAAAAGTTCCTGTCTGTCCCTGGGGGAGGGGTAAGTTTACCCTTTTAAAAATGTCAAATGGGAATGCTTTCCAAAGAGGGTTTGTACTGGAAATTAGCCAGTGGGGATGGGAATTGGATGAGATGTGGCCCTACGTCAGAATCTCTTGAACACCCTTCTAGAACCATCTACTGAAATCAGTGAAGGCAAAGTCTCTCAACTGGATCTCTGAATCATCAACACAGATGGCCATTCAGGAGGGAATGATTCTAGAAATGGGGCCAGAAGAGAGTATTACTGTGTACTAAAGATGCCACAAACTTTCCACAGTACTTAAAATGTCTCCAAGTCAAAAGCGTTGTTTTTTAAAGATGAAAATAATAATAAAAACTGTAACTTATCTGTGGTGCCAGTTTGAAAGGCAAATGAAACTTTTATTTTGAAAACATACTGTCACCAAAAATAAAAATTACTAGATGGTTTTTCTATAGAATGCAAATAGAATAGACATGCTGTGAGAGATAATTTTTCAGTCTTACATGCTACATCAAGCTGCCTATCATGCACAAGGCCCTAGGTTTAATATATAGCATCACAAAAAACAAAACAAAACAAAACAAACAACTGAAAACAAAAACACTAGGTATCCTTATTCAATTTCTTCTTCAATGTTACAGAACACAAGAGCATATAATACCAGGGAGAAAAACAGAATCCTTTCAAAGAAATATGAAACAGTTGCTCTATTATGTAACTCAGATGAGAATTTTATAGCAATCTCCTTTAAAATAGCCTTTAATATACTTCCACTGATGAAGTGGCAATCATCCTGTTTTGCATGTCTCCAGGCTGCAATTGTGTCAAATATGTTAATATAATGTGGGAATCATAAAAATTTAGTTAGATGTTCAAATGTACTTCATTTTCTTTTTGAGAAATTCTGCAAGATACAGATATGGATTCACAGATGTACACAAAGAGAATACTTTTTATGAGGATATTTCAGATTAAACCTAGGTGTGTTTATTGAGAGTACCATTTTAAAAGGAACTGTCCATTGTCTGCAAAAATCACCATGCATTGTCTCAAGCACCACTTCCAAGTTCAAAAGAAGTTTCTGCAGCCCAGCACAGGAAAAAAAAAAAAAAAAAAAAAAAAAAAAGTTCTGCTTTCCCACTTTCTAACTCCACTCACATTTTTAAAATGGTTAATAGTGCGTGTGGATGGGCTGAGGGAGATACCAGACTGACCTGTGAATTTAAGAAGCCAAAGAATATTGATGGAAGTTCGTTTTTCTCTCTTTGCTAATCCTCTGGAACTAGGAAGAAAATAAAAGAACAATAGGGAATAGCACTGGGAATTTTTTTATACTTTGAAAAAAAGAAAAGCATCCATCTTCAAGTAATTTGAACAGTGAAAATTCTAGTAATGAAAAACTGCAATGCCTGCTTTCCTGGAAACCCAAGGTAAATTCAGGCAGCAAACACTTAGGGTACAGTGTCTTCATGATTCTGAGTTTCTTTTTCCTTTTGAGTAAATGAAAAAAGTCAACAAGAGGAGGGGAGAGGTTGTTAGATATTTTGCTTGACTTAACACAAAGTAATTTCATATTTAGAGGGCTGGGGATATAGCTCAGTTGGTAGAGTGCTTGCCTCGAAAGCACAAGGCCCTGGGTTTGATCCCTAGCACTGCAAAAAAAAAAAAAAAATAATAATAATAATAATAATAATTTCATATTTAGGAAAGAAGACTAGATTTCAAAATGTTGAATGTTCCTCTCCTAGGTAAAAAGTCACTTCATGTCCAAAAATGCAGGCCTGAGTTGATGTGCGTTTTATGCAGATTTTAGGTCAGGTAAGGAGACTTAGTGGAACCCTAAGTCACCGCTTGGATGGAATTAAATAATAAGTATGATTTTAGTATCCATTTTGAGCTCATTATGTTTACATTTTTTTCCTATTTTTTACCTGTGTTCTGTGGCTCTGTGTGTACATACAGATGGTTACATTCTCATACTGGGCACCCAGAGAAGGTCACATGCTTTGCATCAATGGCAATTAGTTCCCTTTTTAAAATGGAAAATGTCATTAAGTTCTTGAATAATTCAAGAGTAGAGGTCACAATACAGTGTCCCTTTTGGGGGTCTTTATGGTGCAAATGGCAAAACAAGGCGATCCTATCAGTAAGAGTAGATCTAAGGTTTACAATGTAGCTCTATTTAGTGTGACAGGAAAATTAAATTACACGAGGCACTCATTCATTGTCACCCGTTAACAGGCTTGGGAAAATTGTGGATCCCGGGGGGCAAATCACAGACAACATGCGAGGAGAATAAAAATATTTCATTTTAATTGGCTGCTGTTTCGTTTGCTTGATTTTGAAAATAACAAACATACACACGTTCCACACAACTCTCCTTGGAAATAGGGTCTTGAATTTCCCAACACAACCACAACTTACAGTATCTGCCTAAGAGGTGAGCAGATTAACAGCTCTGGGGATCATGGGTCTGTTTTCTCAGTCACAGTTGAGCTGGTTTGCATCCAGAGAGTCCTGGAAAGGAAATATAGGGTAGATTTGAAATAAAAATTGACTTCTACTAATTCCCACCCCGCCCCCATCGGGATTGGCTGGACGGGAGTTGTGTTTCTGGACAAGGGCTGACATCCCAGTCCCCCGCCTCCAATCCAGAAGAAGCAAGAGAAAGGACAGATTGACAAGGAAGACACCAATCGTTTTCCCTCCCCAGAAGACAAAAAATCAGATCGCCCTCCACTAGCTTTGGCCCAAGACCAGGCGACTTGGGCTTGGGTAGGGTGGACGAGTGTTAAGAACCGGCGTGGGTGCGAAATGAAAATCCTCAGAGGTCACCAAATGAGATGAAAGTTTCCTGAATGCCACGCCAGCACAGCCTAGCCACTGCTGAGGTCCCCAGAGTCCCCTACAGTCCCAGTTAGGGCTAGTGGGCGTGGCTGCGTAGGCCTGACTCCCACCTAGCTGGGTCGCGCTCCCACCCTTGATCCAAAACTGTTCTATTCTTACCCTGCCCGTCACCGCGCAGTGCCCTGGCTCTCTCCGAAAGTGGCCGATCTTGGCACCTGAAAACCCAGGTTGCTGATTTTTCCGGAGGCAGGAAGAAAATGGGGAGGGGCAGGAGAAAATTAAGTCTGCAGCACCCACCACCACCGCGACGGGATAGGTCCAGTCCAGTGCGGCTGAATGCCTCAGGTCGGTTTCCTGCACTCTAGAACTAGGGAAATGGCAAGAGTGACCGCCCGTCTTCCTCGTGCTTTTTAAGATTTTTTAACATTTTATTTTTCTCTAAGTAATATTTAGTTGACATTTCCCTTTTCAGACTCCTCTACCAAGGCCCTGAAAAGCCCTATGGTAGACAAGTGGCCATTGAGAGGAGCAAGAAGCCCTAGATGGGGGCCCACCCAGGGTTCTGTGATTAGTGCGCGTCGGCAGCCTGTCCTCATAGAAGTGGAACAGCTCGGCCCACGCGCTGGGAGGTTCCGGGGCTCTGCGGGACGCTTTGCCGAACCAGCTGCCCCGCCCGCACACAGGTGGGCTCCAATTGTGAGGAAAGCGCCACCTCGAGGGGTCGGGCACCTGCAGCCTGCAGGGAGTCAGAGTCCCTTCTGCGCCCGTATTCCCAGAGCCCAAGCCGAGGCTAGGGCGATTCGATTCTCCCTAAGCGCGCCTCTTTGGTGACTGCCAACCGCTCCTCCAAGGGTTCCCCGGCCACTCGCAGGTGGCTAAAGCAAGGCCGACAGCCAGCAGCTGGGAGTCGCTCCCTTTCTGAAGCAGGCCTAGTGATTTTAAGAACACCTTGGTGAAGGGGAGCATTTAACTTTTCAGAAGAAAAAATTATATTCCAGTGTAATTTGTGCAGGCTAGTGACACATTTCCTAGACAGAATTACAGAACAATGTCATGCCTAGAGGGGGCCAGAGAAGAGGGAGGGGGCAATTTAGATGCTTTTCATTTTATAATGCTTCAATTTAAGTAAACACTTGGGGGCTCCAGGCCGCTGTAATTCCAAAGACAATTTTCTCCGGTTTTAATTTGATTTGCATTTTTTCAACTTTGATAATATTCAATTTCATGGCTGAATACACATGTAAACACCGTTAGGTCGTAGTTTTCACCCCTTGAACCAAACGGAATGTCTCTTGTCTCTGAGTGTCATGGGAGGTTAGACTGGATTCCTAAAAATATTTGCAAGTTTCTCTTGAATTATGTTTCAAAACTTAACGTGGCTTTTGTCTGGGTGAACTATTAAAAAATATATCTAAACTACACTTAACTAGTTAATATGTGGGGGACACCTGCACAAATATTGCACATTTTAAAAATGAAGGCGTGGAAGAAAATAAATTCCTACCGGGCATGGAAGCAATTCTGTTTTGCCCAGAAATATTTTCTATACTGTATTAATAATTTTAAACAATCCAAAAATTACAATAAATCTTCCTCTCCCCAGAAATATTTTGAATGTAGATTTCACCGCTAGAAGGACAAACATTGAGAAATACAAAGAAATATTTGCACCATTGAGGTTTAATTAGCACCATTGAGCTATTTGATCAAACATGAAATTTGTAGGCAAATATAAATTGAAATTTGGTAATTAGTTTTAGTCGTATCAAAATTAATGTTCAACAAAATAGCACTGGCAGTGACAATGATGTTGTGACCTGCTGCACAGCCACACCAAAAGCTAATGCAAGTATATGCCAATTCTTGATAGTTTCAATTCCTTAGGACATGCTATTGACTAGACATCATGCAAAGAAATAGTTGAGATTCATCAAATGCAGAGAAAAATTGGCACATAATGAATATCTTCAAAGTCCATATGTATTTAATAACCCACTTACAAAATTATACTAGAAAAAGGAAAGAAGACATGGCACACTTTTGGGGTTTGCCCACCGGTAGCTTACAAGAAATAGCAATCGAATTTCCAGAGCTATCCTTCATTTTAAAAATAAATGCATTTGCCTGTTCACTGTCCACTACTATGGAACACACAATACTGTGGAAGTTATTTCTACCTTAAAACCTAAAAATTTACAGATTACGACATTAATTTTTTTAGGATTTTTTAATATTAACTTGAACAAGATTAGGGATTTTTAAAAATAAAAGATATTACAGTTTGACATCTTGGAAAATTAATTGTGTGAGACTTCAAAAAAAGGTTTTGCTTGAGACCAGCTGGTAGTGAAGAACTGTATTTTAAGTTGAGGTGATCTTATTTGAAAAATATCTTTCATCATGTGAAAGGAGTGAGGACAAACAAGAATTCCGTTTGAAATGTACCAACTTTGAAAGAGAAAGTTGATTTTTTAAAACACATTCATTGCAGGCTAGGTTCAGGAAAACTGCTCTTTAACACTTGACTTTTTAAAGAAATAATTGATGAATTTTAAATTGTCATTGTTTAGGATTTGTATTAAACTTTCATATTGTTTTGGATGGCTGGTAATTTTATCTATTTTATACAAATAAATGGCACCGTGCGTGCGTTCGACAATCATTTATAGCAAACTTATTCCTACAGATAGAGCTCAATGAAGGGGGTCTGATTATAACTAATGGTCTATTCAGAGAATTGCAAACTGTGGACAGCAGTGAACATCTTTTCCTTTTTCTATTAGTAATTGAGGAGTAAATGCGGGTCTCCTTAAGGATGTCGAATTTGATGATCAGAGAGTGAGTTTGCCATTTTAATTCACTCTTCCTGCTCCAAAAATCTGGAGGACCAAGGTTGCTCTATCCAGAAGCAGCCTCCAGCTCTGCAGACAGTTAACGTGCCCCCACCCCCAACTTTGTTTCTCAGAGTCTGAGCTGCAACAGGCTTATCAAAGACCAACAGGGAACGCCAGAGGGCTTTGGGTGGGGGAAGGGACGTGAGAGAGAGGAATGGCCCCAGGAAGTCCCTGGTAAGTATTTTAGGCAGGTGTGAACTTTCAGAGGTTGCAGAGTAGGGGGTCCAAAGAGGCACGGTTTTCTCAGGTCCCTACAAACTTAGGGATTTGGGAGGGTATGTCCTTCTGGAGAACTCTGAGGAAGGCATAGCATCCCCCAAAAGAGCCAGCTGCTTGAGTCGGGGGGCAGGGGGATTAGCTAAAGATGTTATAAAGGGATTGTGATCTGACTGTCCCTTCATGATTAATAGGAGCTGTGTGTGTGTGTGTGTGTGTGTGTGTGTGCGCGCGCGTGCGTGTGTGTTGAGAGAGAGAGAAAGGGAGAGGGAGAAAGGAGAGAGAGACTTCACTGAATGCAAGGCAGAAATTGCGCAGTTACTTTTTGTTGTTTACTGAGCAGGGGCAAAAATCTAAACAGCGTTTTCCACAATCAATGAAGGGATCGCCTCAGGGTCCAGAGTTGAGCTCCCTAAATGAGTCTGGCATTCTGATAACTGCAGGTGAGCACCTGAGATCAACTTCTTCTCTCGGCTCGATGCTGTGAGGAGATAGGGACTCATCTTGTTCTCGAGCTCTGGGAAGGGAGAGGCTCGAGGGGGATTTAATTGTCTGCCTGGGTGAATCGAAATGTCCTTTTAAAGCAAAGAAATCAAGAGAGATTGGCCTTTAATAGGCAAACTGCTGGTGAAAGAGGGGTGGTAATTAAAATGGAGAGAGGACAAAATATAGATTGGATACCCTTCCCCCCACTTGCCCACTACCACCAACCACCCCCAAAATGGCATTCTCTATTCTCACAGTCTTTAGAAGGCTTACTGCCCTCACAAAATGTGGGTAGCTTGTGTCATCTCATGTCCCCACCTTAGTCTAACACTTGAGTTATGCAATTTGGAGTGGGTAGTACAGTTTAATCTAGAGTTCTGTTCTCTTTAAGAGTTGGCCATTCCCATGCCCTGGACATCACTGGGCATGGAACTGCCCTTAGAAGTCAATTGTATAAGTCTCCCCTGAAAGGCCACAATGGAAGATATTAAGTCTGCAGGAAATTCCACACCACTAAAACTGGACAGACCAGTGAACTTAACTCCCAGTAGGCTGAAAAGAAAAGCCGACCTCTGCACCAAGCTTGAGTGCTGTTTCCAGGAGGAGGAGGACCAGTGCTGGTGTCCCCAGGCCCTGGCACAACAGGTGTTCAGCCATAATTGTCATGCATATGCACAGGTAGTCCAATGGTGTGCATTCTGCTCTCTTCTCTCTGACAGCTGGCCTACTAGGTGCTGAGCCTCACTGTCCATGATGGATGCAGGCCAGCCCACTTTGGCTAGCATCCTACTCAAGGCAAACCTCTGAAGCAGGTGTTTATCACGATCTGCATTTGTATATATGTTGGGGGAGACATGCTGTGGGGAATGGGGTCTTGTAGTTGTTGCAGCTGGGGCAAGGGCATTTTGGAGACTAGCTGTGGGAGGTGCATGCATTCCAGTTGTGTTGTCACCTGTGTTGTCATGCCACCAGGTGCAGGTCAGGGGGAGGTCAGAGGCAAGAGTCTCTTGGATATTTTTGATCCCTACTCCCAGTAAAGATTTAAACTGATAGGCTACAGCTCCAAAATAGTTTGGCCATGTGGATTGCCCATGATCTCCTCCATGACTCCGCCCACCCACCTTCTCTGGCATTTTCTCTTTCTAATCACAATGAATGCAAGAACCATCAGGCTGCTGATTCTCTCACTGTCTCTCTTTTCCCCAGCATTAGCCAACTGGCACTGGAGCTTCCATAAGGAGGAAAGTGTAGTCCAGGTCTGAATGGGCTCTGGCTGGCTTTGAGGGAGCAATGATCACATGAGTATTCTAACTGTTACTACAAGAGAAAATAAGAATCAGCCTGATCTAGACATACCCATCCTAATCTCTACCACGTCTGATGGTGGCTCTTTGTCAGCCTCCCAAGGGGTATTCAATTTTCACTTTTTCTGACATCTTCCTGTTCTTTCCAGCCTTCCCCAAACACTTCACATGCTCTCCTCTACCAACACAGCTTACTTTGCAAATTCTGAAGTTCTGGTGAAGGCAGTCTTCCTACTGCTTTGGAACTGGAGTTGACTGTGCTCAAAATCACCTATGAAACAGGAGGAGCTGAAAGAACATGGAATTGCAAGACTGCACTTCAGTACTGAGCTCTGAAATTGGAGCAAGTTCCCTAACTTCTCTCAGCCCCAAGCCCATTACACATAAATTCTGACTTCTACCAGTGGGGCATGGGAAAGATTATAAAGACCAAGTTGATGAAGACACCTCCCAAGGTGTCTGGCACCTACAGGAACTCCACTTAAGGGTGGTAGGATTAAACAGAGATGTGTTAAAGAAATACGCTGAGGGAATATGTGTGTGTTGGAGTGTGGTGGGCAATAAGAGACACTAAAATGGTCGAACAAAAGACAAATTTTCTGCCAAAAAAATGGACTGACTTTTCTGGGTACAGTGCAATCTTTCTTAGCCAGCAAGGCATATAGCTGAAGTTACAATTTCTTCCAGTGTATGAACTGCTCAGTTTAATGTAGCTCAGAAATGCCAAACAAATAGAAAATAGTGAAATTAGTCTCCTTTATTTTAGACTTAGAATGGGTTTTAGAAGGTACGGTCAGCAGAAAGCATGAGCAGAATTGCATGTTTTTTGTTTTTTGTTTATTTTAATCAGAGAGGACTCATGATAATGTCCTGATATTTTCCCCTCTACAGTGTGGGGGATGGAACCCAGGACCTTCTGCATGCTAAATAAGTGTTCTAACATTGAGCTATGCCCCAAGCCCTGACAGCCTGATTTCTTTGATAAAGATTCCTCTAACATCTCTACAGAGCTCTCTATGACCCAGATCTTGCTCTGGCTGACCCTTCACTCTATTCCTTCATAGAATGTCATATAATCATCTGTCTTCTCCAATTCTACAGCCACCCAGCTCACATCTTCATTCTTTCAAAACTCTTTCCTCCAAACACTTGTCAAGATTATTCTATATACACACACACATATATAAATATATATAAATATATATATATATACACACATACATATGGAGAGAGAGAGAGAGAGAGAGAGAGAGAGAGAGAGAAAGTGCTGGGAATTGAACCTAAGCCTTATGCATGTGAGGCAAGCAGTCTACCAATTAAGCTATATTCTCAGCCCTATGTTTTATATTTTTAAGTAATGTATTTCAACATTCATGATTTTAAATTAAGAAGTATACACTTTCCTTTGAGTAAGCAAGAATTTCTCAATAGAACTCATTATACAATTATGTGTGCTTTGTAAGAGAAGTCATAAAGAAATGATATCATATTTCTAAGGAAATAGCAAGTCAAAATCCACATGCATGCAATTCTACTTTGAATTGCTTGACTCATGGTCCAATAACATTCTTGCTTATTCTTGAACCAGTGTTTTATTGTTTTCAAATAAACAAAACAATGGGAAAACTGATTTAACTATGGGGGAAATCATTTAACCATTTAAGCAAGTGAAGATGGAATCAGAAAAGCAAGTAGAACTAAAACAGAGCAAACCTCATTTCAAAGTTCCAATGTGCATCACACATCAGTTTTTTGATTATACATATATGTCTGTGATGCTGAAAATTTCCTTATCAATTAGTGATGTTTAAGCGAAATAAATATAGTATTGCTGCCATCATCATTTGACATTGCTGGGAATATTGGTGCTTCTAATTAGCAAGAGCAGGGGTTAAACACCAGGCACTTGCCCTAGTGAGACCCTGAGAACTTTAGCTTTGCATGAATGAATGTAACTTAATTTGTGTTTCTTTCAGCATTCCCAGCTATCAGTTATGTTATCAAACAGTGAAACTCAAAGACAAAGAGAAAGAGAGAGGAGAGAGTTAATGACATCTGACCAGTCCATGTGGTTATCTGAAGTAAGATCCAAGCTCTGAAGAAGAACCATTTATGGGAGCAGAAAAAGGCATACTGTTGCGAAGCTGTGCTTGAAAAACATCCTGTCCTCTCTACCTGTCCATGTGAGAGACTTTAATACAAGGTTGGTTGCTTCTCCTGTAGAAGATACCCCAAAAATCTGGAAAAGATCCCAAGGGTGCAGGGACTAAGGGGGAGGGGAGAAGAGGCATCACCTCTAGTCTGGCAATAGGGACCATGACGGAATTACAGCTTGTAAAATAAGCTCCATCAGTCTCCCAGGAGACAGCCAGCCTCAACTTGGGTGTTCCCTGCTTGTTAGCCTCAGTCATAATTGGTCTCTCCTCCCATCCCACGTTGTTGGTTTTCTGTGTGTGGCTTTTGGTGTGAGCGTGTTAGGTCATCAACAAATACAATGGGGGGAGGGAGCGAGGGGGGACACACATGATTGTTTTAAGAAGAAAGGAAAAAAGGGATAAGAGAGTGGGCAGGAAAGCTGCGAACAGAATGGGGAAGATGCCCCGGGATTTAGAATTCCGAGGCAACCCCTGGAGTGACCGAGGGTAGGGGACTCCCTGGGAGTTTTGTTAAAGGGAGAATAGGCCCACCAGGAGCTCAGACCCCTGCTGAGCTCCTTTGGGGACACATCTATTCCATGCTATTTTTTTTTGTCTCTAGAGGTGCTTACCCATATCCGGTGCATCTCATCAAAAAATAATTTTTCAAAAATAAATAAATAAATGAATAAAAACTACACTGGGGTGACCTGCTCTAGAAAGACAATGTAAATGGAGCAGGAGACCTGAAGAGCAGGCCAGGATCTCCGGGGACAGGCAAGGGACACAGTCTCTCAACCTTTCCCCATTTTTAAAAAGTTTTCCCATTGATCCTCATTATCTTTTCTTCTGTCCTCTATCTATTCTATTTTCCCCCTCTTTTCAGGGGAATAAGAGTCCTAAGGATAAGAAGTTACAAGAAGTTTATAATCTTTGAAGTCTACTATAAATCTGGAGGAAGATACATGCTTTTGCAGACAAGGAGGGTTGAAGACATGGTACATAGTTTGAGATTAAAAAAAAAAAAAGTGGGCATTTAAGGTCCAGAGACCCTTCCATTTCTATTTATGGTAAAAGTTCTTTTACCATTTGACCCAGGAAGGAAGAAGTGTAATGAAATCGAGTTATAAACTTTCTGTTTTCCTTGTTTTTGTGTTTTGGAAAAAAAAATTAAATTTCACTCCCCAACCCTTGGCTGGCCTGGGTTGCTATGGAGTTGCTGCCAGGGCTGGTGTCCATGCTGTCCCGCACCCAACAAAAATATTTCAGGTCTGAAACCTTGCTTTTTTGCCGCAGCAGGGACAGCAAACCAGGACTAGTAATACTAGGGCATTTAGGGGGAGGGGTGTCTATTCTGCAAGGCAGGACTTAGCGCCCACAAGTTTGTGGCTCTTGGCCAGCACCAGCTGTTCCGTAGCTCCAGATTCACAGTGGCTGGGCCGGGGTGCGCAGCGGGAGGACAGGAGGGCCATTTTCTTTTTTGCTGTCTCTTGCAGGATGAAGACTCAGAGTCAGAAAAGGCTCTGTTGAGTTTTGGAAAAGCTCCTAAGGTCTACACATTCCAGTCCTGCTCTCAGCTACCCTTCTCCACTCGGAGCATCCCCTGATCCCCGGATATTTAGAAGGATACGCTGCTCCCAGGAAAACTCCTTGCCCCAGGTCTAACCTCTTGGTACCTCCTCTGGCAAACGCTTCCCCATTATGCCCTATTAAGCCTTATCTTTCGCTTCACCACCACCACCCCGCCTACATGAAAAGGCCCCCAAAGCACTGAGAACCGGCTTTTCTTTATGAAACCGCGAGAAGGCGGGTGATAAAGATCAGGCGTTTAAATTGGCCATTTGGAAGATTACATCTCTTCAGCGAGGGTCTTTCTTTCAAAACTCGCACTGAATTAAGGGCCACCGCTGCTCCGCACCGGGCTCTCAAAGGCCGGGCACCTTTTAATTCCGCAGTGGAGTGGGTTGGGCTAGGTGACCGGGCGCCCATCAAAGGCCCGAGGGAAGGCCGTGGGGCGACACTCATTTAATGACAAGTAATTGACGGATTCGAGGCCTTGCATTACTAGCGGAACGGGGAGGCATTAATTATTTAAAAACGATTAGCCTTGCCATGTGTCCTGCAGGCGTTCCGTCTTGTTCAGGAAAGATAACCAGCCACGCGAATCGGAGCTTGGGCCCGGAGGGCGGCGGGCGCGTCCCTAGCCCGCCTCTGGTGCGGTGAACAGGGCGAGCAGCCCCAGGCTCCAGGAAAAGAGGGGAACGGAGGATCTAGAGTCCCCATATAGTGGAGGTGCCCGTATAACACTGCTCTTGCGGATCAGTGAGACTGATTTCTGCCCACTTGGATTCGCGATCTGGCAACTGGGGCTCAGACCATAAGAGCTTCCCAGTTGGGAGTGGCAGGCAATTTCCGTGGGCCGGTTACATAGCGCGTCTCACACCGCCTAGCTAAAGACCCAGTAAACCCAGCTGGGCACGGATCTCTCAAGACGCCTGACACCCATACGCTTAAAGGAAAGACCCCAGGGAGAATGTAGATTGGAGAAAGAATGGTGGGAGGGGACACACCTAAGGGGAAAGGCACCTTTTCGGTACCCTGCCTTCGAAAGCCAAGCGCCCTGACATTTCATCAACTGCAGAACTACTGATTTCCCGAAGTCGCCACCCCCTTGCAGGCGGCTGAAAGACCGACTTGATTGGGTTCCGACGTTCTGCACCTGCGCGAGCACGTACAGTATGCCCGGGCGCGCTCGGGTTCTGGCCGGCAGCGAACCCAGGCTGCGAAAGAAAATAGGCAACGGAGTTGCAGGGAGAATGGGGCGATGAATGACCCCGCGGCCGGTTTCTGACTTTCTGGCCTGGGCGCAGTTTATATCCCTGGAGGTTCCCCAACCTGCCCACTGCCAAGCGCGCCTGTGCGCAAAAGGCCATCAGCTTCTTTCTGTGGGGAGAGCTAACTTCACTTGTTTTTGGAAAAGCTCTGCCGCTCCTTCCCCTGCTCCAGCTTGGTGCCGACCCGTATTGTCATCTTGGCCTGGCTGGATCCGGGAAAGGACAGAAACTGGACTCAAACTATTGTGGTCTTGGGGGGCGGGGGGCGGGAGGAGGCCACCGCGCTCCGGCCTCTCTTAGGACTTGCCGCCCACACCAAGCATATTGTTTCCTGTTGACCCCAGCCTAGACTCTGAACCCCCCGCCCTGCCACTGTCCTTAGGAAACACGGGCGCTCGGATCGAATCCCCAGCCCCGAGGGGCTACAGATGCTGTAGAAGCTGGTCCTAGGTTATCATTGCCTTAAGGTCCCACCAAACGTAGCGGCCCAGAACCTAGACTCAGACTGAGTTTCTAATTCTAGGACCCCCTCATCCTTTTATGCCCAGCACTCTCGAAACGCCCAGTAAAAAGGGCCACCTCCCAACCTCCTGGGTCTTCATTGACTGAGCTTCCCTTCTACAACCCTCAACCTGCGTCCAAGGCATCAGGCATCCAGAGTTTCAGGAAGGGACGGGGAGTAGCTGAGGCGGGGGAGGAAAGGGGAGGCGTACCGACCGGAGTTGGGGATAGACGCGCTGCCGCAGGGAGCCCGGGCGCGGTCCCCGAGTGGGCGCGCTCCCTACCTGCGGTGGCTGGCTGGCGGGCGGGTGGCAGAGCGTCCAATGCGCGGAGGGAGGCGGCCGACTGCTCCGAGCCGAGGCATCCCTGCATTTATTTGAGCTCAAACCGAGCGACTGTTGACTTTAGCACACAAAGCAAAGATTTCACTGCCCGCTAGTTTAAAAATGAATATTTTACCAAGATATCGATCAGCGTTATAAAATTCAGTTAAGTACAATGGGATCCTGGCAAAAAAAAAAAAAAAAGAATAATAAAGGAGGGGGGAGGCAATATAATATCTGTGCAAATTTGCTGAAGTGTGACGTGGCATGGAAAGTTTACCCTCCTGGAATTCGGATCTAGAATGTTTTTTTCGGTTGTTTACTGACTTTGTTTATTCACAGATCACGGTTGCTTAAACCCGCGCGCGGAAGGCGCGAGTAAAAGGAAGAAAAAGAGAGGGGGGAGAACCACTGTACCCCACGGCTTAGAGTTGGGGAAAAGGGCGGAGGGCGATCCCTGAGCGCCTAAGCTTGGAACCCGGGTTAGGGGAGGGGGCTGATCGGAGGGGCTGTGTGTGAAAGACACAAGAAGCGCAGAAAAGCCGCCGAAAGCACCCGCTCCGAGACATCCTTTTTATGTATTCGGACAGAACTATATCTTATCGGCAGGGATCAGTGGAGGGGGGCGCGCTAAGTAGTTTAAAACGACCCTCGAACAATGGGCGTGCGATACGAAACATAGCAGGTTAGGGCAGTGCTTTCAGCCTCCATTGTCCCACACTCGGCCCCCGGCCCTGCCTCTCGGCTCCTTCGCCACGGGAGCCTTTTATGTGATAATGAAACACATTTCAGGCCGGGCTCACGACGTGTGTGTCCTTGCCAGGGGGAGAGACAGCCTGATTGCTGGCTGCGGCCTCCGGATCCCCCACCCCGCAATTTCTCTTCCCTGTGTTCTTTGGGACAATGTGGTACGTTGAAAAGGGATTTGGAGGAGGGGGCTGGAGGCGTGGAGCAAAACCCCCTCAAGAGAGTGGGAAGGCCAGGGTTGGGAGCCGGGGACAGAGACCCTGGCAAGGTGGCTGAGGGCTGCAGAGAGGCGGTCTCCTGGGCTGGGGCACAGCTGGGAGATTCCAGGTTTGGATAGCCAGGAAGCTCACAGACCTAGTCTCAGAAACAGAACCTGGGTTTAAAAACAAGAGGCAGTAAGTCTTAGCACCTGAAAGTTACTGCAAGCTAGCAACTAGCAGCAGTGGCAGGAAGGACGAGGGGGCTACATCGAATCCAGACAGCTTATAGGCCTGTGGATATTCCAAGCAAGCCAAAGGTCAGGCTTCCCTTTGCACACCTGGGCCAGGGTTTCCCAGATGGCCACCAATTTAGGGATGTGAAGCCATCTATATGGAAAGGTAGAAATAAATTCGTAAGAATTTATTCTGAGTCTGTCTTTACACTTTTGGAATTTCTTTGAAAGCTCACAAAATACCCACTTATCCTCTCAGCCAGCAATCCTGGTTTGCCAACCTGAACTCCTGGGCCAACAGGATGTTTTGGAAGGGTGTCAGGGTTTGCTCAGAGGGAAGAGGCACAAAGCTTGAGAGACTTCGATCTTACCACTGCCACCTTCTTTTGGCGAACAGCACCAGATACCTATTACCTCAGCTTCATCCCCAGTATGCTTTCTTTTTAAAAGGATATTTGACTTGTCACCTGCCGTTATCCATTTGCAACCAATTCCAGGAGAACAATCTTCTAAATGTTGCCCCAAATCAGGTGCTTCAGAACTCCTGGGTTAGCGAGGTCTGCCAAGTTCCTACAGAATACCTTATCTGAAGGAGAAGGGTGGAAAGGGTGATGAAGTAGAAACAGACTTGAAGGATCCAAGCAGAGGCTCAATTCCACAGGAACATGAGGGTGCTACAGTAAAACAGGCAGTGGTAAAATAGGAAAGTGCTGCAGTAGGAATTTGCAAATCCAGTCTAGGCTCACAGACTTGAACGAGGCCTGAGATCTGGCACATAGCAAATACCTGTAAAATCCTGGCTTTCCCCTAGGGGAGCCAGTCCAGTCTCTCCCAAGAGACCTGAAAACCAGAGTTCCTCCTAACAGACCAGGTGAAAAGAAAGGTGAAGAGTGGTTTTTCTCTTTGTGTTAAAAAGAAACCCGCTGGGATGGTTCATCTGGGACTTGTGTTTCATTACGTGTAAAGTTAACCTCAAAATTAAAAAGTAACCATAAACAATATTGAGTTTTATTTAATGACGTACTTGCTGAAGTGTTCAATGGGAAGTGTACTGGTATCTGCAATTCACTTTGAAATTCATTTAGAGAAATAAAGATGGATTAACTGATGAATTTGGCTAGATGTATGAATGTGATCAAGTGAGGATAGTTAAATTGTTAACTAGAATTTTGGCAATAAGGTGTCATGTGCTTACTGCAGAATTCATTAATTTTCCGTATTTTAATAAAATGTTGGAAAAACAATGACATCCCCCCCCCCCAAAAGTCCTGTAACCAGCCAAGGTCTTGCTCCCTTCTTGACATTATTTCTAAATCTGCTTATTTTTTTAAGTCGAATGAGAGAGGAAAGAGAGAGAGAGAGAGGGAAGGAGGGAGAGAGGGACTGAGAAAAAGAAAATCTCAAAGAAAGATTCAAGGGATAAAACTGGCAATAACACTTTAATATAGATTTGTGGAACTCTGGCCCTTGTAGCCAGAATACACATTTATAAGCCATAAATAAAGCACGCAGAAACCATAAATTAATCAGACCCAAGATCTGGATTTCACCGTGTCAAGAATGGGAATGCATTTTTTTTCTTTTTCTTGGTCATTTACAATAGACCCTTACATTATTTTCCCCCTCTTTTAAACAATGGTACAACTTTCTGGTTCTCTGTTAAAACTACATGGTTTTACACCGAGTCACTCACAAAAGTTTTTTTTTTTTTTAAAGTAAGACTTCCCTGCAACAACAGCAATGGAGAACAACAACAACAACAAAAATCAGAATCTGCAGGTGCTTAAAGAAGCAGGAGTCTACACAGTAGTGGAAACTGGAGGTTTTTCCAAAGTTCATATTTTTTCCCTATCCCTCTTTATCTGGGAGGGAAAGGCGGCAGAGGGGGTGGGGAGACAGTTGTCTTGGGGTGGAGGTGGATTTTCTTCTCCCTTGCACCTTACCAACACACCCTCCCCAAAGTCTCAACCCCTGCTTCCTCTCTCTAGTCCTTATCTCCGCTGCCAGAGTTAACCGGGCCTGAAGCTGTCTTCTTAAGAGGAGTTCATAATGGGTCGGGAGTATACCCCCTGGTAGTAGGAGGTGTCTGCGGCCAGGGGCGAGGCGTCCAGGCCTTTGTTCGTGACCGGGCCCATGGCCAAGCTGCCGGGCATGGGGGAACCGTAGCCAGGGTAGTGCATCACCTGTTCGTAGGTCTTGAGGTCCATTTTGTGGGGCTGGTGGTGGTGATGGCTGTGGTGGTGTTGCTGCTCCGAGGACATGAGGTTGTTGATGGAGAAGGGGTGATTGAAGGCGTAGTGGTGCTCAGGTTTGAGGTGGGCCTCAGGAGGCAGGCCTGGGTGATGGGGCGGGCCCAGCAGGTGGGCCGCGGCCTGCTGCTGCTGCCCAGGCGAGGGCGCCGGCTCTGGGGGGCTCAGCGCCGCTGTAGGCGTCCCTTTCAGCTCCCCCAGGCCCCCGCGCTTATGCTCCTGGCACGGGGAGGCGCTCGAATGAGGCGACTCGGTGCCCGCCGTAGTCTCGGAGGCCGGCCCGGGGCCCTCCCCGAGCTGAGCCTGCGAGTTCTGGGTCCCGGCAGCCGCCTTCTTGCCGCCGCCCCCGGCACCCGCGGCTTCCTTCAGAGCCAGCTGCTTCTCGCACTTGAAGCGTTTCTGGCGGCGTAGGTAGCAGCCGTTTTCGAACATGTTGCCCGAGTCTGGGTGCAGGGTCCAAAAAGAGCCCTTGCCGGGCTTGTCTGGCGAGCGGGGCACCTTGAGAAAACAGTCGTTGAAGGAGAGCGAGTGGCGAATGGAGTTCTGCCAGCGCTGCTGGTTCTGCCGGTAAAAGGGAAAGAGGTCCATGATCCACTGGTAGATCTCGCTCAGCGTCAGCATCTTGTTGGGGCTCTGTTGGATGGCCATGGTGATGAGCGAGATGTACGAATAGGGCGGCTTGGCGTGCGTGTAACTGCGCCGGTAAGTCTTGGGGTCCCGCGCGCGGCTCAGGCCCGCCTGCCCGTACATGGGACTCATGGAGTTCATATTGGCATATGGGGCCAGACCACCCATGGCCCCGGCCGCCTGTCCCCCGAGGGGGCTAAGGCTCGGACTCAAGTGCGGTCCCATGCCCGCCACTCCAGCCGCCCCGGCAGAGCCGCCCATGCCCGCCATGGCGCCCGCGCCCGGGGACATGCCGGCCAGTGACGGGCTCATGCCCGCGCCCACGTACGACGACATGTTCATGGAGCCAGCGCTCATGTTGCCCGAGCCGCTGCCCATGGCGGCCGCCGACATGCTCATGTATGTGTTCATGCCGTTCATCCCCAGGCCGGCGTTCATGTTGCTGACGGAAGAGTAGCCCTGCGGACAGAGCCGGGAGAGGGAGACGCAATATTAGCAACGCGGCTCCAGCGTGCCCAAACCTCCCATTCACCCGTCCAGCTCAGGCCCCCACTCCGTGAGGCCTCCAGGGAGCCCTTCCCTCCTCTGGGCCCCGGTCCCAGGACACTGAATTTATTTCACTTAGAGTGAACCAGGATCACCCTTGCGGAGGTGGCCAGCGGGCGGCAGTCCAGGGCGTGTGGCCCTTGCTATTCCTTCTACTCCTTTCCCGGGGTCCAGAACAGGGAATCCCTGGCGCATAGCCAGGTCAGGCACCCCAAATGCATCTTCCTTCCCCAAACTCTTTCCAAACTCTCCCACCAGCATAATGAGCCAGCGCCACGGCCGGGAATCCCCGGACACTACCCCAGGTTCCAGTAAACAACCTTTAGGACGCCGCTCAGGACACATAGGGCGGCCTCAAGTGAGACTGTCTCAGGGTCCCCTATGCCCGGACTTCCTCCCGGGACGCCCACCCTGGACCCTAGGGAAACTGAAGTGTCGTGCCTGCGCCGGGTCGGGTGGGGATGGGGGGGTAGTCGGAGGCATTGCCTGCAGCAATAGGGAAGGAACGGCGAACTAGGGAAGGACTACACGCCGCTGGACTCAGCAGCCTCAAACTTTCTCTTTGTCCATTAGTCTTTGCCTCTTTGCCGTCACCTCAGCCCCCAACTCCTACCCACCTTCTCTCCTCTTCAACTCCCCACCCCCTCGCCGGCAGACCTCCCACCCCTCCCCAGCCGTGCGCTGCCAAACATAACTCTGTTAGGATAGTGCGTGGCTCGGCCACGAAGAGGATTTGGAGGCGCCGCAAGTCAATATTTGATCACAAAGTTAATATTATCTCAAGGCTAACAGTGTGTCGTATAAAAAAGAGACCCATTTGAGTCGAAGGAGGGCGGAAAAGGCGGCTGCCCAGTAAGGCTGGGGGTGGGGGGCGGGTGCCAGCGAGGGAAGCGGTCCTGAGGTTGGGGAAGGAGAGAACGCCGCCACCCCGCTTCCCCCTGGAAAAGGCGAGCGCTTACCTCGGGCTCGGCATAGTAGCTGCTCCAGTCGGACGGCTCGTGCCCTTCCATCTTCACGGCTCCCAGCATACTGGAAGCCGAGTGCATGGCAGTTTAAAATTTAACAGCCACAACAAACGACCAGCAATCAGCCCCCCCCCCCCCCCCCTTTAAAAAAAAAAAAAAAAGTCCGCTAAGGCACCGTCCCCTCCCTCCCTCCCTCTCTCGCGCTCCCTCTCTGTCGGATCCACTCCCTCTCTTTCCCTCGGCCGGCCGGAGGCGGTAGTTGGAAGTGGGCGGGAGGGGTGGGTCGCAGGAGGAGGGGGCCAAGGAACCAAGGAGGCCCAGACCAGAGTCCTGCTGTCGCGAGCGCCCGCCACCTCCGCCGCCGCGCTCACGGGCTGCCGGGTGAAGGCTGAGGTTGGCAGTGCCGAGCTGCCCCGAGGCGGCGGGAAGCTGGCGGCGCGGGGCGGGTGGGGGGAGAGGAGGAGGAGGAGGAGGAGGAGAAGGAGGGGGAGGAGGTGTGGACCGCGGAGCCGACAAGTGCCGCAGTGACGTGGGCGGCTGGTGATATAGCGCGGCGCACTGGCGCGGGCCTCCAATCCCCAGACCCCGGGCAGCCCATTTGAATAATCAGCTCACACCTAGGTGAGAGGAAGCCTCGGCCGGCACCCGGCACCTGCCCCTCTGCGCCCCGCGCCAGCCCAGCTCCCGACGTGCCCTACACTCCGGGGTCGGGACGGGAAAGCTGAACGCCGGCCCGCAGGTGCTCTGGTGGAGCTCCCTTTGCTTTTGAGTCCACCTGGGAGTCCCCCAGAGGCGGAAGGGCCTGGAAAAAGGTACCCCCCACCCAGGTCAAAGCTTCTGTCTCCTCCCGGTCCCATAACGCCAAGCGTCTATCGGAGACTGCGACCGGCCTCCGTGCCCCGCAGAGCCTTATTTAAGCAGGATTTATTTATCCCGGGTTTCTTCGCTCTCAGAGCACATTCCCTGTCAAAACAACAAGCAGGTGACAGCCAATTTGCAAAGCGCCGTCTTATTTAGAAAAAATAGTGTACACACCTTTAACTCGCCTGCCGCTGCTCCTGAGAGGCCCCTCCCTGTTACAGTTAAGTCCCTGAGCGGCCCCGGACGACGCGCGGGGCGCTCATGATCCGGCCACCTCGGTTTTTTGCCTCCTCCGAGTCCACCTCCTGCCACTGACAGGGGGGCAGCCGAGCGCACGCAGCCCAGCTAGCTGCAGCCGACGCTTGGGAGACTGCGATTTGTCTCTGACATTCAGGCCGGCGTGTTTCAAGGTTACTTTTCAGTCAGAACCAAGGTGCCCACAGCATTTCGTAACTAAAACAAACAGGATAGGAGGTGGGGGTAGAGCAGGAGCGGGGAGAGGAATAAAGGAATCAATAATGGGACGTATGAAATGACTTCAGAAGGTCTCGGTCCTTTCTGCCTTCTAGAGGGGCTGTCTTATAAATATTAGAAACTTCCGCAACCCTGTACTCCTTTTTTATTTCTCCTCCAATTCCTGGGTGCAAAAATTGTTGCCTGTCCTGGGTTGGCTACTAAGACCTCAGCAAGTTCAGATTTTGCAGCGGGTATTCAGATATGGAAGCTCTGTGTCGGTTCTGAAAACTGGCTGAGCCATGGTATCCACTTTGAGAGTGCATGCTCACTCTCAAAGATAGAAAAAATATTGGAAATAGTGGGGCCCTGGCAAACTTGTCCAGAATTGGGGGCGATGGTAGCAGAGGACAGGTGAGGTGACAGGCTTAAGAATGGAAGTGTGGGCTGGGGTTGTGGCTCAGTGGGAGAGCGCTTACCTAGCATGTGTGAGGCACTGGGTTCGATTCTCAGCACCACATTCAAGTAAGTTTCATCAACAACTAATAAAAATATTTTTTAAAAAAAGAATGGAAGTGTGTGTGAGGGTCAAACTAAAAGGTGAGCCAGAAGGCAGCACTAGGTGCAGGCTACCACTTCCCCCAATCCCTGCCTCTTGGATCTACATTGGTTTTGAACTAAAGAGGCAGCTGCTTCCAGTGCCCTTTGATGCTCAAATGCATGTGGTTTGGATAATTTATAAGGAAGGCAATAATTAGCCCTCTGAAGAAGTGGCAAGGCGGGCTCCCTCAAACTCAAGGTCTCAGTTTCTGCCGAAGCTGGTGTACCCCATCCTAAAGTGTTGAGAGCTGGAAGAGGGGAAGACAGGCTGAGTAAATTCCTGCAAATGCCTGATGACACCAATAAGCACAGGTGGATGTTTGCCCAAGGGGAGCCAGAGAAGCCAGATCCCCAGCGTCTTTCAGAGGGTCCCATCCAGAGGAAGAGTGGAAACAACTTATAAGGAATTGGGGAAAAGGGGCACGAAGCTCAAAAAGAAGTTTTTTCCCCCCAAAGTTTTCTGCTCAGCACAGAGCAGAAACGGCTTCCCTACATACACACATCCCCCAAAACACATTGTTAAACCCCTCCTTCCCACATAGCACTCAAATGCCCAAACAGAAAACTCCGCAAAACAACAACAAACAGGCAGATTTCTGGTGAAAACCCAGAATATTCTGGTTAACCTGTGTATGGAGGGGGGCGGGGGGCGTGTAATGTGAGGATGTGAGGTTAAATGTGTGCCCAGTCCCCTTTCTGACTTTGCTTCTGGTTGAAAATTTCTGACTTTTGCTTCTGGTCCTAGAAAATATTTCACATGCAAAATGAGAGAGCAGGCGTTGGAAGAGGAGGTTCTTGGGAAGAGAGGGCGCTGTCCTTCTAACAAGCGGATCGTGCAAGCCCCCATCTTCACCCCCAGTCCCGTTTGTGGTCTGGATCCCTGACATTAGGGAGCGCTAGGCACCGGCTTCTACAGTGACAGGGCGCCCCCTGTCGTCCACAAAGCCAACGGGACGGACCCAAGCCTGCATTTACCCCCGCATTCCCTGTAGTGCAACTCCAGTTCCTAGCAGCATTTTCCATCTCTCTGAGTAGCCCTGCCTGGGATAACGACGCCAGGGCCTCTGAATTTTTTTTTTTTTTGCGGGGCGCGGGATTGAACCCCGGGCCCTGTGTTTGCGAGGCAGGCACTCTACCAACTGAGCTATATTCCCAGCCCAGGGCCTCTGAATTTATTCGGAGTTCCCCGAAATTCAACGCAAACCCAAACCGGCTTCCACTCCCCTGGGAAGCTCTGAGGGCTCCGGTAGGGTCTATCCTCCTATAAGGTCGCTTGTAGTCTCCAAGCCGCTGGTCCGGGGCCCTCCCAGCGCGCCCGCTCCTAGGGAAGGAAACGCGGCCTGCAGTTCGCTTTTGGCAGCCTGTAGCAGGGGGCCAACCAGCTGCATAGAGGGCCTGAATGAGCGAGACAGGTTGGGTTTGCGCTTTCCCAGCGCGGCGGTCTTTGGAGGCGCTACCTCCCCCTGCACGTTCTGGTCCTCCCTGGAGCTTCGATTTCTAAAGGTTTATTCAGATTTCTGGCACGGAAGCTTCAAGCTGGAATGCTGTGAATTGCTCCGGGTGCTTCTCTCCAGGAAAAAGTTCGCAGGAACTCGGACTGCAAACAGATGTTTGCTCTGACCCCCCTTTAGTTTCATCTCACCTGGGGCCGAGACCTATAAAGCTTTCCTTTGCCTTCCTCCCTTTTCTTTCCGTTTCTTTCAGTCCTGGTCTGTTACTACATTAAAGCCTCTTTACAACTGTGCTTGGAGTTGCAGGGTTTGTTTTTATTCTGGATGTCGCCGCAGCGGCAAAGAGAGTTTATGGCTTGAACTCAAATGCAGGTCCTCTTCTCTCCCTGGTAAGAGACGCTGTGATCCTGTGTCCTTTAGCAAAAGCTCCTGGAGCTCTCTTTTTCAATGGAAGTAGCAGAGGGAGCATCAATAAACAGAACTCAACTTCCTTAAGTTATAACCCATAAAATACCAAAGGGAAAAATTAATAAAAGCCCTATTCAACTGATCAATACTCCAATTCGTAAAGCCTTTCAGATAATAAATATCTAGGAAAGGACTTACTCAAACTTCTCCAACCTGTTGAGGGCATTTTCCAACAGGTCTGCTGGCGAGATTAAGTCAGAAGAGATGCTTCCAAGTAGACTTTTTACTTTCAAATAAGTTTTTTTATTTAATAGCCATCAGATGCCCACATGCCCAGGATGGAATTTTCTGGGAGAATCCCAAGTCTCAATGAAGAAAAGGTATATTGTATGTCAAAGATTATCATTATTTATTTGTTTATTTTTGACAGGGTCTTGCTAAATTGCTAGGCTGGTGAACCTATTGCTTTAGCTTCTCTAGTTGCTGGAATTACAGGCATGTACCACCTAGCCTGATCAACTGGTGGGTTATTTCTGAAATTTATTTTTAAAAATCAGATTATCAGAATTTGTCTGTTTGGTAGTGGGCACACCTTTAAATACTCTCCTGCTGGTCTTTATTATTCTTTAAGGGTCAAAACACTAGTTGTTAGTGGGAAGAGCTACTAAAAACAATTAGTTGAGAAAAACTTATGAAAAGATATTGACTTGAAAAAATGAAAAAAATACATTCAGTGTGATGCGGTCTTACAAAAGCACTGGAAAGTGCTGATAAAAGTGGAGGAGTGACACGATACAACATTTAAATTTAATAAACAATGCACCTGCATACAATCTATCTTCCCTTTTCATGATGCAAGGAAAGGAAGGGACCCAAATAAAAAAATAATCATCAAATTTAAAAAATAGGATGTTGATGTTAATGATTCTAATGGGTGTCAGGGAGATATAGCTGAGGTAGGGCACCTGCTTAGAATGAGCAAGGCTCTTGGTTCAATTCCCAGCACCAATTGTGTTTGGGTAGTAGAATAATATCTTCAATCTACATTTTTTTGCAGAATGATTAAACATTTTTGTATCGTTTTATTATCACATTCCTTTATTATTTTATGGTGAAATAGGTATTAAACTTATTATCTTTCATGTTAAGTTCAGCAAAGTAACTTCTACAAATATTCACTCAGTTCTCAACCTCCAAAGATCAGAGAAGTCACCATCCAAACTAACAAAGCGTTTGAATTCTGAAAAACAAACTAATATTTTTTTCCTTACTGGTATTAGGGGATGGATGGACTATGTTCTTTGTTGAGTTAGGAGAGAAAGACAAGAAATATTCATGCAACCATAGATGAAGACTTCCAGTGTGTTCCCAATACATAGGAGAAAGAGAAGGACTCTGTGATAAGGTTAAGATGAATTTGGCACAAGGACCTATTTGTTTATGCTTGTAGAATTTGACTGTTGTTTGGAAGGTTGGATGTTAGTTATGGATGTTCATCTTTTAGGGACTGTCTTAGTAGTTGAGCTGAGCAATTGCTGACTCTGTTCCCATCTGTGCAGTTCTGTACAGAAAAGTTAGTGCTCTGCCCATTTGCATCCACAGTTTAAAAAATATTTCTAGTATATGCTTGACATCCTGTCCACCATTGTTGCGATTTTAGCACTCTTATGCTATGTAGAACTATTATAGCAGGTAATTAAAATAATTAGAAGAGATAAAAATAAATGACAATTTTTAGTGGCAATAATAATATGCCAATGTGAGGGAGAATAAGCTCTTCTTTGAGGGATGCTTAAATTAGACGCATCTGCATTTGTGGTCCTGGGAGCTATTTCATACATTTGCATGTTATTCTTGGGAAAAATCTCAGTTATTCCTGCCAAAAAGGCAAGCAGTAAACTTCTTTAAGGAAAGGAGTCATGGAGAGTCACTCACAGAGTATGTGAAGAATCAGACCCCAGCCATTTTTTTCTTTGTGTTACACAAGGAGCTAAATTAGAAGAAGCCCCACTAGATCTATGAACTACTGATTATTTACTTGGACAAACAAATGTGCTTTCAATAAGTATGAAAGCAAGAGGCATCTGAGAGATGTGGAGATTAGAAAGAGGTCAAGAAAGTCCTGAGTGTTGAGTCTGATGCTTATGAAGCAATTGTTAGTTTCTTGTTTCCATCTCAAAGTGATGCAGAGCTCTGTGTAAACACCTGAAAAACTATACCTAATTTGTGCTAATATTAAGCAATGACAATGAAAGGAGTTTATATATTTTTTTCCATTTGGCAAATATTTAATCAGTACTTACTATATTCTAGTCAGTGGGGACAAAGGGAGTCAAGGGTTTATGGAGACTCTTTCTTTTGCTCTTTCCCTTTCTCTTTGTTTCTGTCACAGATTCCAACCTCTTGCTGTTTCTCAGGTCCCTTCTAACCACAATCCAGAAATTTCCAAGTGTGAAAATCCCATTCCAAAGGAAAATTTTACATTTCACCTCTTTGAAAACAGTCAATCTTCTGTCAAAGATGGACTAAAAAGAAGGATGAAGAGCTCTTCCTGTTCCCACGCAGAATCAACAGGAGAACCAAGGCCTCAATCCTCACATAATTCTCAAGATGCCAGTAGAATAGATCTGGCTCAATCATGGCCAGACAGGGAGCACTATGGCAACCCAGTTCTGTCCTATCCCCATTTGTGATAACTCTCTAAGGGACCAGTTTTTCCTCAGTGAATACCAGGAGATTCTGACTTTGGGAGGCAGACAGATGAAGGTGGTAGGGAGGTGCTGCTCGTGGTGGCTTGAGAACCTTGTCACCTCTAACACATAGTGAACCTGTAGTTCTTAGGTGTTTGGAATGTAAGTGTCTATATTAGGTCTGTGTCATTTATACTTCTCAAAAGTAATTCCAGAACAAAATGTAGAAAAATTGTGGATTTTTCCTCTGAAAAAAATATAAGAAGTTCAAGGAGTGGTACCAAGCTATAGACACAAGTGCCCCACTACAACTGGTCTAATTTACCAGGCCTGGGCCATGCCCCTCATACTTTTATGTGCAAAGGAATTCCCTGGGGATCTTGCTAAAATGTAGATTCTGATTCAGCAGGTAGATTTTGCATCCCTGACTAGCTTACAGGTGATGCTGCTGGTTGGCTGACCACAGGTGGAAAAACTAAGCTTAAAGGCCTATTTCTCCTACTTGACCTGCGGTTTGTCCCTTTCTGGGTGCTGAAGTGCAAGTCCCTTTTTTAACTCCTGCCAATTCTCTAGCGCACCCCCCTCCCCCCCCCCCCCCCCCCCCCGCGCCCCCCCCTTCTCCCCCTTTTTTTTTTTTTTTTTTTGTGGGGGGAGCTCTCCAGCCAATGGGATGCCAATCTTGCCCGCACAGCCCCAGCAGCGAGGCAAAGGTGCTCCTAAGCAGAGCTACCCATCTTCACTTCCCAGCCCCCCCCCCAGGGTTCATGGTTAGCTCAGCAGGTATCCTCCTCCTTTTGGGTGGTATTTTTCGGAGACAGGGACCTCCCTGGTTGACTGTGGAGAAAAGGTGGATCTATGGCAATTATCAGTTTGCAACATGGAAGCAGTCGTTTTCCAAGTATTGAAAAACAGCCTAAGCAAAGCATCCCCTGCAACCGTGCAGCATCAGCAAAGGCTCAACGGGGTCCAGTTAAAAAGTCTCCTTAAGGAAGAGGCCCCAGGGAATAGAGGTAAGCCCTGCCTGGCTGCAGGCCTCTGGTGTTGGGCAAGAATTCTGCTCAGGGATCAGACTGAACTTTGGAACATCCCTTGAATTTCTTCCCTGATCCACTTTGCATTTAAGAAACAAAACAGAGAAAAGATCAAAAGAAGAGAAAGTGATGAAGAAATTCCTGTTTATTGAGTTGCAATGGATTGCCTATTCCCCTTTGAAAAGAAAGACCTGGGCTTCTTTTGAAGGCAACTGGAAATGAGAATTTTCATCCACAAAATCTGACCTGATGTTGAACCCACACTGTTTGCCAATGCACAAGAAAAGAACACTATCAGGAGTAATTAAAACTGAACCTCTAGGCATCACAATTAACTTCCCCTGTTTCACCACCCAAGTATTTTCTGATATGTAATAAGAAATGTTTAGAAACTAAAATCGGAGTCTCAGAGGTGAGAAGAATTTAAAAATTTTGAATCGTTTCATTATGAGCAATAAGACCATCTTTTCTTTTGTAGAAATTTAAATGAAGCATTAATTCTGGATACAGCTGCTTCCTCCCATGTATGAACTGCTAAGAGGGAAGGGAAATACTTTTTCTGTGGGTGAATTCTTATTTCTACTATATTTATAAAGACATATGGAGAAACAATGTAGAGTCTCTAAATTTTGGACCAACTACTTAATTCTATAACTAATTTTAGGGGGAGGGTATTGGGAGTTGAACCCAGGAGTGCTTTAACACTGAGCTATGTCCCCAGCCCTTTTTTATTTTAAGACAGTGTCAAATTGCTGAGGCTGCGCTTGAACTTGCTATACTCCTGCCTTAGTCTCCCAAGTCACTGAGATTACAGACACGTGCCACTGCACCTGGCTCTACATCTGTTTATAAAGCAGTGTGAACTGAGAATGATAAAACCAGTAAGGAATTGGATGAAGCTGCTTTGAGATCCCTGGATACAACAGATATAAAATCCAAACATTTTCCATTTGTCCTTTTCTCACCTAATAGGATTGCCTCTGTTCATCTGAAAGATTGTACTGAGATGCTGACTCTAGATGGATTGTGGTGTGTTAAGTGAAAAATTGTAATATAAGTATGGCATAATATTCTTCAGAGGAATCCATATGAATAGGTTTATACCCTTCAAAATATTGAGGGTTTAGTTGTGCCCTGTAAGTGTGAAACCTGCAATTCATTCTTCTAAGTCTTCAAAATAAAGTGCTAAGTAGATGCTAATGATGTGGCCATTCCTAATAGAAGCTCCAAGTCTCAGACCTGACATCCATTCCCCAGTCCTCATAGTTAAATAGAAATTGAAAGGAGATGGTGGCTTTATTTTTTTTCTCTGTTTTCTTTCATTCTTTCCCCCATTCTTTAACATGTTAAATTTAGAAATATAAAATTCTTTCTTCATGTTCATTTTCCAAAGGTTTTTGCTACCCCCACCCCCAGGGGGGTAATAGATTCATCAGACTTGATGGCCTTTCACATGAGGGGGCTCATTTTATCACAGAGTTGGGGGAAACTGGGATAAGAGCCACTGAGACCCCACACCATCTCACCCGGACCTTCTGATCACAATCTGACCCAAAGATTGACCTATTTTCAGTTTATAATTTTTCTTCCTTTTCAATAGACATTCCTTTAATGAGATGGAGAAGTTATCAAAAACCTGGGAAATATGAAAATACAGGTAAAGTTCTCAAATATCAGGAGTCTGTGTATTTGTATGTGAGTATGTAAGTATATGTGCATGGGCATTTTATGTGCAGAGTTTGTCTTTGACATGCCCAATGTCTCAATTCTAGAAGAATATGGCTAAGTAAACAAGAACCCAACTTTATCTGAGGATTGTGCAACTGTTGTCAAGGATGATATGAATCCCTATAAGAATCACATAGAAAATATAATCATTTGATTTTGAAATTTATTTTAAAATTAATTTTATTTTATTATTTGTGGTGTTGTGGATTGAACCTAGGGCTCCTTGCATGCTAGGCAAACATTCTACCAGTAAGCTATACCTTCCACTTGCACATTGATTTTATTTATTTATTTATTTATTTATTTATTTATTTATTTTTTGCGATGTTGGGGATCGAACCCTGCACATTGATTTTATAACGAAGGGTTAAGTAGTTGTAGAATATGATTAATTTTTGCAACCATAAACCCTGATTCAGTCACTGCATAACAAAGATTGGAAGCTTACACACCAAACTGTCAACAACGGCAACCCCAAAGTTGGGAGTTAGGAGAGATAGAAGACTTTTCTTTTTATTTTATATCTGCCTTATTTTTGGTTATTTATTTATTTATTTTTGGCGGTGCTGGGGATTGAACCCAGGGCCTTGTGCTTGCGAGGCAGGCACTCTACCAACCGAGCTATATCCCCAGCCCCTGCCTTACTTTTATAATTGTGTTTTCTGGTTTTGCTATTAAATAATCTCAAACAAACATGAAAAAGTGTGTGGTCTTTGCCACTGGATAGCTGCTATGTTGCAAACAAATATTCCTGGTGCTTATTAATTGAAATATACTTTCCTTCATCTTGCTTTAGAGAAAATGAGCAAGTCCTCTTCCTGGAGGAGGCTGCTTCCCATTTGTAGGTAGAAAAATCAAGTTGGAAACACCCACAGGTTGGGAGAAGTTAGGTAGGAAAAAGAAACCACTAAGACTTAATAAATCTGACCTAATTTTAAAAAGAAAAAAAGCGGATGTCATAGGGCAAACGTAAAGAACCAGGTAGTACTTAAATTGCTGTGGCTCTTAATTGCTCAGGAAGTGAGAGGATTGAAATGCAGGCTCTATGTGGTTTCACTTAATTAATATTTATGATTGTAGAAGAAAATTAAATAAGGCAAACGGTGTAATTTTAAACAGCCTGTGGTCACAGTCTGCAGGACTCACAACAAATTCAGAAGCAAGAAATGCAAGTGCTCTGGGGACATGTGATTTCAGTTTGGGAATGTGTGATTTTCAGTTTTCCCCATTTCACCCTTCATACTGGGTAAGACCCCCCAATGCTGACATCTTAGAATGCTGCGGTGACTCTTTTCCCACTTATCAGTTGTGCATGTTTTCTTTGTCATTGTGACTGAATATCTGAAGAAAGATTTCCTTTTTCATAGGAGCAAAAAGCAAGAGCCTGCCTAAAGATGTTAGCTTTGGAAACATGTATAATTGCTCCAATGGGTGTTTCTAAGATGCGTATCTGTCATGTACTGCTTCTTTGTGTGGTTTGATGATTTGGGTTTTCCCCCTTGGAAACAGAGAGTTGGTGAGATAGCATCATTTCCTGTTGTGAGGAAACCCAAACTATAAAGTTGATTCAACTTCTGTGTGCTAATAAATGTTTAATAAATGAATGGATAGATGGATGGAAGAAAAAAGAATAGAAAATAGATGCTATAAAACTTTGATTAAAAAGTTCATAGTTTGCCCCGAGCACTGGTTTTAACAGAATAAAATCAAATTACAACAAACCTTAGGCCAGTTCTGTTCAAACTTCAGTCAATAACCCATTGATGTATTGTGACTACAATTTACTTCCCTAAAATTATTATTAAGTGTAAGAAAGTAAAAGAATGAATTGCAAGCTTTCAGTGTATCTCACATGGTAATGGATGTCTAGACTTGAAAAAGCCTCCGTTTCCATTATAAATGTATGTGTATCTGAATCAGGACATAAAATGCATCTCTGACTGTGGTTCTTCAAAAGTTTGAGAGACTGTATACACTGGCGGTTGAGGTTTCATTAGTTCTTCTTGCTCCCTGTGAAACAGGGATAACCACAGAGGTCAACTTCTAGGGCTGGAAGAAAATGGAGTGAGTTGAAACTCATGGTGATGGTTTAGTCCAGCGTCTACCATATTGAGACTCTCTGAAGGGTATTTTTCACTCCCTGTGTCCTCTGTTGTTTCAAAAGAAAGATCTTGACACATGACCCAGAGAGCTGTATTATACTATACTCTACAATTCTCTCAACTGGAACCACAACCAGCTCTCTTAAGACAGCAACCACATTTGCTTTAAATGTTACACATATTTAAAAAGTAATTCTCTTCTCTATGAATGATATAAGGGAGCTCTGGGTCAAAAACTTTTCTAGGATGAGAAAATGTGTTCTACCCATTTGTAATTCTTCTTAGCAGGGAGTTACTATTTGTCTTCAATTCTGTAGCTTTCTCTTTTTTGAAGATTAAGTTCCACATTTCATTTTCTCTTGTTGACCATAACTCTCAACTGCTCCTATTTCCAACTCTTTCTAAACTTTTTACCACTTGCTACAGTTGTTCATTTTCTCCTTGTCCTCTTCTTGAGGCCACTTGGTGTTGGAAGCCTTAGCTTTAAGTGTTTATGCAACTCCTTTCTTTACCCTCCCTAGGAATAAGCTGTTCACCATTCTCATTTCCAATCACCTTTCTGTTCTTTCACCTGTCTCTGCATTTGCACTCCTCTCCATTCAGTAAAACCAAGAAATGCCCAGTGATCTAAGTTTGTAAGAAGCCTCCTTCATCCATCTATCTAGAAGACTCCTCATCTGCCAAAGCCAAGCTGATAACTCTCGGATCCTTTCCCATGATGACTGCTTCAGACCAACCTGGGAGATCTGCCCAGGTTGAGACCTTAGCCAAGAATCTCCTGTTAGATTAAAAAATTTCTACTTGGACTTAATGCATGTAATGGGGAAGTTCTCATTCTCTTAAACTGACCAATGTAGCTACCTGCTGCATAAAAACTGGAAACCTTACTATTAGTGATGGAAAATTCTCCCCTTTTCCAAGCTCATTACTTCAAATAACAGAAGAAGCTGAGTGTGGTGGCACATGCCTCTTCTTCCAATGACTTGGGAGACTGAGGTAGGAAGGCTCACAAGTTCAAAGTCAGCATCAACAACTTAGTGAGACCCTAACTAACTTCATGAGAACTTATCTCAAAATAAAAAATAAAAAGTACTGGTGATGTGGTTCAGTGGTTGAGTGTTCCTCTGGTGCAATAACCAGCACAAAAAAAAAAAAAAGCAAAAACAAAGCAGAAACAACAACAAAGAAATCAGTCTGGCAACACAAGGGTAGGGACAGAGCAGGGCAGGCACACATGGGGGTGAGTGTTGGGGAGGAGACTGTACTTCTTAACTTTCCAACACCATTGTTCGACCTCTTCCTTAACTGATATTTGAACACAATTATCATTTTTCAATTTGTCTTTCCACATGGAGGTATGTTTTGGAATCTTCCCATGTACATGCAAATAGAATGATCTCTAATTTATAGTGCAAAACCGTGTGCACAGTTCCTACCTCTTAAATCTATTTTTGGTGTTTCAGGCAAATTCCCAGAACCCAGGTGTTTAGTAGGGTGATGCTCCAGTGTAAGGAAGCAAGTGAAGAAAAAACAAATGTGCAAGTTGAAGTTCCACAAAGAAGAGCTCTGACTTATCCCAAAGGAGACTCTGGGTGAAAGAGAGCCTCATACCCCCACCCAGATTGGCTAAGGGCTGTCCTTTGACCAGGGACTCACAAACCCAAAACACCCAGAGTTTTCTATATGAGTATACCAAGGGCAGTCTCTCCTGAACAGTTACAAGTGCAAAAGCTTTCTGAAAGCCCCACACCATATGGCCCTCATCTGTCTCAGATCCTGCCATAATTGTGACAGAAATCTTAGCTCTTATATATAGTCATGTTTGTGCATTTTTCTGGAACAGCTCAGCCAATAGTCATTCAATCAACATGGATTCTCAAGTGTGCCCCCATAGACTCATAGCTTCCATGAGCCTCCATGGTCAAGCTGCCTCCATGGCCTCCTTGAATGTCTTCAAGGAGGTCAAGGAACTGGAAGTGAACCAGAAAGGAATATAAGTACCAGACAATGTATGTATAACAATAGCAGTAAGATCATGCACCCCCAAGATAATGGCAATTCACTGGTTCTCTGCTGGGAGACTTCAATCTGAGGGATGATATTGGAACTAAGCCCTGGAAGAAAGAGAATTTACCAAGCTGAAAGGGACAAGTTGCAGCTCTGCTTGTCACCTAGTCAAGACAACCATGCAGGAGATTGTGGCACTAATCCCAGTGGGGAGAAGGTTTTAGTCAGCTTTTTCATCACTGTGGTTTAAAAAACCTGACAAGAATAGGTTGTTTAGAGGAGGAGAAGTTTATGTGGTGTTCATGGTTTCAGAGGTCTCAGTCCACAGAAGGCCAACTCCTTTGCTCTGGGCCCAAGATGAAGCAGAACATCAAGATGGAAGAGTGTGGCAGAGGAAAGCAGCTCAGGACATGATGATCAGGAAGCAGAGAGAGGGAGAGCCCTCCTCACCAGGTACAAAATATAAACCTTGAAGGCACATCCACAGTGACCTTCCTCCTCTAGTCACACCCTACCTGTCTACAGTTACCACCCAATTAATCCAAGTGGATTAACCCACTGATTAGGTTACAACTCTCATAACCCAATTGTTTCACTTCTGAACAATTATTGCAGTGTCTCACAATGAGTTTTTGGGGAACACCTCATATCTAAATCATAACAGAGAACAAGTATCTGGAATATGGAACTAGGGGTCGGAAGGATTGTGCCTCAGTTTTGGCTCACCAGAAGTAGACATGATACAATGATCTGACTTCCTTAACAAGATTCCTAAAGCGCAAGAAGTTAAATCAAGAATTGATAAATGAGATGGACTCAAAACCAAAAAGCTTTTCAGCAAAAGAAACAATCAATAACGTATAGAGAGAGCCTACAGATTGGGAGAAAATCTTTACCGTATGCACCTCAGACAAAGCATTAATCTCTAGGATATATAAAGAACTCAAAAAACTTAACACCAAGCCAGGCGCGGTGGCGCACACCTGTAATCCCAGCAACTCGGGAGGCTGAGGCAGGAGGATCGCGAGTTCAAAGCCAGCCTCAGCAACTTAGCGAAGCCCTAAGCAACTCAGTGAGACCCTGTCTCTAAATAAAATACAAAATAGGGCTGGGGATGTGGCTCAGTGGCCAAGTGCACCTGAGTTCAATCCCCGGTTCCAAAAGAAAAAAAAAACAAACTTAACACCAAAAAAAAAAAAAAAAAAACCAAACCAACAATCAATAAATGGGCTAGGGAACTGAACAGACACTTCACAGAAGATACACAATTGATCAACAAATATATGAAAAAATGTTCAAGTTCTCTAGCAACTAGAGAAATGCAAAGCAAAACTAAGATTTCTTCTTACTTCCATCAGAATGGCAATAATCAAGAATACAAGCAACAATAAATGTTGGTGAGGATGTGGGGAGGAAGGTATACTCATACATTGCTTGTGGGACTGCAAAATGGTGCAACCATTATGGAAAGTAGTATGGAGATTCCTCAGAAACTTGAAATGGAAACACGATTTCACCTAGTTATCCCACTCCTCAGTTTCCCAAAGGACTTAAAATCAGTGATGCATCACTGTAATATATTGTTTAATGTTCAATGTTTAAAGCAGCTCAATTCACCACAGCTAAAATATGGAACCAACTTAGAAGCCCTTCAGCAGATGAATGGATAATATGATATATATATATACATATACACAAACACACACATATATATACACACACTTATGTATACATACCTACACCACATATGTATGTGTGTGTGTGCGTGTGTGATGGATTATTACTCAACTTTAAAGAAGAATGAAATGATGGCATTTGTTGGTAAATGGTTGGAGTTAGAGAATAGCATACTAAGTGAAATAAGCCAAACCCAAAAAACCAAGGACAAATGTTTTCTCTGATATGCAAATGCTAATTCATAATAAGGGTGGGGGACAGGGAAGAATAGAGTTACTTTATATTAAGTAAAGGGGAGTGAAGTGAGGGGAAGGGGTGTGGGGGTAGGAATGATAGTAGAGTGAAACAGACATTATTACCTCATGTCCATGTATGACTGCAGGACCAATGTGATCCTGCAATATGTATAATCAGGAATATGAGAGATTATACTCCATTTATGTATGATCTATCAAAATGTATAAATGCATTCTACTGTCATGTACAAAAAATAGAACAAATAAAAAATTAATTAAAAAAAGAATTTGAGTGTAATCAAGAAACACTGGAAGGGAAGTGGGGAAGCAAGGCAGGGAAAGAAAGGCAACCTAGAAAAGACATGCTGTTAAGCAGGTTATCTCTGTGGACTCTTGAGGCCTAATACTGCTAGGACCTTTGGGAGCCAGAGGAGAACATATATCTCAGTGTTGTCCTTACCAAGGGGTGAGGGAGCTGAGGTATTTATTCATCAATTCCTATATTTATTGATTGGCATGTAAATATAAATATTTATATTTATTGCTGCTGAGGAGTCTTTTCTGTATATTTCCAGTCATGCATGGGTAGGGTAGGAATGACTGCCAGAAACACCCTCAGGCACAATGTTGAGAGGATGCTGGAAGATGGAAGTTGGCTATGGGAGATATACTTGGGGCCCTGACATCATTTAAGTTCTAGCGTCTCCATTTCCCAATGGCAAGGTCTTAGAGGCCTTAATCTCCTAAGCCTGAGTCAGATCTTTAGTCATAAAACAAGGATAATGATAAATGCCTTTTAATTGTTGTAAGGTTTAAATGGGGCTTTGCTTTAATTCTTGAATAATATCTTCAAGAATCCTGATAAAGAAGGGAGAGACAAGTAGACATACAATAATATTCATATTTATCACAGGCTCTGGACCCAGAACTTCATTCCTAAGTGTGGAGAGGCCACAAATCTCCTCTTCAACAGAATCAAACTTCCAAATTTGAATTGTGAGAGTCAGAGGTTGTGCATCACCTGCATGGACCAAAAAATTTATATTTCTTCTCAGAATGATGCATCATAATTCAGAAATGTGACTTTGCTGCATTTAAGCAGAATGGAAAAGTGGGTCAAGGTCAGTTGTAGAGTTAGCAGCAGGAAAGATAGGCAGAGCCCTCCTGTCTCCACTGAGAAGCTTGCTGAGCTCAAGACTCCTTCATTACTTGAAAGAAGGTAGATGAAAATGCCAGCTTGAGCAGAAACCTTTGAGCTTTATGCATTTCCAGTGCTCAGTGGTAAGAGCAGACTGAAATATTGAATAGTGTTAACTTTCTTCCAAGTACGTAAAAGGTAAATGATTGATTTGCTTTTAGCTTCCTGGTGAGGTGATTCACCTCCACTGGCTGGGGACTGATGATAAAAATAATATCTTGGAAAGTCCCCATAACTCAAGCCTGGATTTCTAACTCCTTCTTAAACACTGAAAACCAGAAAGGAGAATACCTGGGGACTCACACAGAGTACAGATCACAGAGGAAAGCTATAATTCGACTGGAAGCACGACCCTAAGCACCTTTGTGCAAAATACCAGCACTGTGATAATTCCCACCATGGGTGAAAAGGAACATCCGATTTTCAGGGCCATTTCTACAAAGTGCTGATGGAATTTCTCCTGTCCTTGTAAGAACTCTCACTCCCCAGACTCAGATTTGCTTTTAACCAAAAGCCTTTGATTTGATCCCCATGAGGTTAATGGGACTTTAAATCAGTCACAAGACCCTTCAGAATTTATCTGGAAATTGCACCCTCTCTTTAATTTTACCACTTTCCCATAACTGAATTTTATGTTCTAGACATTAATCATTTTCATTTTTAAAGCTAGATAACATCTGAAGGACTATTTCCCATTTCCTAAGCTCTTTTAGGATAGTAGAAGTAAAACCTTAACTTGGTCCACTGGTTGGAAAAAAAAAAAAAAAAATCCACGTACACTAACTTCAGATGTTTCACACTTTATTATCTGAGCCCAGAAAGAAAGAGCTGAGCCTTTGATTCATATTCTATTCCATCAGGAGTGCAGCCCTGCTAAAGGGATTTGCATGTTTAAAGGAGCAGTCAGAACAACCCACATAATGAATTCTCCAGGGGCCTTTGTAGGGAAATTGCTATTCATCCCAAACGCTGACGCCTGCTCTAGGGCTGCGTTCTCCCAGCACGCTGATTGGACTGCTGTGCTCAGAGCCAGCCAATCATAAGGCGCCAGAGCCGAGACCTCCATCTTGTTTGGACTACTTAGGAAGTCAGGCAGGGTGAGTTGAGAGGGGGGCAGGGTACCAACCTGTAGGCCCACAGAAGGTGTTGTGTGTAGGTGTGGGAAGGTGAATAGTGAGCTTGGATACTTTCCTTAATTCCTTTATCAGGATGCACCTTTTCTAGGGATCAAAAACACAGAGATATTTAATTTCCCCATTTTAAGTAGACAATAACAAGAATCATCACTGTTTCTCATGAAAAAAAAAAAAGCATGATAAAAAGTGGGTTGGGAAAGGAATTTTGACCACCAGATTGGTAGGAAATTCTATAGTAAAATATTCCATGATCTGTATTAAAACTGCAGCATATTCCATATACCTGGAATAGCTATAGTTGAGTTTATTTAAAATCTTACAAGAAAGGCAGTAGGCACACCAGTACTGCATATTGAAGTCACTGTTTCTCGAGGGGTTGTGTGACAAGGACCTGGGATGGAACTGGGAAAAACCTCAGCTTTTCTTTAACTTTGTCTTAATCATCAACATCACTTTTCCCCTGCAACTGTGTCAACATAGGGGGTAGGAACTTCTCAGTTAGTCACTACCTTTGATGTCCTGATAACTCTGCTTCTCTATCTCCAAGGGTCCTTCATTAGCCTCCTGCCAGGCATTCTCTTTTCTCAGGGATGTATCAGTAATTGTTCTTCACTAAGGTTTAGCATGTAGGGAAACTTGGTAAGGTATATCTCTACCAAAGGTATTCATTGGTTCAAGAGAGAAATTGATGAATGATAGTGGTAGAGCATGACTTGTAGAGTCAAGATACTGACTTCAGGCTCTGATTCCATTACTTAAGAACTGAATAACCAGGAGCAAGTTACTTAGCACCCTAACCCTCGGTTTCTTCATCTGTGAATGGAGATAGTGATTATTTCTTCCTCCAAGCAGCATGGAGATCATGTCTCATTGTACATAGTGATGACTCACAAAAGCTCAAGATTAATCATTCTCTATATGTTGACTAGTGCAGGATATGAAAACAGCTGGATGAATTTTCATACGATTTAGATGTGAGCTTGATTTATACCATAGACTGAATAGTACCCAAGAAATTCTCTTTCAGATCAATGGGAAGTGATGTCATTCAGGGCAGATGTAGATCTTGCCTTGCATCCCCCAAGCTACCCACCTGTGCAGCCAGGTGCATGTTCCAGGAGGAAAAAATTATTCTAAGGATATATTTCTTTTAAGGATAGTCAATACTCCTTTCAGTAAAACCAAATGCTTAGCTACTCATTATGTTATCATCCATCATCATCATTATCATCAACATGGGGGGACTCAATTGATATCTTAGAAGGTAATCACATTCTCTCACAGAGTGTTCTAGATTATACCCAAGATCAGCTAATCTGACCCAAGGTGAGTCTTTCTTATTTTTCAGTAGTTATTTCTAAAACAAGAAAAGCAAGGTTTCTATTCATGCTATCCTTTTCAACAACTTGAGAAGGAATATGAAGACAGATTTAAATAACCCAGTTTTGTCCCTAGCTCTGTCTCTTGGGAGCTGGATGGCCTTGAGTGAGGTCTTGTTTGATTTCACTGAGCCTCAAAAACTTCATCTTTAGAACAGAATGAGGATATCCACCTGGTCAGAGACTTTTAAGGTGACAAACTCATGGGAGGGTAAGGGTTTTGACAAGCTATGGCTTTCCTGCTACCCGGTACTCATGGAAATAGGGAAGTTCAAACTGAAAGCGTCAGAGAACTCATAAGCTAGTTAAAAATTTTAAGGGCATGGAAAGGGTTTGGCTCTTCTTAAGGGATTTTCTTTTTTTTACAAAGGTACACATCATTGATTATGACTAAGAATAGACCTTTATAACTGAGAATATTAAACCAAAGTCACCTTTGTCCTTCCACACATCACATTCTCTCCCTTTCTCTCTCTAACGTTGCCTTGGCTGGGGATTGAACCCAGGGCCTTGGACATTCTAGGAAAGGCTGTATCACTGCACTACATCCCCAAGCCATCACATTCATTCAATCCATCCACCATGAGAGTAAATTCCCTTTCCCACCATGAGAGGGAAAGGTTGACAGTCTTTTCTAGATCAATGTTTCTTGGTGTGGATGAGTCACTTAAAGATTTTATCAAAAAGCAGACTTTGAATCATAAGGTCTGGAGTGGAATGGTGGGTGGGGGGAATGTCTGAGATTCTGCATTTCTGAGAAGCTCCCTGTTAATATTGATCTGCCATTCTGGATACCACTTGTTGCATATCAAAGGGCAAGAACAATGACCATTGACTCTTGAGCCCATGGCAAGAAAATAGTTTTGGAATCCAGGTTTAAGAGGAAAGAAGAAATGAAAATTTAAATTTCAAAATCTTCCTTTACAAGGCAAGACTGTCATGACAGGCCCTAAAAGACTTATGGTAAAGGGAGGTTGGAATGTGACATAGAATAATTGTCCCACAAATGAGAAGAAGGTGGGAAAATCTTCTAGATTCATGAAAGGAGGGTCAGAGGGAGAGGGAGAAGAGTAATAAAGGGGGCCCTGACTCTTCTCCTTTGGGGCCAAATCCAGGAAGGAGGAAGGGTATGGAAATATCTAGCAGGTGTTTTCTGAGACTCTAAAGACTTCTGGGCCCATGATCCTTTTTGCCTCACCCACACTGCTCCCAACATGGAAGATCACTGTAGAAAATGGAAGGCAGTGGATTTTGGATGAAGGTCTGGCTGTTTGGTGGCAATTGCATGCTGGGGACAGACAGTGGACATGACTGAGACTGAGAAGCTGCAGCCACCCGAAGTTTATAGGGAGCCATGTGTGTGAGCCATGTGTATGAGCCCTGATTCAGTTCCCTGGTCTTCAGATACTCCAGCAAAGGGAACTCACACAGGCAGCACCAGCACTCTGCAATGGCAATAGAAGATAGTGTCTAGACCATACAAGAGATGTTCTTTCCCTGGAGCTAATTGGAACTAGAGGAATGCCTATAGGTGACCAGGCCTCCCCTGATACCTGAAGATATATGACACTTTCTTGAACCTGGGGGCATCTTGAAGAGACAAAAAAAGGAGGGAAGTAAACAGCTCTGGTGAGAAGATGGCTTCAGAAGAGATGGCATTAAGATGGCAGATGCTGCTCACTCAGAGGGGATGATGTTTCTTGTCATTAGCAGGTTTGTGCCAACTCCCTGGTCAGGAGGGGAGCTGGAGGTGGGAGGGACCTTGAAATTGAGTTTAATAATAGGAAATAAAGAAACCAGTTTTTTTTTTTTTCAGTCCATGGGTATAGTAGTGTATATTGTCAATCCTTCTACAGTATCATTTAATCAACTTTAAAATAAAAATTACCTCTCACACCCCAACACAAAATCATTTAATTTATATGCTTTATACTACAAAACTAATAACTGAATAACAATGCTAGTAAACCTGATATTTAATGGTTTTAAAAATGATCATGTGTTATGTGTATTTTCACGTTTTTCCTAAACTTCTGTATCTTTATTTTTATATGCTCGACTTTGTTACCCATTTGTGAAAAATGTCAAGTGTGCCAGGTATTGTGGCATATGTTTGTGATTCCAGCGACTTGGGAGACTGAGGCAGGAAGATCACAAGTTTGGGGCCAAAGTCAACATCTTAGAGAGGACCCTGTCTCAAAATAAAACATAGAAAGGGCTGGAGATGTAGCTCAGTGGTAGAACACTCTTGGGTTCAAGTCCCAGTATCCCCCAAAATGTTAAAAATGTGTGTGTACATATCTACTTTTGAATGTGTCTGTAATATATATAATGTTACCGGTTGAGTGATATCGCCCTCCAAAAAACCCTTTTATATTGACATTCTAACCCCTAGTACTTCAGAAAGTGAACATATTTGGAGAAAGAGTCTTCAAAAAAGTAGTCAAGGTTAGCAGATGTCATTAGGATAGGCCCTAATCCAATATTACTGGTGTTCTTATAACAGGAAGAGATTAGGACACAAATACAGGGAGAAGACCATGTGAAGACACAGGAAGATGGTGGCCAGCTACAAGTCAAGAAGAAAGGCCTCAGGAAAAACCAATACTGTCGACACCTTGATCTCAGACTTGCAGCATCCAGAATCATCAAAACATTTCTGTTGTTCAAGCTACTCAAACTATGGTACTTTATTATTACAGTCCGAGCAAACTGATGCAGAGATTAATATATTTATTGGACAGATGTATTGCTGTTCTTTTATACCAAATTATGAATTAAAGCAATAATCTAATAAAAGGTGACAATTATAAATCTTTCTTGCTCACCCAGTTGGCCAATATTTATTGAGTGCCTTCTATGTATGAAAGCCCTGAAGATGCTGTGGTCCCTTCAGGGCTATGCATACATGTAAATTCACACAATACGTTAATTTGGGATGCCAGATGAGAAGCGTAATAATTGCTGGAGAGGTTCTCGGAGGAAAGTCAGGGAAGTGGCATTTAAACTGGATTTTAATGGGAGAGCTAGGAGATATCCCATTTGGGAGTAATGGTATGAGCCATAATGAGAAGCAGAGAGTCAGGCACACTCTGGAAATATTGATTAGATGCTTTGGCTAAAATATGGACGGAGCATAAGGAAATGTTAGGAGAGGATTCCATTGTGCTGGGCCTTAAAGGATGGTCGGATTGTGCTGGCTCAGATTTTATTCAATGAGGAATGGGGAGTGATTGAAGTTTTTTAAACTGACGACTCACATAACTGCAAAGTATTAAATTAATCCATTAGAAACACCTAGGACACAGAGGGAAGAGTTTAGGGGAGCTGGGTATTGCAACAGTTTAAATGCAAGGAATCTGAGAAGAAAGCTTGAAGTGAGAGGGCTTCAGAGACTAAAAGAATGCTCAGGATCTGGCAACTTCCTTTTACTTTTATTCCTTTTTATTTATAGAAAAATAAAATACTTTTACAGTCTGTCACCCTTCTTTGAGTTGCTATCTGCCGAATTAGGAAAAGTGAAAAACTTAAGATCTTTGCCTTTTCTGAGGCTGGCTGGGATAAACCTCAGCAGTTCTGCTGAATGAGATTCATTAGCATATTTATAATAGGTCTCAGTTTCAGATAGTAGCACTTGAGAATCAAGATAGAGAGTGTTATTGTGAGTAGGAAATTAGTGGGTCCATGGAGGAGATAAAATAATGAGTGACAATCGTCCTGCTGGTTGTTATCAGCATTGGCACAGTGGGATGTAGTGATGAGCTAACTGAATTTGCACCAAAATTTCATCTTCCCACTGGCTAAAGTTCCACTGCACAGCAATTGTGCTTTGGTTCTTCTTGACTCTTGAAAAATGAATATCCTTTACGAGGGAGAAGTACTGAGATGATCTAAGTTAGGCCTCAGATATGGTGACCATCCCATTTTGACCTCTTGAAATGAACCAATGCATATTATATTGATCTGTTAAGACAGAATCTCCTAGCATTCTCTCCTAACTGTCTTGAATTTCTCCTTTCATTACTAATATTTTTCTTCAGTTTAAAAATAGAAATGCATTTTCTCACTGTTCTAAAGGTTAAAATTCTGAGATCAGAGTGCCTGCATGGTCAGGATCTGTGAGGGCTCTTTCTGGGTTTGCAGATGATTTCCTCCTTGCTGTTTCCTCACCTGAACTTTCCTTGGTGTGTGCACATGGAAAAAGAGATATTTTTCACTCTTCTTCTTCCAAGGTCACCAACCTTATCACATGAGGACCCTATCCTATGGCCTCATTTAACCTTGATTACCTCCTAACATATGTCTCTCCAAAGACATTCACATGGGGGGTTAGGGTTCCAACATACCAATTTTAGGGGGATACATTTCAGTCCAAATCAGGCATTCGATGTAATGGGCATCCAGGAGAAACCTGGAGAAGGCATACCTAATGATAGCAATGACAATTCTTACTTGTTTCTGAATCTCTGAGTTTGACTGCCAAATTGTTATTCTTGGTGTCTGGAATGGGTATTCTGTTTTGGATTTGCTAGCTCAGCTCTGTCCTTGGCATCCTTTAAAGATAAATCTTTGCCCAAAGTTCCTGGATGTGGCAAGTATCTTGGGGCTTGGGTTTGAGTTACTTAGTTTGACTTCACCTCCTGGCCACATGTATGGGTTCAGGAGTGAACGCTTTACCTCATGTGAGCCACATGGGCTGGAGGGATCTGGAAGAACACATGCTGTACTGGTTTGAGAAGAGGTCTCTGCTCTCCCTTCCTGGATGTGGTGGGAGAAACTTATATTGTGAGTGTTGCTTATGAAACTGGTTATACAGAAAGAAGATGAGCCAAACAGAACCCAGGGCATTGACATTCTTATAGTGTTCCTAAATCAAACAAGTTCAAAAGCTCCTCCACTTCTGGACTTGTAGGTAAGAGCTCCCTGAAGTTTCGAGTGAGGACTGCCAGTGAGGCTTAGTCAGATCAGCTAAAATATCAGCAAAGTATAACCTCATTGGCAGAAAAAATTGCCTTTCTCTATATTTGTACCCATTAAAGACCTCACAGCCCTGCAGACCCACGAATTCTGGTAAATTTCCCTCACACTAATACCAAATAAAACCTTCTGTTTCTAGGTTGCAAAATACCTCCATTCTAAAAGACTTTGGCAGGGGGGGTGCTTAGATCAAAGAAACATTTTTCTTTTAAAAATATCTACACCAGAATTGCAACATTTAAGAGGATTACCAAAAAGAAAATGTCCTGAAACTTTTGGGAATGTTTTTTTCACATTTGCAAAATAATTTGCAACCAGACCTGCCAGATAGCACTTCACGGATATCAAGAAGTAGGTTTTGAATATCTAGATCATTTCCCCCCTAGTATCCAAATCCATAGTAAAATCAACTTTCTAGCTGTCTCTTGTAGATGTAACCAAATACTCAGAATATCTCCTACAAGTACTGAATACTTTTGATAAAAGTTGATGTAACTGGGGCACAGTCACATTTAGTCAACTTACCTTAGTTCTCTAATTCAGGTTACTGCCTCAGAAGTTCTTCAATTCAGTAGTCCCCATCCTGTGGCCACCTCCTCTAGAAGCCAAAGCCCACTCCACCACCCTAAATAACTCTGAATGTGCGGCATAGGTGTTTGGGTTGGTTGGAGATGGCAGAGCTTCCCTCCCATTTCTTCATTCAGGATTTCTCTCCTTCAAAGGATACTTTGTTATTCCCAAGTTTCCTTCTCCTGCTTGTATGAATCTAAAATGAACTTGAACTAAAAGTACTTGTTGAGTGGTTACGCTCCCAACTGTAATTTGGAGTCAAGGTATGAATATTTTATACTCAAAGAGTCACTGAAGATTTGTAAAAGGTTTTTAAAAATAAAATGAATACACTCGTTTTTGTTGGCACAGGAAGCCTATAGCTGGGAGAAAACAAAAACACAGGACAAGCCCTCAATCATTAGACTTTAAAAAATGAATCTGGATCTGTGTGTGGGGATGATCAGGAGTAACCGTGGTGAGTACAGAGTGTCCTTTGGAGGGAAGAACTACCCGAATGAAGGAGGACTGGGAAACAAAAACAAAAGCCACCCAAACACTCCAATCTCATTTTAAACCAACCCAAATTCCAGAGGTGCCATTTCAGAAGGTGCTCTTCATGCCCTGGCAGAAATTAGGTGTCGGGCTGGGAAGCCAGTATTCAGATGCCTGTGGCTTCCTTTCACTGCAAAAATAGATTTAGAAAATAATCCAGTCTTTGGCAAAGTCTCTCCAAGACCAAGAGACCTGAGTAGCCCCTTTGCTTTTGCTGTATGTTTGTGTTGCAGTGAGCCAAGGGCTTTGTGAGCTCATAGGCTACTTCAAAGCTGCTGAACACAGTTGAAATAGAAAATTAATACATGTTAATTAAGCATTTCCTGCCCCCACCATGAATCTGTGAGGTTCGTTCTCTTAATAACATTTATTGGTTCATAGAGAGGGATTCTGTTAAGTGATTTTTCATTGGGTGGAAATTTGGTTTAAAAAAAGGATAAATGTTTGGATTCTTTTCACCTTCAAACCTGAGCACACTCAAGATTATGATTAGCTGAGAAGTGTAAGTTGTTTCCTGAAGACTTTTATACAAGGACATTCCAGGCACAGATCATCTCTGAAATTCAGCAAGAATGTGAATATGTTTTAATTGCGCCTGATGCATATCACTTCTCTTATAAATCCCTGATCTTATTCTAAGCAAAGTGAGTGGCAATTTCAAGGAGGAAAGAAAGGCTCCAAATCCTGATGAGGTGGCTGCCAAGATCATGACCTGCTGTGGGGTGCCTCTTAATTACTCTTTACTAGATGTTCTTAAATGACATTGCTTCCTCTTTCCCTTCACCCCTAAGAGTTTTATTCTTAATGTCCATACTCAATCCAGGATCCTGGATTCTTTAAGTAGATTCAACCAGTGAGAATTTTGTAAAACATATAGGTATGCATGCGTGCGTGCACACACACACACATACACACACACACACACACACACACACACACACACACGAAGATCCAAAAAACTACGCAGCATTTTTATCCATTAAATTGGCAGAGATTTAAAAATTTGTTACTATGTAGTGTTGGTCAGAGTTTGGCTAAAAATGTCCACATGTAGACTGGATGTGGGAGTAAAATGGGTACAGCCTTAAAATACAGATGAGTGGCATGTATTATTTGACCCCAGAATTTGAACTCTAGTTATTTATCCTGCAAATGAAGAAGAGAACAAGATTTACCTATTACATTTAATCTGATGGTGAAAATATGGAAACAACAGCCATGTTAATCAACCAGGGACTAGTTTTTTAAAAAATTGTTGAAATATCCAGTTCTTGAAAATTATTTTCTTACAATTTCCATAATGTATATATATGTGTATATATATGTATATTATATATACATAAAAATATATAAACCAATATAAATAAGAACATATTATACAAGAAATACATTTAGGACTCTGTTCTTTATTTCTTCCTTTATTTCTTTCTTACCCAAGACTTTATTATTTTTTTCATATTTAGTGCATTATAGTTACACATAATAGTGATGTTCATTATTACATACTCATAAAGGCATTTAAAAGTTTTCCTTATTTCAATCAATGGGGAACTAGTTTCATAAAATATATGCATGCAATGGAATATTATGTAGTCATATAAATTGGAATGTATAGACATTGAAAAATTTCCATAATTTAGACCTAAGGTGAAAAAATGGTCCACATAGTTTAATCTCATTTGTATAAAAAGCTATGTATATGCATATATATGTGCTTAAAATTTCTGAAAAAAAATCATAAGAAATTGTAATGAATGTTAATTCTTTTCATGTGTGGAACTGAGGACCTGAGAGGAAAGGAGGGAGAATTTAAATTTTATTTCATATTCCTTCATATTATTTTGTTTTTTTTTAAAAAAAACATTTATTTTATTATTATCAAGGCTATTTAAGTGTTTAAAACAGCAAAACATCCAATCAAGGTCATGGTTCGACATTTCCTGAATTAATTCAGATTACTTTCTGTTGGCCATCTGGTGTCTCCCACTCTTATCTCAGTTTCTCTGCCAACCCTATTTTGGCTGAGTTCCTTAAACCTGGGGGCAAGTCTGAACTCTCAACTTTCCTGTGTCAGGTCTTCACCGTTATATGAAAGGTATTAAATAATGTTCTGTGAAATACCCAATGGACACATGATGGACACACTTCTTCATTCCCGAGTGATGGCCTTGAAATTTCTCTGTGTATATCAGCAGTCCGATCAGCCTTCATTAATGCCATTGCATTTGTTTTCTTTCACTGTATAAAATAACCACAAACTTACTGCCTTGAAACACACATTTATTAACACAATTTTAGTGGTCAGGACTCCCTACACAGCCTTGCTGGGGTCTCTGCTGCAAGATGTCCCACAGGCTGAATTCAAGGCATTGGCTGAGGCAGATCTCATGGCAAGGTTCAACTGTGGAAGGATCCACTTCCATGCTCATGAAGTTGTTGGCACAATTTTCTTTCTTATCTCTTATTGGATGCAAGGCCTGTTTCTAGCTCTCAGTTTCTTGCCACATGGGTCTCCCCAACATGATCCTTTTCTTCATCAAAGCCAGCAAGAAAGTCTACTAGCAGGATAGATGTTGCATTTGCAAGGTAATTACGGAAGTGGGAACTCATCACTCCTCCAATGGTCTGAGGCAAGTCACAGATCTCACATTCAAAGGGAGGAGATTATGTAGGGCATGAATACTAGGAGGTGGGAATAAATGGGGGTGACCTTAGACTTTGCCACCATCACAAACTTGTATGATTGATATTTAGATAAACTAAAATAGCTCCATCAGAAACGTCTGATGGTCACAAGACGACTTTCTCTAATGGTCTTCTCATCTCCCCTAATTATTTACAACTTCCCTGGGGGTCTTTCCAGGTCTTTGCTCACCTATCTTATGCTCATTCCTGTATCTTCTTTTCATCTGGGTTTTATCTGATGGTACCAACCTGTACTGAAAGATTAATTCCATTCTTTCTTCATTTAGGTCCCCATCCTTGAGTGCTGAGGGGTAGAGAAAAGTGTCTTGAGAACAATGAGGGATAGGATTATACAACAATTCATGAGTGATCTTGACTCCATCTGGGTTCTGGTTCCCAGCTCAAATGCCAACTTCCTGTCATCCTTCTCAGCTAGCCCACCGCATCTCTTCTCTACTCCTATCTATTCTGTTTTCTTCATAAGAGCAATTGCCATTTGAAATTCTTTGGTTTGCTTGCTTTCTCACTTATTGTCTGCTTCCCTTCAGTAAGAAGGAGGGGTGTAGGGACTGGGTTTTCCGTCATTCACTGCAGTATTTCCAGGACCTGGAATGACTCCAAGCACATGGTAAACATTTAATAAGTATGTGTGAAATAAATAATTGGATTAGTCAGTGAGTAATCAGTGTGCCCTGTGAAGCCTGTATGAGGTGGAAGCAGGAGGAAGAGCCATTGTTGCTCTGGCCCTAATGATCATTTCACACACCATTTCTAAGATGCCTACATGGCTGTGAATCTAAACCTTGCTCTTCTGGTATTGCTGACTTTTGTCTTGGCAATATCTAAACATTGCCCAGCCCTTCCTCTTTCCTCACTTATCTGAGGGTTACAGTGGTTAGACTCAAACTTGGTCTCCAGGAACTTAGCCCCTGTAAATGCCTTCCCCACCTCCCATTTCTACATTTCTGGCAAATATGATGCTGTAAATAAGCAGTGACTGCAAAATTTGGAGACTGTCAACTGCTCCTATTTACCTGAATATTTTCGTGATGCAGGTTATAATTACAGATGGAGATTGATAATGGCAATAATAAAGTAACCTCTGAAAGTGCTTTCTGGGTGTCAGGGCTGTTAGGTGTGCTTTACCTGCAGACTGTCTCTTTGAATCCTCTCAGAATTGCCATCTTGCATGGGAGGTGCTGTTTGTTCCCACTGAGGTGTCACCTCTTCTATAAACAGCTATCTGGTCAAGTGTAAATGCAGTTTCTAAGGCAGCTTATTAGGAGAAAGTCAGTGAAAATAATTTTAATAACATTCTTGTATTAAGAAGGAGATTTAATGAAAATACATTTTAACATAATTAGATTGAACTGGTTCAGCAATGTATACATAATCTGAAATGATCTTACTTAAGCTCACCTAGTACCTTGACAAGACACTGCTGTAAGCTTTTAAGAAATGGATTTCTAATATTTGATTTTTCATAATGTTTATTCAAAATTTAATTTTACCACTAAAATTTGCATTATATGAATCATTAAGGCAACACCTTTCTCATTACTGTAACAAGAAGACACGTTCAAACAAAGGCACTTTAGAGAGCTTAGGATGTTCTAAAAGCTCACTCCTACCGCCCCGTTTGAGCTGGTCAGTGGTTTTTGCTCTCAAGGACAGATAATCTAACATTGGTAAGAACAGATATCATACATTCAATTTTAAGTTCTTTTTAAGAACTAAATCTTGCATTTACTTTTTTTCCTATAGTCTATGAAAACCAAATGCTCCTCTTTTTTTGTTTTTTTTTTTCCAAATTTTTTTTTAATGTGTGCTACTGCTGTCTTTTTTTCTGGTTCTGTGGGCACAGGAGTAAGAGGAGAAGAAGTGGGGGTGACAGTCCATTGGAAGTCCTTCTAATGAAGGGGAAATGTCCCTGCCCAACACCATTCATACACAGTTTTGTCCCTGCATGCTGGGAGGGAGGGACAGCAAGTACACAGCAGAGGTATTTTTGATGTTGGACTGGGATGTCCCAGACGGTTATGTGGAGGGGGTAATTAGGCTTTGCTCTCTGTAAATGGAGCTTTCCCATGAGCTCGAGGGGGTCTGAGAGGAAGCATGTGATGGGTGCTGGAATGACTTTGAAAATGCAAGGGGCTTGCATTCGGGTTGCCCCGACTATGGGCTGTGTCACATCGGGGTGTCGTCTCAATTCTTTGAGCCTCAATCTCCTTGTCTATGAACTGGGGTTAATGCGAGATAGCAACTCTGCAATGTTTCCAGAGATTTGATGAACAAACTCATATCTAATACCCTTCTGGGTTCAAGATGAGGAGTCAAGTGAGGTTCTTCCTGTCCTGCCCTTAAGGCTTTTCACCATTCTTTTTTAATTTTTTAGTGCATTATAGTTACACATAATCGTGGGATTCATTTTGACATGATTTGCTCCATTTCAGTCCCCAGAACTTTTCTCTTTTCCTTTCCTTCTCCCTCCCTCTGTTCCCTTTCTGATATGTCCTTCCTTTTATTTATTGTTTTTTTTTAATTGGTACTTTACAGATATACATAAAAGTGGAATTCACTGTGGCATATTCATATATATATGTATATCTACATATACATACCATAATTTTGTCAATTTCATTCTGCAATTCCTCTCTTTTTCCATTTCTTCTCCCTCCCCCTCAATTCCCTTCCTGTACTCTACTGATTTCCCCTTTATTTTTGTGGAATTAATTTCCTCCTTTTTTCACTTATTTTGCTCTTAGTTTCTTCATATGAGAGAAAACATTCAACCTGTGACTTTTTGGGTCTGACTTATGTCACTTAGCATGATGTTCTCCAGTTCCATCCATTCACAAGTAATGACCATAATTTCATTCTTTATGACTGAGGAAAACTCCATTATGTACATATACCACATTTTCCTTATCCATTTATCTGTAATTTGGCTATTGTGAATTGCACTGTTATAAACATTGATGTGCCTTTATCACTATAGTATGCTGATTTTAGTTCTTTCAGATCGATATCAAAGAGTGGGCTGGCTGGGTCATATGGTGGTTCCATTCTTAATTTTTTGCCTTTCACCCATTTCTAAGATAGACTGGGGTCTTTACCTATGACTTGAACAGAGCGAGGAATCTGTTAGCCAGCAAAAATTGGGGGGACATTGCCTAATGAGTAGGTAAACACAGTGTCTACCATAATTTGCAATGACAAAAGAGACTAAACATTCACACTGGGAAAAAGCCTAATTCTAGAAACAAAAGGAAATTCCCCATCATGCCATGTCATGCTTCTTTCTCTTTTATGCTCAAGGGAACTCCTGCTTTCCCACTCCACCTACTCCATGCCCCATCTTCCTTCTTTCCCAGTGTTCATTTGAACTAAATGCCTTTTCCACTCACACAGGAAGTCACAGCCCAATATCAAACCTTATCCTTACTTTCTTACCTTCCTTCACCCTCTGTTCAATCCACAAGTAACACCTGTTGACCCAACCCTCAAACACCTCCCAGCACCTCCACTGATGCTCTCGTGGTCCATACCACTGGTTGTCTCTATGTTGGTTCGGAGGACTCCTTCAAGAGCAATTCAGTTGTCATTCTCCATCTATGTTTTTCCCCAACCCAGATCAGATAAGATAATCCTCTAAAAATGTAAATCTGATCGTGCCACTTCCATCCTTACCATCCCTCAATACCTTCTCATTAACCTTAGAATGAAATTGCTGCATAAATACACATGGACTGCAACCCTCAGTTCTCAAATTATGCTTCAGAGGGAAGGACACCCAGGATTCAAATAAAAGTTGGAAAGAAGTCAAGTTCAATTTAGTTACATTAGGTCAGAGGAAGCAGAACGTCTGGACAAAACCACTCATGCATGAATGGGATGAAAAGTGGCAAAGCAACTATGCAAATAAACATGAGCAATAAAGAAAAAAAAGAGACATAGAAAGCTCTGTGCATTATTATGTGTCCAACTGCAACTAGCAGATCATCTGAACAGGGTCTTAGACAAATAGGAATTTTTTTTTCTTATTATTTACCAAGTCTGGAGGGAGGTAGTTACTTGTCTTGGTTTAGGGCTTACTGACATGAACATTCTAAATCAACACCACTGCAACTCTTTCAGCCCTCCCTTTACACTGCCAAATGACTGCAGGAGCTCAACGCACCATGTTTTCATGGTACCATGAATAGCAGGAGGTAGAGGACAACACAGGGCTCTGCTTTTTCTCACCAGCAATTCTCTCATCCCAGAGAATCTTTTTTTCCCCTCAAATTTTCCCAGCAGAATTCAAAATTTGCTTTAAAACTCTTTGGCAAAGCCTGTGTCATGAAAACTCTCCCATCTACCCATATGACATACCTGTCTGTGATTAAGAATCTCTATTCAGGAATTGAATACATTTGGGCTTCAGTAAGCAATAAAAAGTGAATATTGGCCAAATGGGTGAAAGAAGCCGCAATGACTGCACAAAATGCAAAAAATCCCTAGGTTGTCACTCGCTCTCTCTCTCTCTCTCTCTCTCTCTCTCTCACACACACACACACACACACACACAGAGAGAGATGAAGACATCAGACTGGAAGAAGGCATAATTCAAAGAACAGAAGAAAATCACCATAAGGGAATCCTTCATGTTATAGGACTGTTATTAAGAACATGAATTAAGGTAAAAGAAAAGAAACATTCAACAACTGAATCCAATGTGTGAGCCCAGATTGGCTCCTGGACTAGAGAAAGAATTTTAGAGGGAAAATGTCAAGATTGAATAGAATTTTATTAACATTAATTTCCTGATTTTGATCATTGTACTGTGATTAGGTGAGACATTAACATTTGGGGAAGCTGGACGCAGAGCACACAGAAATTCTATTTGTGTAACTTTTTGTTTAGTCTGAAATTATCTCAAAAAGAAAATTGAAAACTAAAAAAAATTCTCAAAACCAAGAAAATGAATAGTATGACACGGGAATAAAGATTTTCTTTTGGCTAAGAAAATAAACTGAGAAACTAATCCTATTTATCACTTACAATTATATTAGAAATGACCAGGAATATAATAGGGCTAAAAGCTGGATAAGTGACATAGAGACAAAATTGATGTGATTACAATAACTTATAATTCGACAATTAGCAGAAACAGTAGATTTAAGTGGTTGCCAAGAAACATATTTAAAATTTTTTGCAAACTTCCTTATCTTTCATAGCTAGAATCAGATGTTGTTCATAACTGAAATGTAAATATAAAAATGTTATATCATGAAGGTTTTTAAAATCATTTTATTTTTACTATGCTAGTTTAGTAATTTTTATTTAGTTTATTAGTTTAGTAACTTTTATGTTACTATGATAGTTCAGTAATTATCACTTCCTGCAATGGGAAAATATTACCTGAATTCTAGCATTTCCTCCAAAGTTTACTTTGCTACCTTTTTCTTTGGATAAAACAAAAATATTTTAATCCAATTAAAATGTCATTAATGATGTAACAATTTTTCTGAGATCATCTTGCTCGCTCTCTCTAGCTACCTGTCTGTCTGCCTGCCTGTCTGCCATTTGTCTGTCTACATGCAAAGACCGATGTCTTAGGTGATATTTACCAATCTCTAACACTGGTTATTGCAGTTCGTACAGTTTTGGAGGATTTCTCTTATTTGTATTACTCTGAATTTTTAAAATCCAGAAATTTGCATGAAAGTCTGTGCTCTATTTTTAAAAAAATAGTTAAAAGAACAGATGATTTTTTTTTATTTTTTTGGTATCAGGGATTGAACCCAGAGGCATCTAACCACTGAATCACATCCCTAGCCCTTTTTATATTTTATTTTGAGATATATTAACATATGATACATTTTGAATTTGAATAGGTTATCAGAAAGCAAGAGAATGTCACTGAGTAGGGAAGATGATGCAGAGATGAGTTTGAAGCACTAACATATATAAATATTTGGAATTTCTGTTATGCTGGTAGCAGAAGGGGCTTCCCATGTATTCACCTGGAGCATGGATTGGACAAAGAGATCTATAGGTGCATGCACTTAAAACAGAAAAAAATTGCCAGCACGATCCTGAACATATATGGTAGATGTGCACCAAGTGTTGGTTTTTTTTCACTGTGTTTTGTGGAAATACTTTGCTTAGAGATACAATATGGTCATCTATTAAAAATATGGGGATCTATGCTAAATAAATTAGCATTCATATTCTAAGTGGTTCTCTGATAATTATTGTATGGTACTTGAAAACCAGCAGTTACAATTAGACAAATGGTTTTGGAAACTAGTTCCCTCATGTCCTGTCAGTCTGTCCTTCCTTCAGTATGAAATAGAACTGATGTCGCTAGGACTCACCTTGTGGGCATGCTGTAAGGATAAAAAACTGAGGAATAGCCAAGAGGCAATTTGTCCAAGTCTGCAATAAATCACAACCAGTCACTGTTAATATCTTAAGGGAAATTTTCAGCCCAATAATTAGCACTATTGACTACTTCTTATTTGCACGATTGTTTTTCTTTTGTTTTAGTTTAGGTTCCTTAGTCCTCTTGCACCTCTGTTTCCCTAACTGAAACTTAGGATGACAATAACTTCAATAGGTATCAGAAGTCAAGTGTGTGCAAATAACCTGTACCAGGAAGCTGAAATATGCTCCTGGGCCACTCAGTTGATACTGGGCAGGGATGCTGACCTCCTCTGTTGACTTCTGCTTCCTTATCTTCACAATAGGCACCATGGAATGGCCTTCCTTTACAGGGGTGCTTCTTGGCAGTGGTCCCAGCTCTTGATGCTGGATCATATCTGGTGAGGAGTTGCACCAGAGGGAGGCATCAATAAGGAGAAGGATGTCACCATATTTCTGCCACCTACCCGAGGCTCCTATAAGCAAAAATCTTTTCTGGGTAGTTATACAGTGCCACACACTAAAGATATTCGTCATTGTAATAACTAGCTCTTGAGAGTTTACAAGGTTCCAAGCAGTAGAATATCTGTCAGACTGAAAACCTCCAGCAGGTCATATTTTTAACAATCTACCATATGATACAATTATTTTTAATGACTATTGTGAAACAAAACGAGTAATAACAGTGGTCAGAAAAGAAACATGGACATAGAACACTTTTATTGAACTTGGAATATATAATCATAGCACTAAATAATAGCATAATAATAATGATACAATGCAAAACATATGTAAGAAATGGATTAATATTTTTAAATTAATGTGTTTTTTGGGAAAAATACAAAATAATGAATTATGCATTCAGTGAATGATTTATGTATAAGTGACAGAATTGAATTAATTCAAGTTTTTTTTCTTTTTTCTGTTTTGCAATCAGTTTGCTATCATTCCTCTCCCCCAATCCACTGGGGTTTTTTTGTTTTTAATTTCATTTTGGCAGTGCTGAGGGAATCTAACCCAGGGCCCAGAGCATACCAGGCAAGTGCTTTATCACTGAGCCACAGCCTCCAGCCCTCCAATTCACTGTTTAAATGCAAAAGTGAGGGATTCCAATTACATCCAAAATAAGCTGAGATGGTTCTGAGCCCTAGTGATCTTACTGTTGAAATGAGTACATATAGCTGAGTCTCGTCGGTTTGTCCAGGACCACTGAATAATTGGTCGGCTTTAAAATTTCCATGTGAATAAAATGTTTACTGAAGGATGGGTAATAATCTGTGCTAACTTGAAACTTACATATATGCACTACACATTAATACTCCACAGTAACCACAGTAAATGTTTAGAAGTTATTTCAGTTCAACAACTTCTTCCCCTATGGTCCTCCCAGGAAGGACTCTTACAGCACCAATAGTATTTAAAAATTGCTAACACATGGTGACAATAAACGGGTTATTTTTGCTTTTAAAGTCTATACAGACCATGAACCCCTACATTGCTTACACCCTGTCAGGCATAATTCTGAGAACACTGGATTCATTAACTCATACAATTCTCCTGACTGCTGTTAACCCTACTTGACAGATAAAGCCCAGAAAGGGTAGGTAACTTCCCCAAGGTCACACAGTGAGTGGCTGATCAGTATGAACTAGAATCCAGGCAGTTTCTGCCTTAGATGCACTTTAAGATCAGGGTGTCTACACTGTCTCCAAAAAAATACACATGATATGTTTGTGGAAATAACTTACATTTTCATTGTTGCCTATGAAATTTTTATTTCTTCCTTTATATTTTCTTTAGTTCAGAATACATTTTGCAGGAACACAAATGATCTAAATTCCTGGTCTCCATGGAGTGGCTATAGGAGTTGAGATTTGCAATTCTCTCAAATCTCACAAGATAGCTGAGACAAAACATTAGAAAAAAGAACATGAATGGCTTCAAGGGCTACAGAAGAAACTTTTAAAAAACGTGTTCTGAAAAGACTATTAAAAGTTCAGAAAGCAGGGAATACTAATAGAAAAGTTCCAGAAAGACTTAGTGGGACAACTTAGCAAAACAACATATAAATGACTACTTTTGACTATTCGTGGAAGTCTCTTGTAAGTAAGGGAAGTCATTGAGTTGCTTGTAGTGTTTTTCCTTTTACTCCTGTAACCTAGTCATTAAAATCTCCCATGGGACCTTTGCTCAGTGGCATATGGGGCCAGGAGAAGAAAAGGGTCTTCTTGTCCATCACCCACACATGTCAACGTTTGGGAGCTGTTAATCAGTATGTTCAAAAAAGTCACTCTTTTTCTGACATAATCTCAAAGGTATCCATCATACAGATGAAATTAGCTTCCTGTAATTTACCAGTTTTGCTCACATACCTCAAGCTTCTTCTAGAAAACCATTCCAAACAGACCTATAGATTGAGGGGAAGGGTGCAAATTAGCCTAAGACTCTTTAAACCATCATAATCTTGGTTTAATCTCCAGCATTCTCCTCCAAAACTAATAAAAAAAAATAAAACCTCAAAATCTTTGTTGATCAAATATTCAATCATTCTTTCTCATTTAGATTTTGATGGCACTGCAAGAAAAAATGTCAGATTGTTGGTTCTGATGAAAGTCTAGCTACCAAAAAAAAAAAAAAAAAAATCAATGGAAAAGCCCCCTTAATGGGGTAGAGTTTTAGGTCATGTATGCTGAGCTATTCTGGCCAAAAACAATTATTTAAAAAAAGCTGTTATTGGTACATATTAATTATATAGTGGCATATTCATACATACATAAAACAAAATTTGATCACTTTCATCCTCCCCTCTATCCATTCGTTCTTTTGTGTGTGTGTGTGTGTGTTACCAGGGATTGAGCCCAGGGGCCCTTAACCATTGAGCCACATCCTCAGACCTTTTTATATGTATATTTTTTAGAGATAAGGTCTCCCCAAGTTGCTAAAAGCATCCTAAGTTGCTGAGGATGGTTTTGAACTCACCATCCTCGTGCCTCAGCCTTCCCAGCCACTAAGATTCAAGCATGTGCCACCACACCTGGTTCCTCTATCCTTTCTTAATACTCTTTCTCTACCATAGTGGTCTCCTTTCTATTTTCATGAGATCCTTTTCCCTCCTTTTTTTCTCTCTAGTTTCCACATAAGAGAGAGAAAGAGAGAAAAGAATATGGCACTTTTCCTTCTGAGTCCGGTTTATTTCACTTGATATAATGCTCTTTAGTTCCATCCATTTTCCTTTAAATGACATTTCATTCTTCTATATGGTTGAGTAAAACTTATATGTGACACTTTGTTTATCCATTTTTCTGCTGATGGACACTTAGGCTGATTCCATATCTTGATTATTGTGAACTGTGCTATGAAAAACATGGAAATACATATATCACTAAAGTACACTGTCTTTAATTCTTTTAGATAGGTACAGGAGTGATTTTTAGGAGTGATATAGCTAGCTCATAGAGTAGTTCCATTTTTAGTTTCCTGAGGAATCCCCATACTGATTTCCAAGTGGCTGTACTAATTTCCAGTCCTGCCAACAGGAAATCTTCCCCTCACCATCTCCAGCATTTATTGTTATTTGTATTCTTGATGATTGCCATTCTGACTGGAAGGAGATGGAATCTCAGTATAGCAAAATAATTATATTTATTCAGTGAAAAGCACTAGGTTCCTCAGTAGTATAAAATAATTGTCTAACAGTTTCACTTTTTGACTATTTCCTGGGCTCTGTAGAGAGCCACAAAGTCATGGACTTCTTAGCAAAGGTGACACATGCCTGAGACCAGGAACCATTACTCACTGAGCAAATAACCCTATCACTGGGTATGCAGGAGAATGACCCTTCACACTGGCAACCTCAATGGGCCTGCCCCACATTCCCCCCAACCCCCCAAAAAGGGGAAACTAAGCCAAAGTGCTACTTCAAAGGCGTAGGTGTCTTGGTACACTACATACCTTTGTATGTGTGTTAATCTTTTACAATAAGTGTAAGTTGTGCCTTGAATTGAAAACAGGCTGTAGGTAGGAGCATAAGAGAGATTAGAAAAAAGATAAATGCATGTCATGAGCTAAGGTTTTTCTTGAACTAATGACTGCATCAATATTTTTAAAGCCCCAAGTTGATGAATCAACAAGTGTGTAGTGGTGTGTGTGTCTGTCTGTCTGTTTGTCTGTCTCTATCTGAATTTCAATACAAGCACAGAGTATTAGGTTTTCTTTATTTTCACTATAAGACTAACAATAAGGAATTAACAAAACATTTCTCAAAGGATTAGGGTTAAACACAAAGAGGTCATCCCAGCAGTGGATACAGTGCACATCCTGGAAATGGTTTCCTAGGAGAGGTGGGGAATTTCTCTTCCTGGAGCAGAGTTGGGGGAAGGGAATAGAGAGAGAGACTCACCTCTAGATGGTTTCACGACCCTCTTGTCCTTGGGTGGGTGACAAAGTGTTCCATCTTCCAAGATTCATTCCATCGTAGGGTTCCAAGACAATAAAGACAGAGCAAACCACTGGAGTCAAGATAGGTCACATTTTGGCTTTACTGTCTCAACAAGAGAGTGTTTGCACTTTCCAGAAGGCCTTTAGCTGATATTGTAATCAGGCCAGAGTTGAAGCAATATAAGGTTCTATTCAAATGACGTTAAATTTAGTATTCATCTAGTGTCATTCTGCAGCGAAACCCATTTTGCCCTTCAAAAGGGGCTCATTCATCTTGACAACATTCTTGGTCAGCAGGCATTATTATGATAATACCTTGAGTTTATTTAATGCCCCCACCCTCTTTTCAGGCGAGGTCAAAGCCAGTTGGGCAGTCAGTCAACATTATTGAAGTCTCTTAGTGTGTAGAGTTGTGCATTAAATCACTGTCGAACACCAGCCAGCCCGGGCCTTGCCACGCACCACACACACCTCTGCGGTTGGCAGGCGGAGAGCCCGCAGCGCTGCTGGGTGCCGCACCCCCGCCCGTCGGATTCTCAGTCATCCGCCTTTATTTACTTACATTCACTTCCGGTTGCAGCAAACCTCTCTCCATACAAACTTCTGGGGGTTTCTGTCCGGCCGATTTTGTCTGGACCTGACAAGCCACAAGTATCCTCCTCAGGGCTCAGGCAGCTTAAGCTGCCCACGTAGTTAAAAAGCAGGAAGCGCAAAGTTGCCCAGAAATGAAAAAGGCCAAGCTGGCAAACAGAATGAACTTACTTTTTTTCACTTAAGAAAAGAAAACTTACTTTTTTTCACTCCTGAGAGTTGATGGCTTAGGTTCTTTCGGCAGTCTGTGTGTCTGCCCTAGTTGGAGAGTCTGTTGGACTTTGGCCAAACTGCTCAATTCCAGCATTTTCCATTTTACACAAAATCCAGGCTGTGGGGAGGAATACATGCAGTGAAGTTTCTCAGACCACACAGGAAACACAAGCTGATGACCCCAAATTAGAAAACACAGCTAGACAGACGGGGAAAAAAAACCCTCACGAAGACACATCACTAGGGTGACATTCCTTTTCATTGTGATGCATGCCCACCTAAAGCATGATTCCTGTGTGTGTGTGTGTGTGTGTGTGCATGTGTGTGTTGCTTTAGGTAACTTAGATGTTGTTATTCGAAATAGGACTATTTTTACATACAGGTCATAACATGAAGCAAATTATCAAATTTTAGAAATTCTGTATTTTCTCACATACACTGTGGATACCAAACCCATTCATTAGATTCCTAAAACTGCTTTGTGAAAAACACTGATTTTCCTTGAACAATACTTAAGTGCCAAGTTACAAAATACAATTTAAGGACTGTGGATGTAGCCTAGGAACTCAGTAGTAGAGTGCTTGTAGTAGATTTAAGCCCTGGGTATGATCCCTAACACCAGGGGAAAAAAAAAAAAATCCAGTTTTACAACAACTTACAAAATACTAAAATTTCAATTTATTTGAAGAGAAACAAATTGTTTTAATTTTTGTGGTGCTTTTATAACTAAATTTCCATTCTTTTCATATATATAATACTTTATTTTGTGTTCTGAGGTGCATCTGTAAGTAACTGCTATGAGCTGTGCATAACTGAGTCCCAAAGTAGTGGTCTAAATACCAATGTTTTAAATTTCTTATTTAAAAAAATATTTGGAGTTGGATAGGTCAAGGCTGGCATAGGAACTTCAAAAAGTCTTTCAGGATTTAGGATTCTTTGATTTCTTCACTGGACCAGCCCCAGTGGGTGATCTTATCCTTCTTAACCTAATGTAGTGCCTCTTGGTCACTCTAGGCAGCAGGAGGGGGAAGGAAGCTCACTGCTGAAATAGCACATCCATTCACACTCCATTATCCTAAAATTAGTCACATGGTCACTCTTGACTGTTAAGGAAACAGGGCATGTACCTTTTGACTGAGTGACAATAAGCACAGATAAAAATTGGATTGTGTTACTGAAGTAGGCTGGGAACTGAATTTTAGAGAGATGACCTGCAGTGGTGCCCCTTTGGGGTGTCCAAAAGTTTAGGAAGCTTTAAAGTAGATTATCACTTTGTATTGATCCCTAGCAGAAATGTTAATGAAAACAATCACCATTGACCAAAATCTACTGAAAATTCCAAGACTTCATTTTAATCAAGCTGCATTTGTTTTCCTGTGTTCTAACAGACGATAAAAGATGGTGGTGCTCCAGCTCTATTCCTCCGTACTTTAATACTCCATAGGAGATGGAGGCTTAGGTGGTTCCATAGCCATGGAGAGGGAGACCTGAGCTACAGGTTGGGGACATCCAGCATAGAGTCTGTGTGGAGTTCAAGAGAGCTTGGACACATCTGTGAATTCTCTCTCCTTGACCCCTGAGAATGACAAGAAAAAAGGAAGTTCCTGGAAAAGGTTTTGCCAAAATAAAGCCAATATGCAAATTGTTTTTGATGTTCATTACCTCTAACCTAGCTTCTCCAGTATGGGATCTGTAGTATGTCCCTAGGAGTATTAATAACTGGGACTTTATTCATCCTGTACAAATTTCTAAAGGGATCTAAAACACAAAAATTTTCCTAATCTATTTCTTGCTGTTAGAAATAAGCGATCAGCAACATTTAGTTGTGCTCTTACTCTTTTATGTTCTGCTTTCTCTTTAGCACAGTGAAAATACCAGGCTTGCTGTATTTATTTATTTGCTCATTCATTCGACAAGTATTTATTGAGCACTTTCTCTGGGTTGCAGGCTTACTCCTTCAGATCTGAGATAGCGTTTATCAGGAATGATGTTAATTAAACAGCACCCTTGGGACTTGTGGAAGGGAAGAGAAGGAATCAAGGGTAAACAGAGAGTAGATGGGGGCTCAGACAGTCCCATGGAGATTATTAGGACTAGAATGACCAGATTGGTAAGATCAAGATGGCCAGAGCTTTGTAACCCACAACCATCAGTTACTGAATACAAGACTCCCTGAGAATGACCATTACCTTGGTCTAGGCAGCTCTCTGTAGCTGAGGTACTCCTGAAGCTCTAGATAGCTGCAGCACTTCCAGGATCTTAGAAACAAATTCTTTACTAATACTCTGGGCAGAGTATTAAAAATCCCCAGTAGGGTTCCATGGGAGTATTTGTAATAGTGGCTTAGCTAACCATGAGAGCTAACCAGAAGTTCATTTCCCTCTCATGTAACAATCTGCATGGAACTTGTTTAGGTTGCAGGGCCCAGATTCTTTTGATCTTGTTCCTCTACACTCATCAAGGTTGTTGCCAAAGCTCCGTTGCTACTGTGGTCAGTTCAAACAGTGGGAAAAGTGTAGATAGGTATGCTCACTTCTCTGAGGCTAGGACCCCAAAGCAAAGCATATCACCACCAATCAAATCTACTGCAGATCATACAGTTATGTGGCCATGCTTATCTGCAAGGGAGGCTGGGATATGTAACATCCAAAAGCTCAGTTACATTACTGAAGAGGGCAAAATGGATTGCAGTTGGCATAAAGAGTCTTTGTGACAATGAGCCAGTAGCTCCACTTCATGTAACCTCTGCATGTATTTTGGATGTGTAAAATAGGCGTCTCCATCTCAAAGACTATACTCTCCTTGCATATCTTGTTTATCTCTCTATGCACAAAGCAAGCTGCACAGTGATATGGTACTGGTCTGTGTTTGGAATCTAGTTATCTACCATATTGGCTTCTTGGTAGGACATGCAGAGCTTTGAACATGTTCTCGCCTGGTCCCATATGCTGAGCTGGTCATTTCACTGGTCTCGGATACTATCTGGGCATTGTGGTTTTAGATGGTTCCCAAGCGATTCTTTTGTGCTAAGCTTACTAACAATTGGTTTAGAAGGAAAAGTGAACGTCTACATAAATTGTGTATATGTGTGTGTGTGTGTGTGTGTGTGTGTGTGTGTGTGTTTGTAAGGGACTAAAAGTTTCCTTATATTTTGGTTCAGGTTGAGGAGGGAAGTTAATAGTTTATGGACTGAACCTTTCAGGAAAATAGATCTGGCTTTGGGGCATGATGTGACTTTGGAACTGAAAGGAAGTCCCCAGAACATGGAGTGTGTTTCTTTCTCCTCTATCTCTTACTTTTACCTGCATATCCTCCCTGAATGTCTTCTCTTTTCTCAGTCCAGCTGTGCTGGTAAGATGCTATGCAGGCAAGCTCCTGGGAACAAATCCAACAGAAACAGGTTTTCCTTTTTTTTGGTTTATTTGTTATATATAAAAGAATCTGCACATGCTTCAAACAATAATAATGAAAACATGTCCTATTTATCTATCACCCAGATCAGGAGACAGAACACTATCATACCACAGAGACCCCATGCTTTGCCAACCCACCATACTCTCCTACCCAAGTACCACAAAAAATTTCATTCATGTATCACTTAGTTTGGACTAATTTTCATTTTGTCTGAAAGGAATCAAACCACATATATTCTCCTGCATATGACTCAACAGAGATGGGTGTTTCTCAAGTTCATCCATATGGGTGTCTCTATCTGTATTTTATTTTCACTGTATAATATTACACTGTATGATTTTGCCTCAATTTATTTGTCCATTTCTCTAAGCCATGGACAATTCGATTTCCATGTTTTTTGTTATTACAATTAATGTTATTGAAAACATTATTATTATGATTACAATTTTTTATAACCAGAGATTGAACCCAGGGGTGCTTAACCATTGAGCCACATCCCCAGCCCTCTTTATTTTGAGATAGGGTCTCAAGTGTCTTAGGGCCTTGCTAAGTTGTTGCTGAGGCTGGCTTTGAACCTGTGACCCTCCTGCCTCACCTCCTGAACCACTGGATTACAAGCTGTACCACCATGCCTGGCTGAAAACATTTATGTGTGATTCTCCAGAACTTTCAAGTAAAATAGAATTTTCTGGGATGGAAGAAATGAACATTTTCAATGATGTTAGGGAGTGACAACTATCCAAACCAACATCCAGAGCATTCTCTCAATTCATATTCCCACCAGCAGAGTATGAGACAGCTGTTGTTCCTCTCACTGCCAGGATTTAGTAACCTCAGACCTTTAAACATTTACCAGTCTTTTGGTAGAGATAAATACACTAAAAATAAATAAATATATATTAATAAAAGATAAAGAAATGTAAGGAATAAGTTAATGAAATCTTTTTATATTATGTTTTTAACTTTATCTTCCTTATTATTAATTAAATCATCTTTTCTTTAATATGCTCATTTTTTCTATTTCTTTTGAGAAAAGTTTATTCATGTGTTTGGCCGTTTTTTAAAATATTGAGTTGTATTTTTATCATATTACTTTAAATATTCTGGATACCCTCCTGTTTTCAGTTAAATAGACCACATAGCTTATCTCCATTGGGAACCTTGTTTTGGTGTCTTTTGATGTATGGAGAAGTACTGAACTTTTAATAAACTTGAATTCATCCAACTTTCTTTAATGATCTTGCATCCTTTTTCAGGAATCCCATTTTCTGTGATTCTATCTTCCTCCCTAGCTTCTTCTCAACAATGGGAAGTTTTACCATTTTCACTCAAATGTTTTACAGAACTACAATTGATTTTTGTGAGTGGCCTGTGTTAGGAAACTAATTTTTTTTTGTCTAAATGGATACACAATATTCTGAGCCTATTTATTGAATGAACCGTGGTGAGTGAACTTCTGCTTCATTGTCCATAAAATAGAGATGATAATGAACTGCTGTATTTGTTGCCCATTGAAATGTGATATATTACTCCAAAACCTTACAGCTTAAAACAACATTTTTTTTTATCATTTATTATCTCTCAGGTTCAGGAATTTGGATGTCTCATACCCAAGGCTGTAAGCAAGGTCTTGATAGGTCGCAGTGTACTCTGAAGGGTCTTTGTGGGCTCATCCTCTCCCAAGTTCATTCATATGTTTGTTGGCAGGATTTGGTCCCCCCATGGGCAGCTGGACTAAAAGACTTGGTTCCTTAGAACCAGAAGTATCCCTTATACTTTGGAACAGGCTCTCCATAGAACCAGTCACAGTTTAGCAACTTTCATCAAAGCCAATGAGCAAAGGAATAAAAGAGGATATTCCAGTTGGCACCAGCAGCCCTATTACATCCTCATCTTGGAAGTGACATCCCATTACTAATACTTCTGCTACATTCTGTTTATTCCTGAAGTTAGAATCTCTTCCTAAATCTGACCCTGACTCAAACAGTGTGGATTGTGCGTGGGTGTAAATGGCAGGAGGCAGGGGCCATTAGGGGCCTCCTTGGAGTCCATCTCCCACACAGTTCATAGGCTTTTTGTTAGGACTTAGTGAATTACTAGGTGAAAAGTACTGAGATGTATATGGGATACAGGAAGCACATCAGTTAATATTTGCTGCTATTGCATTGAGGTCATCTATCTAGCACTTGATTCAAATGCAATTTTCCATACATGAGTGTGTCCATGTCTAGGTACTATTAGATCTATTTGTCTATTTCTCTATTCCTATGCTGTGATGATTGTTATATGACTGGATTAAAGGGTGCTCAGATAGCTGGCAAAACATTATTTCCATGTGTGTTAAGAGGATGTTTCTGGAAGAGATTGGCATTTGAGTCAGTAGACTAAGTACAGATTCTCCTCCCCAATGTAGGTGGGCATCATTCAATCTGAGGGACTGAGCAGAACAAAAGGGTGGAGGAAGGGCCAACTCACCCTTTCTTCTTGAGCTACAATATCTATCTTCTCCTGTCCTTGGATACTGAAACTCCTGCTTCTAATTCAGGGACATTATTATAAATTTTTATTACTTTGTATAACAAGTCTCCATAGCTGGTAATCTCCTCCCAGCCTCCATACTGGGCTTGATGTTCCTTGTCAGAGATTTCTTGGCTAATCTTGCCCCTTGATCCTCAATATAAAGATTAGAATCTTGGACTGGGGTTCTCTCCATAGGGCAGGAGGCTTGGGCCTCATAGTCATGAGGCTCTGGATTCCATCACCAGCACCAAAAATAAATAAATAAATAAAACAAATTAATGTTAGTCTGATGGCCCATACTGTGGCCGAATTTCTCTGCCTGAGGGAAAGGAAAAATGATTAAATACTGCTCTACTAAAAACACAGAGTAACTCTGCTGACAGAGGATGGCCTGAAAAGGGGTGAGGCCTCTGTCCCAGTCCCCAGCCCTAACAGACCACTGGAGCTGTTGCTTGAGGATGCAGGTACCTCAGTCTTGTCTCCTCACAAAGCATGACAGAGAATGAGTGTGAGCAGGTGATTGGAATTGAAGGTTGGAGCAAAGTATTAGGGACGTGTGCCATTGCCCAGCTCCTCTATCAGTCTCTTGTAGTTGTTCCTTGTCCCACTGCCCCCAGGACTGCTGGGGATGCTAATGATCACATGGGTTGGTAGGCATTTCCCCACAGGTATATGTTTCAAATAAATGCAGAATAGGGATTATAGTTCAGTAGTAGTGATCTTGTCCAGAATGAAGGTCTTGGGTCATATGGTCCCTAGCACTACCAAGAAAATAAAAAATAAAAAGCAAATTTGGGGGTTGGGATGTAGCTCAATGATAATAGTATTTGCCTAACATGTGCAATACCTGAAGTTTAATCCCCAGCACCAGCAAAAAGAAGAAAGAGAAATTCAGGAAAATCTTTAGATTTTCATCAAGTGTGTGCATCTTATATGAAAAGCTAAATGGAGATTGATGTTGAAAGGAGGCAAACATCTTCCTCGTGGCCTACCACCAGGAAATGATATTTTAAAAATGATGCTCTTTGTTTTGAACAGAATTTTCTCTGGTCTGCGAAGTAAGTTTCATGGTATAAACGATGTATGAGCAGGCATAATAGGGAATTACCACAATTACATGGGATAATATTTGCTCAGCTATTTGAGGAACTCCATAGCTGAATCTTTGCTAATTAGATTCACCACCTAATGGCTATTCTTAATTCATGAAAAACATTTTCAGAGGATTTAATGATCTGGATCAAGCAGAAGTACAGGATGTTGTTCACACATCTGAATGACTCCTCAAAAACTGAGGGGGATGGGCCTAGGAGATTTTTATTACCCCAAAGTCATTTGGGTTGCCAAAATCACAACCATTCCCTTAACTTCTGAATTTTTGTCCCGTCAAGAATAGGGACTCCTCTTAATAAAAATAATTTAGAAAACAAAACAAGACAAAACTGCATGTACTATTTTATAGTTATATGGTATCATTCTAGTCCAGATAATTCTCTTTTAATTGGGTTTGCTGGAGAAAGCCAAATAAGAAGGGAGGAACCGAGAAGAGATGAATTTTTATATATAATGAGACATGTTTTGCCTTACAATATTGAAAACCTCCTCAGTTTGTTCACATGGGGAAACATAAAGCAGGGTATTTTATTTTATTTTTTTTACTAATTTTTTTTTTCCGGCAGTGCTGGGGACTGAACTCAGGGCATTGCACATGTTAGGCCAGCATTCTACCACTGAGCTATGTCCCCAACCCCCTTAAAACCAGGGAATTTGACAAGGACAAAAATCTCTGCCTCTTCATGATATCTGATGGCAGCAGTCTTGTCCTGTCGGTAGCTGAACCTCAGGGCTAGCGAGGCACAGTGGGCTGCATTTAACTGCACTTTCATGTTCTGAAGAGAAGATGGAGTTTCTGTGGTGCTCTGAATCAAAACACATCTCAAGTCTGGGAAAAGGGGTTTGAATTAGAGCAAAAGAACTTTGATAAGGATAAAGCTCTACATTTGCTAAGAGATGGGACAACAGGATGGGTAGGTGTCTAGGCAAGATTTATTTATTTATTTTTTTGGTACTGGGGCTTTAACCCAGGGACACTTAACCACTGAGCAGCATCTTTAGCTCTTTTTTCTTTTTTTTCTTTTTTTTTAATTTTGACAGTGTCTCACTAAATTGCTCAGGGCCTCCCTAAGTTGGTGAGGCTGCCCTTGAATTTGCAATCCTCCTGCAGCAGCCTTCACAGGGGCTTGGGTCTCCCCCAAGATAAACACTTCCCCATAGGTATGTGTTTAGATATATATTCATTCCTGTGTGTAATACATAGCTTTTGATTTTTATGACTGATGAGCTTATAAATAATAGCAATTTAAGAGCCAATTGGGCTATGTATTATGATGGTCAGTTCACATTTTTGTCCTGACCATGAGAAAAATTTTTCCCATCCTCTGTTAAATAGTGTGATGTATCACAGACAATTAAACTTGTCAGCTGAGTGACTAAAATAATAAGTTAGCCATTTGATCCAAACTTGTCATCAGAAAGAAAATAAGGAAATAGCAGCATTTTAGATCTCATTGGCAGCTTCAACAGGTTGAGGTGCTGATTAAGATGTAGCCTTAGACTGAAGCTGACAGGTAGCCTGTTCTGGGAATTTCTTGCTTACTAATGCAGGTGATGTACTTTTCTGCGTGTATCTCTGCGTTTATGTGTGTGTGCTGCTCGTGCATGTGCACATTTATACCTGAAAATGTCAGAGAAAAACAAACTAAAGTCCGTGTTTGGAGTTGGGTTGCCATGTCAATCTAGGTCCGTGTGAAGGCAGCTCAATGTCTTTCTGCCTCTTTTCCCCACAAATCCTTGTTGTAATTATTTGTTGTCCTGCAGTTCTGATGCTGGAATCAGTGTTGGCATGGAATGATCAAATACGGGTGCAGTGCATTTGGCAGGGGTGGGGTGTGGGTACACATGCTGCTGAAAGGCCAGCTGGGCTCTGCCACCTGCCACTCCCAGTGATGTTGTTTGCTTGGGTCACCCCCACCTTTGGGGAGGGTATCTGGATGTTACTGGAGAGAAAATGCAGCCTGGCCAAATGCTTTGATATTGTGAAAGATTTGGCAGTTTACCCACTGCTTTATTTCCTTTGTGACTTTACACACTCTAGAATATTTTCCCCTTCTCAAATACTCATTTTCAACCTACCGTAAACACTGATTCATTCAACACCATTCAGCAAAACACTAGTAGAAGATTTGGCAAAAATAATTCAAAGTTTAGTAAATGGAAAGACAGAAAATAATGAGTGTGATTCCTTAAATATTGCTCTTTTCAGGAAATCTTAGTTTTTAGTAATTGTAGAATTCATTCATACTGTGTATCTCTTTATTTTCTTTACATTGCTTGAAAAGGCCTTTCTCTGAGAGGATTCAAACTAAAAGCGAGAAAATGAGTCCACAGGATCTGTGGAGGTTTGACACTTGTTAGATGCTCTCCAAGTTTACCGTCCACTTGAAAACTGGCATACAAGGCGGTTCAAGGGAACTTCAGCTCAGAACCCACTGGGAAGGCCCTTGACTTCCAACACTCCCTCACCTTGGGTTTAGGTAACTTCCATATGCAATTGGAATCACACTTCTTGAGTTCTATGTATCAAATGTCACTTACGGGTAATTTATTTTGCACATAAAGTATGGTTTTATCAACATAATAATATTCTTTTTAGTGTAGGATTAGAGAGACATTTTTTAAAAAGCTAAAACAAAAACTAAACAAATATTTTTGGCACTCAAAAGTCCGAATTTAAGCTTGTTCTTTTTCTCTAGTCACTGAGCAAGTCTTGAAGAAAACTTTTTTCTTCTTTTCCTAGATGTTTGCTTAAAGCAAAAAAGGCCAAATAATGAATTTGAACTACCTACATAGAGTGTGTTGAATAATTCCAGCCCTATTCAAAGTTTTAGACTTCCAACTTGATCTTATCCAAAGGGTCAAATGATCATTTTTAACATTCTCCAGTTTTACTTACTATCATTATTTATTCCTAGAAAGAAGCAAAAGTGGGAAAGTATCCTGTTTCAAAAAACTGATATAACAGCCTTCTGCACATTGATGGTTTACAACATATGTTATTTCTGTTTAAATGTATTAATGGGAAATGCTTAAAATGCTTATGATTATTGAACCACAAAATATGATTTAAAACTCTTGTACATATTACTCAAAAAAGGATTCAGTTGGGCTGGGGGTAAAGCTCAGTGGTACAGGGCTTGCTTAGCATCTGTAAGGTCCTGGTTGGATCTTCAGCTTTTCAAAAAAAAAAAAAGAGAAAGAAAGAAACAAACAAACAAAAATAAAGAAAAAGGCTTTAATTCCATGGTCAAGAAGGTTTGAGGATCTTGATGTTCAACAAGAATACCAGGGCTTCCTTCCTGTACCATGACTGCCCAGAACTAGATATGTGCCTTGAAGGGAGTCACAGGCTACACTATTGCCCAAATGCAAAGGACCAAATCATTTTTCTCCCTCTGGTTACATTGAGTAACTATCATTACAGAGATTATGCTTTGAAGAAAATAAATTTGCATGTATTTCCAAACCACAGTGCAAACACCTCTTTGAGGATAAACTTCTGTTTTAATTTTATTTGCACTGTATAAATTTATTATGGTCATTGTTACATTTGAAGATGAATTTCTCACCTTAAAAATAAAGTGTCATGGAGTTGGGAGTGTTGCTCCGGGTACAGGGCTTGCCTAGCACATGTGAGGACCTGGGTATGATTCCCCACTTTGCAAAGTGAGTATTTCTGGCTAGTTATGACTGTATTGAGAGGAAGAATCTGTTTGATGCAAAGTAAAACCTTTCACAGATCATTTAGAGGTTGACGGTTATTTGGCAATTAAACATGGTTATTGAAACATTTTAAGAGATGTGCCTAAAATTATTTATTACCTAAAATAATACTATTTACCTAAATAATACTATTAAAATAACTGAATATTCATGAAAATATTGGTAAGCAATAGTAGTTGCATTGGTTCACTGGATCATAAATTGTATTCATGATCATTAGGTGACCAGGTCTTTGAAATTTCAGATGGCAAACTCATGCCTAGATCTGAAATTCTGAATATGGAGAAGCTCTTAATTTAATTAAAAATTAAAATATTTTCACCAAAAATATTTTCCTTTGGAGGTTTTCATTAAATTACTTGCCTCAAATTCTAAGTCTTTGTATATGCTGATTTTTTTTTTGGATATTATTCTTAGGCTTTTGAACAGAAAGGAGAAAACACACCCTTCTAACCAAAAATAGAAACAAAAACAAAAACAAAAAACCCACCACAACAACAAAAATCAAGCTATTTTTAATATAAACATATAAACCTCTGTGACTTTGTTTTCTTACTATTTTTTTTTTCATCGTTGGTGATTGAACCCAGGGTCTAGCACATGTTAGGCAAGCACTCTATCACTGAGCAACATCCCCATTCCCCATGCGTGACTTTTAAAATAGCAGTTAAATGTCTAAAGAGATTTCAGAAACTGTCAATAACATGCTTTGGCCATAAAGATATAAGGTAGAATAGGTCACACGGGATAGTAAACATCAGTGCCACAGGATAGGACACAGTGCTTGTGCTTGCCTTTAATCAGTGTTCCTTAACTCGCAGATAATACTGTCATTAACTTGGGAAACATGCCTCAGTGAAGACAAATTTGAGATGACCTATAAGCAAAATGACTGCATGGCTTATGAAAACATATGAAAAAACTAAAAAACAAAATAAATAGCATGCATCTGTTGACTGTTTGCTGTAGCACACGTGATCTCCTCAGGCTTGATACCATTGCCTCACACATTTAGTTAGGTAAACATGATTTGTGGAGGTCCAAACACATCTCCGGAACCAGACATTTGGCATTAAAAATCAAAGATCACATAATTACTAAAGTGACCATTTTAGGCTGTGATTTTTTTTAAGTGCTTGCTTGTTGTTTCTTAGCAGTTTCATTGGATATTTCATGAATGGTTACCCTTGACAGGTGGTCCAGGGAGCAGGTAATGCTATTCAACCAACACCTCTGACTCCCTCATGTGGTGTTTTAAATTGTCTCTAAGAAGCAGTGCTTGAGATAGATTTTTGGATACCTGAGTTTATTGGGGAATGACTCTCAGGAGGAGGGAGTTGGTAAGGGAGTAAAGCCACCAAGAAAGGGGAAGGAGCCAAGCAGGGGCACGGTCTCAGGTGAAATCTAAGACAAGGAATGAAGCAGAAGAAAGAGATGAATAGAAATGGGCTGGTGGAACAAATTTAGATTATGAATATCTCTCTGAGTTGGTGACATAAACGCGCACCAGATGCTAAGAATATCTGGGCAGAAAGTGTTCCAGAGAGTAGAAGGAGCATATGCAAAGGCCCTGATGTAAACACCTGTTTGCCATTTCAGGGACTATTAAGGAGACCAGTAGAGCTGACATGGAATGAACAAGAGAAGGGTGAAAGGAAATGAGACTGAACAGGTGTCTAGGATGTAGATAGTGGAGAATCTGGTGGACTGTGGTGGAAACTGGGATTCTACCCTGGTTCACTGTGAGGGGATCCACAATTTATTATGTGTACCTCAGCTTCTCCAAGTGCTCATCTTGACATCTACAAAATAAGATAAAGGCCTGGAAGTTCCCCCAAGTCATGCACGCCCTAATGTTCTATGACTCTAAAATGAATAAACTATTTCTCCACCTGTCCAATGAAGATGGGTTGCTATTAATCCTGAAGAACAATAGATTAGCCGTTCTGTGAACTCACCCAGAACAAGAGCTTATAATATCATTGTAGAAGGAGAGGAGGGGATTGTTTTTAAGAAGTTGTTGCCATTTAAGATGCAAGTTGAGGTGCTCAATATCCCAGGGACTCTTCTAAAGGTACAAAGCAAATCATGGTCATGGGTTTCTTCCTGCCTTTAAATTTGTACTTGGAGTAGCGGCATAAAGGGAAGTTCATACTCAGTTGATTGATTTTTAGATGCTGTGGTTGCAGAAAGATCTGAAAAGGAGGAAAATTTTGGGTCATTATGTGCAGAGTGTGTGCTCTAGTGGGAAATAAAAGAGAGGTTCTTCTAATTGGTCTTCAATAGAATAAGGAATGTGAACTTTTGGAGGAATGAGAAGAGCAGATCTCTGTGTGGTGTGCTTTGTGGTAGAGTTTAAGAGGAAAGAAACATAAAACAGCTCATGAAGTCCTCACTTTTTAAAAATATTTTTATTAGTTGTTGATGAAACTTTATTTACTTATGTGTATGTGGTGCTGAAAATCGAAGCCAGTGCCTCACACATACTAGGCAAGTGCTCTACCACTGAGCCACAACCCCAGCCCAAGTCCTCACTTTTTAATGCAAGTTTGCATTGAAATGTCAAGATGAGATATATCAAGACCATGAAGTACATTTGTACTGTGACTTTTAAAAAATTGGGATGTAATTCATATACCATAAGTTTACCCTTTTAAAGTATAATATTGAGTGTTTTTTGACATAGTCACAAAGTTGTGGGATTATTACAGCTATCCAATTCTAACACATTATCATCACACAAAAAGAAACCCCTCACTTATTAGCAAATGTTCCTCATTCTCCTACCCCTGACCCCTGAAAATGAGTAATGTGCATTGCCTATTTTGAACACTTAATATAAATGGCTGGCTCCTTTAACTGAGCTTATTTTTTTCATGAGATATCCATGTTTTAGCCAGTACTTCATTCCTTTTTCTCGTAAATAATAGTTCCATGGTATGGAGAGGTCACATTTTATTTGTCTATTTGTCCTTATTCAATTAACAACTTGAACATAGATCAATTGGCACCAACCAGTTGAAGGAATAGCAAGGAAAACAATGAATAAAAAGGAATACATGATGGAGAGTTGGGTCTACATTTTCTAGTAGCTGCAGGGTCTCTGGTCTAATGCCCAGGTTTAATGCCTGGGTCCTTGATCCACTTTGAGTTGAATTTTGTGCAGGGTGAGAGATAGTGGCTCAATTTCATTCTGCTACATATGGATTTCGTTTTCCCCAGCACCATTTGTTGAAGAGGCTATCTTTTCTCCAATGTAGGTTTTCGGCACCTTTGTCTAGTACGAGATAACTATTTATGTCAGTTTGTCTCTGTGTCTTCTATTCTGTTCCATTGGTCTTCATGTCTGTTTTGTTGTCAGTACCATGCTGTTTTTGTTAGTAGAGCTCTGTAGTATAACTCAAGGTCTGGAATTGTGATGCCCCCTGCTTTACCTTTCTTGGTAAGGATTGCTTTGGCTATTCAGGGCCTCTTATTTTTCCAAATGAATTGCATGACTGCTTTTTCTATTTCTATGAGGAACACCATTAGATTTTAATGGGAATCACATTAAATCTGTATAGCACTTTTGGTAGTATGGCCATTTTTTTTTAACACTAGTCCATTCTCTTTATTGCTAAACAATATTCCATTTTATGAATGAACATATAATGCAACATAAAATGTATTTTTTATTCTAGTTTTGATAAACTTGTGTGTTGTTTCAAGTTTGAATCTATTATTTATTTTTTTAAATTTATTTAATTTTGATTCATTGTACACAAATGGAGTACAGCTATTGTTTCTCTGGTTGTACACAAAGTAGAGTCACACCATCTGTGTATTCATACATGTACACAGGGCAATGATGTCCATCTCATTCTGTTATTATTCTTACTCCCCAACCCCTACCCCTCCCCTCTCTTCCCTCTATGCTATCTATCCTTCCTTCATTCTTGCCTCCCTTCCACTCCGCATGATGCATCATCATTCACTTATCAGAGAGATAATTTGGTCTTTGGATTTTTGGGATTGGCTAATCTCACTTAGTATGACAGTCTCCAATATCATCTATTTACCTACAAATGCCATAATTTTATTCTTCTTTATGGCTGAGTAATATTCCATTGCGTATATATACCACAGTTTCTTTATCCATTCATCTATTGAAGGGCATCTAGGTTGGTTCCACAATCTAGCTTTTGTGAATTGAGCATCTATGAACATTGATGTGGCTGCATCACTGTAGTAATCTGATTTTAAGTCCTTTGAGTATAGGTCAAGGAGTGGGATAGCTGGGTCAAATGATAGATCCATTCCAAGTTTTCTAAGGAATCTCCACACTGCTTTCTAGAGTGGCTGCACCAACTTGCACTCCCACCAGCCATATATGAGTGTACCCTTTGCCCCACATCCTCACCAACACCTGTTGTTGCCTGTATTCTTAATAAATGACATTCTAATTGGGGTAAGATGAAATTTTAAGGTGGTTTTGATTTGCATTTCTCTTATAACTAGGGATATTGAATATTTTTTCATATATCTGTTGATTGCTTGTAAATCTTTTGTAAAGTATCTGTTCATTTCCTTGGCCCATTTATTGATTGGGTTATTAGTGTTCTTTGTGTAAAGATTTTTGAGTACTTGGTAGATTCTGGAGATTAGTGCTCTATCTGAAGTGTGTGTAGCAAAGATTTTCTCCCACTCTGAAGGCTCTCTCTTCACATTGCTGATTGTTTCCTTTGCTGAGAAAAAGCTTTTTAGTTTGATTCTATCCCAATCATTGATTCGTGCTTTTATTTCTTGCGCTTTGGGAGTCATGTTAAGAAAATCTGGTCCTAGGCCATTTTGACTAAACCAATTCTGCCGATCCAAGAACATGGGAGATCTTTCCACCTTTTAAGGTCATCTTCAATTTCTTTCTTTAGTATTCTGTAGTTTTCATTGTAGGGGTCTTTCACCTCTTTTGTTAGATTGATTCCCAAGTATGTGTGTGTGTGTATGTGTGTGTGTGTATATGTATATGTATATACATATATATATATTTGTATATATTTTTGATGCTATTGTGAAATGGGATAGTTATCTTAATTTCTCTTTCATCATTGGTGTGTAGGCAAGTAATTGATTTATGGGCGTTAATCAGCCATATCAATGTTTATAGACACTCAATTCACAATAGGCTGTGGAACCAACCGAAGTGCCCTTTAATAGATGAATGGATAAAGACAATGTGGCATATATACACAATGGAATATTAGTCATAAAGAAGAATGAAATTATGGCATTTGCTGGCAAATAGATGGTACTGGAGACTATTATGCTAAGTGAAATAAGTCAATCCCAAAAAAGCAAAGGCTGAATGTTCTCTCTAATATGTGGATGCTAACACACAATAAAGGGTGGGGGAGGGAAGAATTGACATTCATTGGATTAGACAAAGTAGAATGAAGGAATGGAAGGGGGTATGGGAATAGGAAAGACAGTAGAAAGAATCAGACATAACTTTCCTATGTTCATATATGAATACAGGACCAGTGTAACTCCACATCATGTTCAACCATAAGAATGGGATCCTCATTAGACTAAGTTATACTCCATGTATGTATAATATGTTAAAATACATTCTACTGTCGTATTTATCTAAAAAGGACAAATAAAAAATTGATGAATGATGCAGTAAAAAAGACAAAGAAGAAACACAGATTCTGAGATAAGTGAGAAAACATGAGGCAACCTAACATACTCATAATGGGTGAGGAAAGAGATAAAGTTCAAAAAAGAACACTGGAAGAATTAATGGCCCAAACTTCCAAAATTAGATGAAAAATAAAAATCTGTATCACCAAGGAGCTCAATGAGCACAAAACATGATAACCTTTGTGAAAATTTTACCTGCATACATCATAACCAAAGTGCTAAAATTCAAGGAAAGACTTCTGAAAGCAGAACAAGAGAAGTTACTCACTCATCACATACAAGGGCTCTTCATGACGCCAATCACAGATTTCTTCTCAACTATGGAAGGATAAGGTAACACAATGACATATTCAAAGTGCTTAAAAAGAGAAACTGCCAACCAAGAATTTTATACCTGGCAAAACTGTCTTTCAAAAATGAAGGGTAAGTTAAAGTAGTCTGAAGCAAATAAATCCTAATTTGTTTCTAGCCTGGTAAGAAATACTTAAGGGAATTCTTAACGGTGTTAAAAAGGACAATAGACAGTAATTCAAATATACACAAATAAACAACACAAGGCAAGTTATCTGCATAGGTGAATATAAAAGATAGTCTAAACACATTTTTGTCTGTAACACATTTTTTTTGCACATTATTTAAAAGGAAACTGCATTAAGCATAATTATAAATCTGTGCTTGAAGGATTTTTGCTTTGTACAAGGAAACAATCCATATGTTAATATCAGCAAAAAGGAGAGAAAGGGAATGGAGTTACAAGTTTTTTTCTGCACTATCAAAATTAAATTGATATTAATTTGAACAAGATTGTTACGTGTTGATAATAATTGTAATCCTCAGGATAATCACCCAAAACATAAATCAAGATAACACAGTAAAATAAATAGCAAGGAAATAAAAATTATGCACACCAATTTTAACACAGAATGTGGCACTAAGGGAGGAAGAGAGGAACAGAAAAAGAAATGAGAAAGCAATCAAATGACATCCATAATAGAATTAGATATGAGTGGCTTAGCAATATGATCAAAAGGCTGATTAAAAACATGGATTGAAAAGTGATCCAACAAAATGCTGTCTAAATGGTAAACTATAGATTCAAAGACACAAATGACTCGAGAGTAAATAGATGGGAAAAATGTAAACAAAAGAGAGCAAGGTAGGCTGCCCAAAAACACAAATGTTAAGTTTAAGACTTAACATTGTGAATAGTTCATTCCTGATATTTTACTTTTCAACTCCAGGGTTTCTATTGTGTTCTTTTATTTAAGTTCTATCTCTGCATTGATATTTTCTTGTCAGTGAGACCACACTCTCATACTTTCATTTAGCTCTTGATACAAGGTTTACTTTAATTCTTTGAGCATCTTTAGGCTATCTGATTAAAGTCTTTGTTTAATACATTTAACGTTAAATGCTTGGATCCAACGTTTCCTGGTCTTTGCTTAAGGACCCCATAGGTGCATTGAGATATCCTTTTAGTGCCCAGATAGGTGGTTTAAAACTGTACTTTAGCTTTCATTTCTTTCTAGTGCTGAGCCTTCAGGCCAGCCAGATGTGAGAGCTTACACTTTTTAGATTTTTCCTGAACAGGGGCTCAGCCCTAATCTTGTATGGGACCTTCTAGGTTCCTAGGTATTTTCTATGTCCCCATTTCATAACCCAACTTTTCCTTTTTCTTTCTGCCATCCTATTTGTCCCATTTTTTTTCATAGATTCATGCAGGTGCAATATAAAAAAAAAAAAAAAGCTACTGATTGTTTTTGACAACTATCCCAAGGGAAAAGGCTGCTTGCGGGACAGTTTTCTCACAGTGGAGATCGATAGTTGCTCTCACCCCCTTCTGCCTCCACTGGTGCCAAGTCTCATATGCTGAAAGATTGGTTTCCAGTTCAGTAGTGTTCAGAGGTGGGGCCTTTGGGAAGGCAAGTAGATCATGAAAGTTCTTATTAGCAATATGGGAAGTTGGTGGAAACTGTAGGAAGTGGGGCCTAGTTGGAGGAAGTATGCCCTGGAAGGGAATATACTGTCTCTAACCCTTCCCCTTCTCCCCTCTTCTCTCTCTCTGTGCTTCCTGAGGTAAGCCATTGTCTACCAGTAGACAAAGCAGAAAGAACATTATTCTGTGACCGGTAAGAGTGTAAGTGTTAGGAGAAAAAAATATTTTGAGTGTTCCTGGTTGGGAGGATGAAGTGAGCAGTAATACACCATAAGCAGGGAAGGAATATTCAGAGAGTGAGAGGATGGTAGTTGGCTGCCATCTTGGTCATAGTAGGTAGCTTAGCTTTTAGAGTGTAGGTAAACTCACAGACAGTCCTTGTTCTGCTTTGGGCTTGTTCATATGATCTACCTTAGTTACATGATCTCCAATTACCTAAATCTTTTTAATTATAAAGAGGATTGTTTATAATATAATCAGCAGTCTGAACGATTTTATCAAGATGGTAGACTTAGACTTTTGCCCTAAAGTGCCTTGATTTTTTTTTATGAACCTAAAATAAAAGTAAACTTGGTTGAAATACATCTTATTCCTACAATTTACTCTGAGAAACCATAGATAAATCTTTGTTAATTTAGCACTTAAGCATGGTGATTTATCTAAATGAGAAATTGTTTGCTTACATAATTAAAATGCAAGCAGGAACAATCATAATCTTATTGCCTTTCAGAAAACATTTAGGGAAATGTTTATGATGAGTGCTTTGTTTTCTGTTAGCTCTTTAAACACCTTTAATAAACTTCAAAATAGTAGCTGCTAAGAATAATGTTCAAATGATATCAAATGTGTTAATAAAGAACAAACTGCTTTTTCTGCTGGACTTCCACAGTCTCAGTCTTCAGAGACAATCTGTAACAGTTTCATCACCCTTCAGGCAAATTTTTTAATCAGCATACTACAGGGTTTCTCTCTCTCCTCTCTCCTCTCTCTCTCTCTCTCTCTCTCTCGCACACACACACAACCTTTTAAATAACACTGTACCCAATGTTGTTTTATTTAAATGATAGTGTAATCATACTATGCATTAACACTCTCATCAAAGTCTCTGGTGTTTGCTCATCTTAGAGTAAAAACTGGAGTTTGGCTAGTCATGGTAGCAAATGCCCATAATCCTAGCAGCTTGGGAGACTGAAGCAGGAGGATCTGAAGATCAAAGCCTGCCTCAGCAACTTAGTGAGGCCCTTAGCAACTTAGAGAGACCCTGCCTTAAGATAAAAAAATAAAATAAAAAGGGCTGGGGATGTGGCTCAGTGATTAAGCATCCTTGGGTTCAATTTCCAGTACAAAAAAAAAAAGCTGAAATTTTCATAAAGGCCTTATAAGATCTGTACCTCCACCCCATATGGCCACATCTGCCATTATCCCAGGATCACTCATTTAGAGACAATGTGGACTCCACACTGTTCCTCAAACACACCAGATGTATTCCTGCCTTAAGGTCTTACTGTTCCCTCTGTTTGGAACAATCCTGACTTCAGACATTCTCACAGGTTCTTTTTCCTTTTTCAGATTTTTGCTCAGGTACTCTATTGCTGAGGCTCTTTTGAATGAATTTGCTTTCTGTTACTGTAACAAAATGTCAGAGATAATCAACTTAAAAAGAGGAAAGGTTTATTTTGGCTCATGGTTTCAGAGGTTTCCAATCATGGTTACTTGGTCCTGTTGCTTTTGGGTCTGTGGTGAGGTAAGACATCATTGAAAGAGTACATGGTGAAGCAAGCATTTGCCTTATGACTGAAAGTGAAAGAGAGGAAGAGGAAGGAGATGGGGTTCTAATCTCATCTTCAAAAAGACACCCCCAATGAGACCTAACTTCTTCCCACTAAGACCCCCCCTCTTAAAGTTCCACCACCTCCCAATAGCACCAAGCTAGATAGACTTTTAGTGGACACTTATCCAAACCACAGCACGTTCCTTCCTTGCCCATTTATTATTATTATTATTATTCTGACTCTCAATTTCCCTGACTACTTTCCTTTCTTTTTTTCCAGAACATTTATTGCCATCTGGTAGACCATGTCGTTTATCTCTTGTTTCTCCAAAAAGAACACCAGCTTGTTAACAGCTATGAGACCTATTTAGTTCTTTTCCAAATCATTAGCAGCCAGAACAGTGCCTGGACATGCTGTATGTCCAATAAAGACTTGACAAAGGAATGCATGGTAGTCTTTGAAATTTTCACACTAACCTCCTAAAGGTGGACTATGACGAGTATTCTTGACTATAAGTGACTGTAGAAAGGTTAGTATTAGTTAGATGGTGTTTAGAGCAATAGAAAACACCATCTACAGTGAGACTAAATTGTGAACTACTGCTAGACTAGAAAGCAATACTAACTGGCGACATCTGGTTCTTTGCGTGGGACTTGAGCCAGTGCTTAGATCCTTCTGTTCTCTGGAATTTTGGGAACTCTCTCATCTTTTTCACAAACATGGGATCAAGAAGATGTCAGATCCTACAAATCTCAGATTATGCATTTATCTTGTAACCTGCTTTCTGGGTGCCCCTTGAATGCTGGACTCTTGATGTGTACTCACTCCACAGACTGCTGCCCTGGCTGCTTCACTACTCAGCTGGTTCAACCTCTCTCAGGTCTTAGGTTATATGTGGTCCTTCCAGAGACCTTCTCCAGCTGTCCTATCCATTCAGTAGGTCCCTCCCATTTACACTATCTTACCACATGCATTTTGTTCTTAACAGTCTTCTCTCATATATGGTTTGTACTTACTCTATTTACTTCATTGTTTTCATGTTTATTGTATGTTTTCAGAGTACAACATCAATTCCAAGAGATGAGAGATGGTATTTCTGTGACTTGTCCATAGTATTAGTTCAATAAAGATTTATCAAATCATTGCATCCACACATTTGGAAACAATTTATTATTATACACCAGGATCACAAAAATACGTTGCTTCTCAAAAGTAAATATTATTTTTGATTCCTTTGCCTAGATCCTAATGGAATTGGGAGGTCTCTGTTAAAATTACTTATTTATACTTTAAATACTTTTTATATTTTCCATCATTGTAGATATTATACATCTAGTCATAAGAAAAAAAAGCACAAAACTTTAGACATTTATGAAGTGCAGGATGCAAGTGCCATAACCTTATTGTCTAAAATAACTGTTGATTGGGAACCTTCCCAGATAATATAATTTACTTAAATAATTTCATGTTAGTGAACATTGAACTTGTTGTCAGTGGGTTTTGGGGTGACTATAAAAGACACAGTAACTATATTGACACATGTATCTGTGTAATCTGAGGACAAATTCAGAAAAGTGGTATGCATGCTTATGTGTGTATAAATATGTTATGAACTTATATTGTGAATAATTTAAAGAAAGGGGAAATTAAGTCTGAAAAGTGAAGAGTCTTAGAATGCTTAGGAAAGAGTAAGAACCTTCAAGATAGTATACCTAAAGGACAGATTGGAATTTTAATCTAATTGGCAAAATGATAATTATAGAGCAGCACAGAAAAACATTTGCAGACAATGCTATATGAAAGAGCATATAATAGGGTTGGGGACATAGCTCAGTTGGTAGAGTGCCTGCCTTGCAAGCACAAAGCCCTGGGTTCAATCTCCAGCACCCCCCCAAAAAAAAGCATATAATGATGTTATGTAGCTCTATTATAACCAGTATTTAAAATTATTCATGCTAATAAATCATGATGGGAAAAGATCTTTCATTTAATTTAATCTTTAATTTAATTAACCAGAAAGGGTGGATCAGGATCATACTTTTTTCTTTCAAATATATTGCCATTATTATTGAGGTGGTCATAAACAGCCCAGGAGTTGAAAAAAGGGTGTGGCAGGGACTAAAACAGGGTTGGTTCCATGGATTTAAGGAAAAGGATGATATCACTGAAGGGAAAAGCAGTGGATATACCCAGGACTGAAGGGAGAATGTGAAGGGGAGTAACCAGCGAATGACATGCATCATATCCGTGGCAAGGTGACTTCTGGTTCCATGGAGGTACAGAAGGAAGAAACCAATGGGAAAATATTTAAATTATCTTGAAACTAATAGCAGTAACTCTACCTTTGTCTGGAAGATGTTCTGTAAGATCAGTGCTGTTTCTTAAAATTTGGAAGAATTTACCAGTGACGCAATGTGGGCCTGAGGTGTTTCTTTCACAGAATAGGTTTTTAATATTGGACATAATATAGGACTCTTTTTATTTTCTATTTCTTCTTCTGTCAGTTTTTAAGCATTACATTTCTCAAGCATCTGTCCTTGTCATCTATATTGTCAAGTTATCATCTGTATTGTCAAGCATATGTTGGTAAAAGTCGTTTATGATTAGTCTTTTAACTTTTAAATGTCCACAGGGTCTGCCATTGCATCCCTTTTACATTTCAGACACTAAATTTGGTTACTTTTTCTTTTAATCAGTATTTCTAGAATTCATCAATTTCATTAGTCTATTTGAAGAATTAACTTTCAGCTTTATTTATTTTCTCCCATGGTATGTTTAAGCTCTCAGTTTCTCAGCTCTTCCCTAACATGGCCATTCTATTTGTTCTTGCTAGACAAGGGAAGGCAGAAAGGGAAAAGAAATGCTTCAAGATAAAGTTTGAAATTTAGGGAATGTTATACACAAACACCCTATTTTCCTTGACAGAGGCAGAAGAGAGCAAGTGCCTCGTAAATGGATACACATGTTGGAGAAACATTAAATTAAGAAACTTATCTGGTTCTCTAATTTTCCTTTCCTTTAATGCTAGAAGTCTATATAAATGCTTCCCAAACATTTCACAATTTTCTTTTCCCAAGGAGAACATGTGGATGAAACTGAAGTTCAGAGTCCATAGGTTTTAATGTTTTGTGCAATTTCATCAGTGAATTTCTTAAGGATAGGGTCCCTGAAATAATTTTCTCCTGTCTTGATGTGCCACTTATTCATGCTGTGGCCCTGGAGGGGCAGCACATCATTCAGTTTAAGAAGTAAGGACGTGGCTAATATTTCTGGATCAGAATTCTTCACCTTATGTCCAGACTATTTGGATGTTTCAGAGACCCCAAACCTCTCCTCTCCAAGTCAGTGCTGCCATTTTTTTAAAATGAGACTCAATATTGGCTCAGGGCAGGAAATTTAAGTTGGCACAAGACCATCAGTTCATATATGTCTATATCAAAATCTGATCTCAGCTGTGCCAGTGACCAGGCTTGATTTCAAGTCTGACTTGAAAATTTCACCCATTTCAAAGAACATAAAACATCTGGGAGACTTCTACTTAATAAATAATTTATTTCACATAGAATGTTGGCCAATGGAATCTAATTTAACAAAGACATTTAAGATAGCATTTCTTCAAGCTGGTAGCTGGTATCAGAGAACATGAAAACTCTGAGATGTTCCAGTTTTTACAAAATCATGGTGAAGCACTGAGTTCTTAATACCGGCTCTAAGCCAACGATAGCATAGGTACCTCTGAAGGATCATGCAGAAAAACTAGAATAGTGCCCATATCTGGGTTCCCCAGAGCAGGCCAAGAGATAAGGTTCATTTGCAGGTATTTATTTATGAGGTGATGCAAACCAGCACTGTCAGGGCATGGGAAGGGCAGTGAAGGTGAAGTGAAGCCAGTAGAACAGGTGACATTGAGTATGTTACCATCGAGAGGCCTGGTCTGGTCAGGGCCCTCTGGGAGACAGTATAAATAATGCCACAGGAATTGGGGAAGGTGTACTAGTAAACCTCCTTTCAACCCATCAAAGGACTGAGGGACAGTCTGCGACATTCACTCTCTGTCATGTGCAAGCTGAGAGAAGTCCCCCCAGGCAGCAAGTTCCAGAGCCCTGTAATAGGATGCTGCCAGCTGTACTGGACAAAGGGGTGCTTTGGGGACGCAGGTTGGCACCATCAGCTCTGCTACACTTGGGATTTCTCGAATTTGACCATAAAATGTCCTTTCCACTCTCTCTTCTGTGAATTATATTTTTCCTTTTTTCATAGCAGCTACTAATAGTCCTTTGAACTACTATTTGTTGAACTAAACACTTGGGAACTTGATCTATAGTTTTCGATTATGTTTTTCCTCCCATTTCCTCTCCAGAACGACATCATAATCAGGCAATGAGTCCAGGAGGTTTGCTTTTATGAAAGAACATCTGACCCAAAGGTACAAACTTCTAAATGCTATTTCAGTCTGTCACATGCCACTTTCTGTTCTAGTTATTAGTGTTGTGTAAAAAAAGAAAAAAAACACCCAAAATTTAGTTACTTTAAAACAATGATTATGAAATAAGCTCCTTAAACCTGTCAGATCATACAGGGTGCAGTGTAGATGGCTCATCTCTGTTCCACTATCTTGGGGCCTCATAGGGGAAAGTAAAGACTGGGTTGGAATCATCTGGAACCACCTCAGTTGTGTGTCTGATAACTAGATGGGGGACATTCACATAGTGAGGAACTGAAACAGTAGAGCCTCCATGGGCATGACTATCTCCATGTGGCCTCTTTACCATGGTGACCTCAAAGTAGGCAGACTTCTTCCCTGGAAGGCTCAGAGCTCCCATGATGCAGATCTTAAGAGCAGGTAAACCAGGTGGAGACATGTCACCTTTTAGGAGCTAGCCTCAGAAGCCAGACATCATTTACGTTGTATTCTATCAGTCAAGATAGTAACACAGGTGTGCCCAGGTGCAGAGAGAGGGAACACAGACCCCACCTCTCATATGGAAGCATTGATATTTCATTGGAAGGATAGCACATGGAATGAGAGGTTTAAGAATGCATCCATTTCTGGAAAATACAACCTGCCACACTGCCCAGGAATCCCAGTGGATGACGAGGTAAGTGCACCTCTTGGGAGTTTAGGGGAACTGCTCTCATCTCTGTGTTCCCAAGCTATTTTGGATTCTGTGCAACACATAGACTCTCCTTCTCTTTGCTCCTTGAAACCCAGATGTGCCTTAATCATATTTCTTCTCTAGCACCTGGATCAAAGCTGCACACAGTAGGTGTTAAAGTTTGCACAGATGAGTACCCTGCTTGTCACTTTATTTTACATTGATTTTTAGGAGAAAGGGGAAAAATAAACAAGAAACATGCCAGACTTCATTGAGCTCTGTAGGCGTCGATTTCTTCCTGGATGTCTGTCACAATGCCAGGGTTCCCCAGCCTCTCCTGCTGTGTCATTGTGGGCACATGGAGTAGTGCTGTAGCCACCTCACCCCACTGTATGGGGGAGGAAACACTCACCCAGAAAGTCTGAATGTCATTGTTAGAAGCATGCAGGAACTAAGAGGGATGCAGCCCAGGTTAGGTTGGCAGATACCTCCAGGCTTACTCATCCATCTCCAGTCCATCTTCCTTTAGAAAGAGGAAGAAGTAGAGCCCCATGAAATTTGATTTCAAATCCCTGGTCTTTGATCTCTCTTGGGTGAATGGCACTGAGCTGGGGGAGAGGCTGGGTTGACTCCCTTCCACTCTCCAACTCCTCCCTTGTGAAACCAACTCCTTCTTTCTCCACATGCCATAGAGTGAAGAGTTTCAAATGTTGAGCTTAACATTCAGAAGCCTTGCTTCATTTTAATATGCTTCATTCAGACAGAAAATCCACATCCCTGGAGCAGAAGCAACTCCAGCCTGCCAAAAGCTGAATGGGCTTGGTGTCAGTCCTAGGGCTCCTATCTGAGCCAAATGGAAGGACAAAAGGCAGGTCCCTTCTCTTGCCATTTACCTTCCCAAATTCTTTAACAAGTTGGGTTGGGACCAGGAAACAGAAATCCAGGAGTATGTTATATTTTCTCATTAAAGTTTTCTGATGAGTTCCACCCTGATCCCTGCAGAAAGGGACGCTATTAATCCACTATACTCAAGGGAGATACCAGGGCCACAGCACACACTTGTCAACCTCAACCAGGAGAGGTTTCACCCCCAGACCTGCTCCACATGCCTGGTGAGAACTGCCTGGCTGCAGAGATTTTACTGCCTGAGGTACACAGGGAAAGGCCACTCCTTTACTGTGCGTGAGTCACCAGCCTATGAACAGCTGGCAGACGTCTGCTGCCCCTCATAATTTGCCAGCGTGAAGGTCTTGTCTTTCCCTCCAGCAAATTGGTCCCTTTTTTACGGGGGGTGGAGATCCAAAGAGTTTTACACCCTTTAAGAGGTTTATGGTTTCAGATTCAGAAAGATCCAGCTCTAAGAATTCAATTTAATGTTTCCAAGAGAATCCATACACGTGGGCTCATAAATTCTGAAACAAGGTGGCTACAGACTCCAGGATAACGGATCTCCAAGAAACGCTGTATGAAACCTTTCTCCTTGGTGAGCTATGGAAAATATTTGCTGCCCACAGCCTGGGGTGACGGCAAACATTCTTGCGCAGGCCTGGTGTCGGGTGCACCATGATGTGGCACAGCTGCGACCACGCCGGTTGGTCTCCAGCTTGTGGCCTGTCACAGGGTGTTTACCTGAGAATGAATCTGAAAGGCCACAGGGCCAGAATTGTGTCTCGCGGGCAGAGGAAAATGTGCCCGGCTATTTTAAAGCCTGGGGCTGTACATCTTGTCCATGGCCTGCCGTTCACAGGGACAAACAGGACTCACCTAAGGAGAGGGCCCTTCTACAAACAAACTCCGTTACACTCCAAGAACTGCTTTCAGATTGGAAAGAAAGGGGGACAAAAGGGTCTCACATGTGCCTGTGATGAATGGAGCACTCAGTCACCGAGGTGGTGGCAGCAGCCTGCATGTTATGTCACTGCTGAGCCTGGAGAGGCTGCCTGGGGTGAACACACACACAGACATACATATGTTCACACACACGCACACATGGACATACACCCTCACACACCCCTACACAGCTATGTACACATCCCCCTATGCACATGAGCTATACACCCAGTCATACACATGCTCACACCTAAACACACATTTGCAAGCACACAAATTGTCAGGCATATACCCACATTCATACACATCCACACACATTCTCACAGGTGCATACCCACATTCACACACACGCATCTGCTATACACACATTCACACACTCATCTACATATACATGATCACACACAGGTATACACAAATGCACACACACAACTGCATACATGTCTACACACAAATACATATTCACACGAACACATTCAAATGCAGGTATACACACATCCACACACATGTACACACTCACATACAGATGGTTACTCAAATTTATATACATTATTACACATACTTGCACAAACATGCAGACAAGTATAAATATGTTCATGTACATAGGCATGCACAGAAATACGAGCATTTCCTTTCATGTACACTCACCCGACACACTCACACAAGCATACTCACCAAAGCTAGCAACACATGCTTTCTCACCTCACAGACTTACACTCTCACATTAACCATCACACAGGCACATACATTCTCACACACACTTACATTCTCACACACACTTACATATATGTTCATGAGCATGTTCTAGGATGTACACTTACATACACTCACACACTTGTTCTCATCTAACATACTCATACTCTCCCCTTCACACACACTCACGGACACACACCCTTACACTCACACAGATACAACTCAAACCCCTGAGCATAGTATTCCTGGCTCTTTGGGACACTTAGAGAAATCATAAGCCATTTCAGAAAGCATCAAGATCTCCAGCTAGGAACACCTTCCCCTGGGGAGCCCAGTTTGGCCCTGGCTGCCCCCAGTGCTCACTGATGCTCAGAAGAGTCTGGATGAAAAGAGATTTGCCATTGTCCCTTCCCATGTCCTCAGCGTGGACAGTGACTTCTGGGGTGATTTTGAGGCCAGCTTGGGGAATGTGGGTGGATTCTCCTTGGTCCATTGAAGCTTCATGGCCAGGTTCATGAACTCCCAGAAGGTAATGAGCAATTTGCCTCTTCCTGTTTGATTACCCATATTTGTCAATTGGAGTTTGTCTTATGCAAATGGCTGTCTCTGCATCCTCTCGTCCTTTCCAGGTGTTTCCAGGCCATGCCTGCAATGATATAGGATGCAATGACTTTTGAGTGGATCACCTGCTGTTTCTTAAGCTTGATTTGTCTTGAGAGCTTCACTTCTAGAGACTATGGAACCAGTCTTCATTTAAACAGCTCTGGTCTACCCATGCTTTGACATTGTCGAGGATATAGACGGTGATTTAGGTTCTTTCCCTGTGTTATCTGGAAAAATCATGTACTTTTGGATTCTTAAATTATTCAAACATTTAAATTATAACTTTCCATTAAAATAAAAAAGGAATAATAACTTTTTATAATAGGTTTAATGTTCTCATAATTCCTTTCAGTCCTTATTCATATGGCCATATAATAAGGTAATTAGAACTTTATAAACAATTTGCATTAAAGTTTTATTCTGAATCACTGAGTGCTAACCACCATTCTTTGGCATCATCAGATCCTTTCATGAATATTGATATTGCTAGGTCAATTGGAAAACAGATAGTGGCAAGGCTGCACAAGTCCTTTGTGTATATGTGGTAAAATATCCATAAAGTGAAAATGACCATGTTAACCATTTGTCATTTCATAGTTCAATGGCATTAATGAATGGTACCACCATTCTATGTTTTATTTCTATGAATCTGACTGCACTAAGTACCTCACAGGAGTGGGATATACAATATTTGGGTTTTAGTGACTGGCTTCTTTTAATTAGTATAATGTCCTCAAGTATCATTCATATTGTAGCTTGTGTCACAAATCCCTTACCTTTTTATTATTCATTTAATTTTGATCCATTGAACACAAATGGAGTACAGCTATTGTTTCTTGTTGTACACAAAGTAGAGTCACACCATCTGTGCATTCACACATGTAACAAATCCCTTACTTTTTAAAACTGTATAAAATTCAACTGTACGTACCTACCATTCTTTGCTTATTCTTTCATCTTTCGGTGGATAATTGAATTGCTTCCATTATTGACTCTTGTGAATAACGCTGCCATGAACATTGGTGCTGGTAGTCTTTTTGTGGGGGCAGTACTGGGACTTGAACTCAGGGGTACTCAACCACTGACCCACATTCCCAAACCTTGTGTGGTAGTACTTTAGAGAGACTCAACAATTACAGATTTCCTATGAATTGCCCCTCATTTAGGTTCTGAGTCTCAGTTTTCTTTTAAAAATTTTTTTTTTATTTGTTCTTTTTCAGTTTTATTATCTACAAAGTGACTTCAATACAGCCTCATTGTTGGTAAAGGGTGGGGAGTTGTAATCCAGAACTTTAATGCCAAGTTCTGCCTGAGGATCGGGGAGAACAGTTCAAAACAGGCTACAGAAGGACCTGGAAGGCAAACAAGAGCTCCTTCGTAGAGCACCTCTGAGCTCTTAGACAGTGCACACCTGGGGCAGCCTTTAGCACTGTTTCCCACATAGGTTCCCAGAAAGAGGCAGATTCCCATGGGCCCATTCTCTCCAGACCATCAGGCACCAGCTGGCATGAGTTTGGGTGTAAGTGGAAATTCTCTGAGTCTAATCCCTTTGCAGACACATATACACATCTTTCAACAATAGATTCCAATGCCTACATGTCAAGGCAACAATGATACTTGGTACAGGAGGCAGTACCAAAAAGTTAGAAAATGTCTCACTCTGTTGGGGGGGAGGGGCGGTGAGAGAAGAATGGAGGAACTTTAGATTACATAGAGGGAAATGAGAGGGGGAGGGTGTGGGGGTATGAAAAATGGTTGAATGAGACATCATTATCCTACATCCATGTATGATTATATGAATGGTATGAATTTACATCATGCACAACCATAGAAATGAAAAATTGTACCTCATTTGTGTACAATGAATCAAAATGAAGTCTGTGAAAATTTTAAAAAATTAATTAATTAAAATAAAAAAAAGAAAATGTCTCACTTTGGGCAAAACTTAAGAGAGGTCAAATGCATTGCTGTAGGGTGCAAATGAATGGAAGAAACACTTATAAAGTCAACTTTGGTCACAACTAAGAATATTTATCTCCTTTTTACATGGCTCATGATTCAAAATTTATATATGGATGTTGTATTTTAAGTAATGAATGCTTTTTTTTAAAACCACTAGGTTTAAAAATTAGGAAACAAAAGCATTTTTTAAAAGATAAGGATGCATGCAGAAATGAATACCTGTTTACTCCTCTGAAGGGCAACATAAAGGAAATAAATTTATCTTTGGGAAGATGCAGAGAGCAAAACTTGCACACAAACCCTCCTGTCTAGCTATCTCTCCTTTCTTTAAGACCCATGGAGGAGAGATCATGAATGTCAGGGTCCCATAATAGAAGCAACTGACATTGCTTCTTCGGACTCAAGCATTCATACCCCTCTTACTATGGAGTCCCAGGGGAAGGAGAATCATTTAGATGGGTTAAGTAAACAGTAGATCTTCTGAGAAAGGCACCTGGATTGCTGGCCCCATTCTAAGCAATTCTGACATAATTGATCTGGGAAGGGGGAGCTAAACATTATGAGATTTTAAATCAGCTGCCCCCATCATTCTAATGTGAAGCCAGTATTGAGACCTACTCAGGTGAGGGGAAAGCAGACCTCCCTCTGAGGCAGGGCTTGCACACTCCTGGGAGGGCAGGTAGGGAGGGTCCTTGCCACATTTTATAAGCTTATCTTTCCTCCAAACTCACAAAGAAATTTGGGACTCATCGCCATATAAACTCTGGCCCTCCATCAATAAGCTCACCTGAAACAAAGCAAACCTATTTCCCATGGACACAAAATCCTACATGCTGGTGACTAACAACTAATTTTAAATTCTGCTATTACTTTTTTTTTTTAAAGAAAACAACAACAGATAATAAAACTCTTAATTTTCATAAATACATTAGCCTCAACTCCCAAGGAGAAGCCTGTCATTTTCTCTTTAGTTGTTTAAGGGCCTAATTTTAAGCATCCAATGGGTCCATCTGCTCTTAGTAGATCATGTGGTGGGATCTGATAGCACTCATTGGCATTATCCAGAAACAGGGAGCTCTGGTCTCCTCTGGTAGATGTGCACCATTTTAGTCCTAGCCTAGGAGTAGTATGAACTGCCCCAAGGGTGGGTGCCAGCTCTGGCACCTAACTACTGAGACAAGACATGAGGACTGTGAGTTCTCAGTACAAACTCTTTTTGCCACCTTGATCTGAAGGTTCACATTTTATACCTGGACTCTAACAGTTGGAGACAATTATAAAACAATCAAAACCATTTGTGGCACAGAAAGACAGTGACAGTGTGAAGTCATTTTTGGTGAATTTTCTGGGCTCTCATTGGCTTGGAACCATGTCAGGAAATGGCAGCAAAGACTAGCAGGGTTTTTTTTTTTCCATGTAAGAGAATGCACTGGAAAGGGGAATTAGGCAATATCGTCCAGAACTTTCCAGCTAGCTTTCTGGAAAGCCACTCTAGGACGAATCAGAACAAGTATAACAACAATAGTAATAGATGATTTATGCTTTCCGAATGTCTGTATTACCTGGTATTCTGCTTAATTATCATTGTCTAACTTAATATTTGGATAAATATAATAAGACAAGCAATATTGTCTCTACCTTACAGATGAGAAAATCAAGGCTCAAGGAGAATGACTCATTTGCCCAAGGCAGCACAGTAGAAACTGATCTAAGCTGGCGCACATTCCTGTCATTGGGACTTTATATCCCATTCTTCCTCTTGAAATGCCTCCCTCCTTGTCACTTATTGGGCCTTACTGTTTCTTGGGGACTGTGTAGGTAATGACAATTATGAACTCAGGTGGGTCATTTAGTAGCTACACCCCATCAAGGAAAGAATGTAACCTCTGTAAAATTGGACAAAGGGTGGAAAAGGCAAGACAGTGAACATACAGAAACAGAAGGTGCTGGATTCCCAATTAACCAGTGTTTTTAAGTTCTCTTGTGCTTATCTAAGTTTAAGTGCTCTTCCTTTTGCCTCTTAAAATTCTTCATTCTTCTACCGGGTTCTCACAGTGTAATATTCCTTTCTCCAAATGCTTCAACATGGCACCAAGTGAATTGTAAATTGCTGAATATAGTTAACTACTGGGCATTATGCTTTTAAAAATGATTTTATTAGTGCAATATAGTTATACACAATACTGGGCTTATTTTGACATAATAATATATGCATGGAATACAGTTTGCTCCATTTCAGTTCCCAGTACTTCCTTTTTCCTTCACCTCTTCCTTCCCACTCCATCCTATTCCTTTACCCCTCTGGTGTCCCTTCAATTTTTGTGGGACTCTCCCCCTTTTCCCCTTATTTTGCTTTAGCTTCTGCCTATGAATGAAAACATTCAACGACTGAGTCTGGCTTATTACACTTAGGGTGATGCTTTCCAGTTCCATCCATTTACCAGCAAATGCCATGATTTCACTCTTCTTTATGACCAAGCAAAACTCCATTGTGTATATATATATCACTTTTCATTATCCATTCATCTGTTGTCAGGCACTTGGTTTGGTTCCATTACTTGGCTATTGTGAATTGTGCTGCTATAAACATTGATATCACACTTTTTTTGAACATTGAGATGGATACATAGTCAGTGGTCTCTTTAAGAGCATACTGGCTATTGTTTAATCTAAACAGTAACTTGAGTTTCTGCTGGAATCAAAAAACTCTGGGCACCATGCTTCGTGTTACCACAGTGAGCCTATAACCTAAAAGTCTTCCACAGCAATAGTAGTTGAAAACTTACTAGATACATATATCACTGAGAGCAGAACTTTTGACTTCATTACATTTTATACCCAGGAATACCTTGCTTGTTAATAATAAATGATATATCAAAATAGTCATTTCCCAGTCCATAGGGCAGAAGATCCTTGGAGAGAGGCAGAATTACTCCCAAGAACCTCAAAATCAGTGGACTGAGAAAACACTTTGTCTCCTACCCAAGGGGTATTTCACTGAATTTAGAATATCACCATTATTTAGGTGTTACTAGAAATGAATATTGGAATTTAATTTTTGGCCTAATGCTAAGATGTCATCAACTATTAATATCACATAAATATTATAGATGTTAAAGTATAAAATCAAAAGCCTGTCTTAAAATTGATAAAATATGTTGGGCACTATGCTTCAAGAGAAAGTGGAATATCTATCTGGTCAAATGGTGGGTCCATTCCAAGTTTTCTAAGGAGTCTCTACACTGCTTTCCAGAGTGGCTGCACCAATTTTCAATCTCACCAGCAATGTATGAGTGTGCCTTCTTCCCCACATCTTCACCAACACCTATTGTTGCTTACATTCTTGATAATAGTCATCAAAATGCATTCTGTTGTCATGTATAACTAAATAGAACAAACAATTTAAAAAAAGGAGAAAGTAGACTTCCTGGTGAAGCACATTCACAAAACTAAAATGTATTACAAAATGTCACAACATTCATGACATTTTCCTTTTCTTCAGTGGTTGCTAAAAAATAAAATATTAAGTATTTTGACCTTAAAAGGGGGTCTTCATTCTCATTTTGAAACTAATAGTGAGAATTTGTTATCTTCTTTCTCAGGGTTCCTGTGAAAAAATCATTGACTCTGAGGGAGTAAATCAAATTCCAGAGGGGGTCCTGGAGGAGCTGCTAATTAGAAACCCCAACAAATGGTTTTCTCTGTTAAGAAGCACAGCTAGGAAGCTCTTATCTTGTTCTGCTTCAAAATGAATCTATTTTTTTTTTAAATCACAAAGTGCAATAGAATCTACTAAGAAATGTTGTACTTGAAGAAGTAAAGAACACATGACATAAGCTCTCATAGGTTAAAATTTTCATTAAGCATGTAGCTCTGTCAAGTTTTTCTCAAGGCACAGTCTCACATCCTTTATCCTATTTTAATCTCTTAAATCTGACCCGAAAATCCATTTAGGAGACTTAGGTGACTATTCACCTGCATGGAGAACATTCGGAGAGTGCTTTGCAAAGATGGTATGGAAGTAAAGGCCACCCGAAAGTCTTCAGAATCACATGCTGGCCTTTGGGAAGACATCCAAAATTTGTAATGACCATGACGTATGTTTTTATTGTGTGTATGTGCAGTCCTGGGGATTGGACCCAGGGGTGCATAACCACTGAGCTGGTTAGGACTATTCCCAGTCCTATTTTTTATTTTGAGACATGGTCTTGCTGAGTTGCCTGGCCTTGAACTTGCTTCAGCCTCCTGAGTATGACTTGTGATTTTACAACTTAGTGTTTGAAGTCTGTATGACTGAGTCCCAAATACTGAAATACCTGATAAGCAATGAATCTCAAAGCATTTAGTAGGTGAGAGGAAATAGAGCAGTAACACCAGCATTTGAAAATATCAGTGTCAGATAATTAAGCAGGATTTTATAGAAGTCTTGGCATCATTGATTTAATGATCTTTAAGATGACTCTGTAAGTAAAATGGTGGGCACCTCAGCCTCCAATTTCCCCTCTACATTGCTGGGCTAAAGCATCCCTTTGGACTACATTTTCCAGATCTTGAGAATAACATTTTGATTTTTCCCACAAGGTGAAGTCCTCATAACCCAAAGGATCAGCTCTATGGTCCACACTGCCAGATTTGTCTCCTTGTGCCTACTCTGAACCAGAAAGGAGAAAAAGCAAGATATTCAGGGAGAAGGCTGCTAATCCTGCTCTTCCACTTGCAATGAATTGAATATGCTTGGACAGATCCCACTGACCTCACCTGCCAAGGGGGCTGTGGAAGAGCAGAGGAGGTGCTAATTCCCTGACTGCTCTTTTTCAGGCTAAACATTTGTTTCCATGGTCTGTTCCTCTGAAGGATTCAATGGACTCAAGTGACACACATCCACCTCTTTCTGTCCTAACACCTCAGAATAATTGGAAATAAGATTCAACCCTCTTGACACCAGATTTTTCCAAAATTTGCCAGAAAGAAGATTTTACCTAACTTTAAAACACCATGCCAGAAAAACAGATGGCAAAACTATTTATGGTTTCTTATAACTAAAAATTTTTTTTTCAGTGCTGGAGATCAAATACTCACATATACTAGGCAAATGCTCTATCACTGAGTTATAGCCCCAGCTATAGGACTAAAATTCTTGAATGTAAAGCATTCTTGAAGCTAGACATCAATAACATGGGATCCCTTTGGCTACCTGTCATCAGGCCCAGCAAAGCCAAGGCTCTATGTAGCCACAGCACTCAGAGGCGGGTTCCTTAGCATTTGGTTGGAGTAGACCCTGCCTACATCCTGTCATCACTGGACCCTAAGAGGAGGCTCTATACAAACATCCATTGACCAGTGTTTGTTCAGTGCCTGATACAAATAGAGCATATGCTAGACACTTGGTCCTGGTCACTAGTCCTCATTGCCCCAATGGGAATCAGCACCAACCCATTTGATCTCTATCCTAGTGATCTAGGAGGGATCCATGAAGTTATAATTAGGGAGTGAGAGTCTATCACCCAGTGAGCTATAACTACGGAATCAACAAAAAGTTGCTTGAAATGTGCTAATACTTTACTCTTTCCTGTTATTATGAAAGCAGACATTTAGCTCTTTGTAAAAGGAAAATATTAATTTTTTAATTTAGCACATGATTACTGGGCTCCTGGTATATATGCATGTCAATATGGAAAGCAGAAATAAATGCTGTCCCCATTTTCTAGAACTGAGTACAGGTGTTCAAGGTGCCAACTGAAAAGAGCCTGCGGTGACAGATGTCTGCACATCTGGACTGTTTTAAAGTGGGAGCCAAGTTTGGCTTGCATGTGGCAGTTCCCAAGGATTGAGATCTGAGGTGTCAATCCCCCTCCACACCCAGTGTCAATACAAAAAGGCTGGGAGTATTTCCCCTCAGGTGGGCTTGGGTGGCTGCCTGCCCACACCCTGTGGCAGACCCCACCTGCTTCCTCTCTTCACTGTTAAGTTGTATTCTGTGTGAAATCACCACATTTACTATGGACAACATCCTCACGTTGTGTCACGTTGTGTCAGTCACTTGCCAAATTTAATGTGTGAAATGCAGCCCACCTTTGGTGTTTGTGATTTTTAAGTAATCTGGGCAAGAGTCCTTTTCCTCCACTGTTGTTGACCATTTCTAGATTGATTTCGAAAAACACAAATCCTCCTCCCCTCTCACCTCCGGATAGGGAGGAATTGAGCCCTGTGCAAAGGACCTGCTTCACTGGGATGCTCCAGCAGCTGGCTTTCCTGCTGGGCTCCCATAACACAGCACTTGGGTCTCCCTCAAAAAGGATGACATCATTTCCCATGGAAATAGTTGCTGGCATAAGAACTGCCTCTGGCTTTGGCGTTGGAAGCAAACCTCTAAGTTGTACCATTTATAAGGAAACAGGATGACACATGAGCAACGCTGGCCAACAGCATCTCCTGTCTGTGGGGCCAGATCGGGTCCAGTGAGCCTTGAGCTCTGGCCATTCTTAGGCCAGCACACACAGCTCTGCCCAGAGGCACTTCTATCCCATATTATTACCCCATCAGCTCCCTGGGGTCTCAGACAAACACAGCTTTCCCAGTCAAGGAAATAATGCCCCCCTTGTGATGCAAAGCCCCCTGGGGGAGACTGCTAGGAGCTTCCTGGCCCCACTTTGAGCACAGCTGTCTGCAGTTCCTCCTGCGAAGCAGTGGGGAATGGGTGGGCCCGATTGGGCTCAGGTGGGCAAACACTCATCTGGAAGGGAGAGACACACGTGGCCTGCGGGATGTGGATTCACCCTGCAGGGAGTGTCCAGGTTCCAGGCTGCTCTCTGTGTCACTGATATGCAGATTTCCTCTCCAACACCTGATTTCAAAGCCAGACTTTTCAGAGGTTCACACCTGGGATCCACTCCTTCCAGAAGGGAAGATTTTCAGTGACTTTTCAGGGAGGTCGGCTAAACTCTGGCTAGGAGTCTCTTCAAGGAAAAGCATCTTTTTGTTTTGGAGGAGGGGGCTGTCTATGGGTTGCTGGGAACACATTCCAGAAGTGGCTGTCCTTCCTAATGATGGTCAAGGTGCCTTTCCTCATTTCCTTGGTGACCAATTTAAAATGTTTGAAAATTTTCGCCTCTGCTACCACTCCTAAGAGTAAAACAGATTTACAAAAAACCTCTTCTATATCAGGCCACTCTGAATCCCAAGAACCTGCTGTAGCTCCCTATTGTCTGAGATCCAAGTGGAAGCTGATTTCCCCAGTGATACCTATTTAGCCTGTGGGCTACCCTGAACATCACTTATTTAAGTAATCTCCCCTTCCTTCTGGTCCCCAAACAATGTCATTTTCTTTCCATAGAGTCCAAGTGTGCATACCACAGAAGAGCAAGGGCCAGGTAGGGCTTGTCTGGTGCCAGTCCTCCACGCCTCCCTCAGAGCTGCACACAGAAGGCCCTTTGTATCTGGATTTTGCATTACCCATTAAATGATTTTTCTATGACCCTTATGAACCCCTCGTCAACACTCCTGCTTCCTGACAGATTTCCTCTCTGAAATACCCACTACTTATCCCTCTTTGAAGCCTACTTGTATTCCTTTGTCTTCACAGACCTTTCTAACAACTGTCGGCCACCATCGTTTTTCACATTTACCCACCTTTCTGCTGGCTGCCATGTTGTGTAAGTTTGCATCTAAGCACCTGTCCTACGTATTTCAATTATATGTATTCTTATATTCTGGAAAAATAAAGTAAGTACATATGTACATATGACACAGAACAATATATATAGAAAACAATTCTACACTATTCATGAATCTTTCAGTGAATACGAATATGTCAAAATTATCCAGTTTGAATGTGAGCTCCTGACATGAGAGCAAGGACAGCTTTTTCCTTTTTGTCGTTAGCTTTTAGCAGTATCCTAGGAATAAACTAGAAACCAGTGTTTCTGAATGCATTTGAGAGCATTGGCTTTATATAGGAAGTGACTTTGGGCAGGTAAATAGATCTTCTACCAAATTTTCATATTGACACAATGCTACTGAATACCCCAGTCTGAATGTGACGTTATCTGTGTACTTGATGCCATAACTATAGGGAAGTCACTTACTAGTGGCAATTTGTGTGAAGCTGACTACATTTCCCAGCATCCATTGTAGTTAGATGTGACCATGTGACTGAATACCACCAATGAATGGTGCATCCAACTTTCTAGATGTGGCCAGAATTACATGTTGAAGATGACTGAAAGTGTGGAGCAGAACACACATCCTTAACCTATCACAGGGGCTCATGCTGGATCTCATGTGAATGAGACATGAACTTCTATTGTATGACCCCATCATTGCCATGACTGGTACTAGTCTTACTGAATCTACTCTGGGGACCCTGAGTACATAGCCACTAGAGAAACTCGATTCTTTTCTCCTGGACACTAATTTAGACTGTTGAAGATGATCTTTTTTGTCTTACATGGACCCTGTAGAATCCTTTCCTTATGGTACAAACTGGTGGTAGCATCTCAGGATATCAAAACTATATGGAGGATTATAAACTCATATTGATATGGTCTAACTCTCTCACTTTAGACCTTGAGGTGAAAATCTTCTGTATATTCTGGTTGTGGCATTTTGAAATGACAGAAAGCATCATTTGTCTCCATGTGAATTTCCTTTAACAACGAAAAAGAAAAGGAGAAGTTTTACTTCCAGATTTTGAAACTGAAATGTGATTTCAAATCATTCCCACTTCAGTTCATTAATTCATTTGTACTATGAGATGCTTCCATTCTTTTCAGTTTCAAATTCTCAGTAGGAACTGAAGATGATATTCCATCATCATCTGAGCAGGCAGGTTCTGTGTGTGTGCTGGGTCTCTGGAGCCCTAGCAAAGTATCCTCCATCAACCTGAGAGCTGGCTTCAAAGCTCATCATCTATTGGCTTTTTTTCCAAAAAAGGATTTGATATGGCAGGTTTGTTTTTAGTTGGTGCTTGGGAATCTAGATTGGCCTCTAAAGGAATTAACTGATCCTTGAAGCTCAGTGGAAACTCTGGACAAGATTGTCAATTAACAAACATGTTCTCAGCACCTTGAGAGAGTGAGGCAGGATGCTATATCCTGAGGGAGCTTCAGAGGATGTCAGTCAATGGGCTTCTGTGCTCACTGGGCTAGTGCTTATTAAATTCATATTTGTCTAAAATTTGACAGCGTCCAACAATCATTCCAACATACTGATATTACTGTTCTTTCGTAAAGGTATGTGTTTTTTTTTTCTCTTTCAAGGTAATATTTAATCAACTGGTATCAGATCACTTAGTAAATTTAGTACTGAGTTGGACCTAAAGTCTAAACCTCCTACTTTGATTCCTCTGACTAGACTCCCTTGTAATGGTAGTAAAATGTCCTAATTAGGAACATTAGGACACTCAATAAGGAAAAATTTTGAATTCTGAGTAGCCTGGGATGTGTTGATAAATTTTATTTTTTCTTATATTATTTTTTAATTATTATATTTTGAACTTAACTCTGCTTCTTTTTTAATTTTAAAAACTTTTTATTGGTGCAATATAATTATACATAAGAGCAGGATTTGTTGTTGCACATTTGTACGTGCCTGCAATAGAAGAATATAAGTGGGCAGTTTTTTCCTCTGGAAACTCCTCCAAACTCTGCTCTGGTCCCCTTCTTCAGAAATGTTGTGAGGGCTGGGGATATAGCTCAGTTCATAGAGTTGTTGCCTGTGAAGCACAAGGCCCTGGGTTCAATCCCCAGCACCACAAAAAAAAAAAAAGAAAGAAAGAAAGAAAGAAAGAAAAGAAATGGAGTTGTGAGCAGTTGCTGTATGCCAGCATGCTTTTTTCCTTTCAGTATGGGGAATGAAACTCAGGGATACTGTATTCAACCACTGAGTTAAATTCCCAGTCCTTTTTAAATTTTGAACCAGGGTCTTGCTATTATTATGGTTTTTTTGTACATAATACATTATTTTATTATACATTATAGTAGGGTTCATTGTGACGTGTTCACTCATACACATGATTTGTTCCATGCCATTCCCCAGAACCTCTCCTTTTCCCTCCCCTAGTCCTTTCTTCTTATCCATTTTCTCTACTATTCTCCCTTGTGTTGATAATTATTACCAAAGTGAAATTTTGGCCATTATCAAAGACAAAGTTTTAAACTTCTGAATATAGAAAAGGTTGTTTGTTTCATTATATTCTTGTTTTTCAGCTAAAACCTGGGTTTGAGGATTTGAATCTAACAAGCATGTGAGCTGCCTGCCTGGTATTTGGACCTCACTGCCAGTGCCTGGGTGGGTGACTGCCTTCATGTCCCTCCATGCACTCTGAGGACAGCAGAGCAAGAGAGCCTGACTGATGGAAGCAGTAGAGTTCTTTTTAAAAAAAAAAAAATCAACATAACGACATTGTACATCCAATTTTAGGGGGTTTAGGGCATTTGCATAGCGGTTAGACTAGGACAAGAACACTAATTTACATCAAATTGTCATCATCCCTCGATCTGACTTGAAAATAGAGAGTGAATTTCTCTGGATCACCATCAGCAGGATGGTTCTGACAATCTTTTTTGATTTGCTTTTGCTTATTTAATAAGTAAGATGTTAACTTAATCTAAAAAAAAAAAAAAGAAGCCGAAGTATACAGAGAAAGAACCTTCAGAGCCTGACATGGTGTGTTGCACGCCTATAATCTCAATTACTCAGGAAGCTGAGGCAGGCGTATTCCAAGTTGAAGGTCAACTTGAGTAATTGTATAAGATCCTATTTCCAAAAAAACAAGAAAAAAGGAGTTCTTGGGATGTAAGAACTGGTACTCCAGTGGTAGAGCACCCCTGGGCGTAATCCCAGTACAGCAAATAGAACAAAACAAAATTGAACAACTCACCAACAATAAATCAACCAACCAAACAAACAAGTAGAACCCAAAAAGTTACCTTCAGAGAAATGTTGCTTCCTCTAGTTTAATGAGGTTTGACTGGTGAGTTTTAATTGTAAGTTCCCAAGACAAGATAGAGGACCTTTCTATCACTCCAGAAAGTCCCTTAATGCTTATGTCTAGTTAACCTCATTCCCTGAGCCACCAGAGCAACTTCTGACCTGATTTCTATTAATCTAGGTAAGTTTTGTCTGAATTTCACATACGTAGACTCTTTGCCAGCCTAGGTTGACTGCAGTTCACAGTGATCTTTTCAGTCCTACTTACCCTCATGGTGGAAATGCAATTATCCTCCATCATTTGATATGTTCCCTCACTGGCAGCAGGGCTCAGGTCTTCTGGATCTGTTAATAAGCTTAGTTCATGGCATTGTGGGCAGAGCAGCTGCCTGTTTGTGGACCCATCAGTAGGTATAAATGTGTGAATTAGACAAAATTATGCTCCGTGCATGTATAAATATACCACAGTGAATTCTGCCTTTTTGTATATCTATCAAGTACCATTTACAAAATAAATAAATAGAAGAAAGACCAGGAGAGTGGAGGAAGGGGCATGGTGGGAGGGAGAAGGGGAGGGAAAGAGGAGGCACTGGGGACTGAAATGGACCAAATGAAATTTTATGCATGTATGAGTGTGGCAAAATGAACTCCACTATTATATATGGTCATAATGCACTAATAAAAGATTTTAAAAAGATAAAAATTGTGTGACTGAGTCAGGTCTACAGGGGGAGATTTGCAGCCTGCTGCCATCTTGTTATACTGGGCTGCTGTACTCCCTCATCCCTTTGCCATTCAGGAAGGATTAGCCACGCAGATTGCGCTGGGGAATTAGTACATGTAAGGCCACCCTGTGAATTATGGGAGGCAAGGGTGAGCAGAAGAGCTCTACCTAATTGCAAATGTTCAAATACAGTTTTGTCCCCCCTGAAACTCATGCTAAGACTTGGTCCCCAGTTCAGGGGTGTTGAGAGATGTTGGGGACTCTGAGAGGTGATTAGATTCCTAAGAGAGATTAATAGTCTGCTCATGGAAGCCAGACATGGGACTGGATTGGTTATAGGAAGCACAGTTTGGTATAAGGTGAGCCTGACCTCTTCCACTATTGCACCCCTTGTGCTTCTCTTCCCTGTGTGACTGCTTGCCCTTTTGCTTTTCCATCATTGGGAATGTGCTCCTAGGAGAGGTTGTGGGTAGTTTTTTTAACACCCTGAATTAGTTCTTGAAAGAGCAAGTTGTAAAAAAGACTGAGATTATCCCCTGAATTGTACCTTGATCTCTCCTTCTTGTGTGCACTCCTACCATTGGGATGACATTAGCTATGAAGTTGGTAGAGCTGTGTTCACACCAGCACCTTATGCTCAAACCTCCAAAGCTATGAACTAAATAAACCTCTTTTCTTTAAAAGGAAAGTAGCCTCAGGTATTCTATTATAGCATCAGAAAAAGTACTAATTCAATTACTAATAATAATCATGATAATAATTGTTATGGGTTGAATCATGTCACCCCAAAATGCATATGTTGAAACCTCTAACACTTAGTGTTTCCTAATGTTAACTTGTTTCACAATAGGATCTTTGAAAATTTAAATATTTAAGTGAAATTATCCAGTGTGACTGGTGTCCTTAAAAAAAAAATAAAAATTTGGACACAGGCATGCACATGGGGAGGATGTCATGTGGACATGAAGGCAGAGATCAGAGTGATGACTACAAGCCAAGAAACCAAGATCTCCAGCAACCACCAAAAGCTAAGAAGAGAGCTGTAGAACAGAGTCTTCCTCACAGGACCCAACCTTGCTGAGACATTGATCTCAGACTTCTAGCTTCCAAAACTATGACATAACAATGCTTTGTTGTTCTAAGGTCCCAAGTGTGTAGTATTCAATTATAAATACCCTATGAAACTAATAAAATCATAGCCATGATAATACCACTGAATATGAGTCACCTACCATATGAAGGATAGTGCTCTAAGTACATTAAATATACTACAAAATGCACCTTTCTTACAGAAAACCTATCTATGAATGAGGAAACTGAGGAACACAGTGTTGACTTAACTCCCCCTAGCACACAGCTAATTGGTGAACAAGCTATGGTTTGAACATGAGTCTGGAAACTGTAGGTACTCAAGAGTTTTTCAGAATTTGACTAGATGATGAGCTAATCAAGAAGGATTATGGATTTAGAAACACCCACTTTCACTGCACTATACTCCTACCTGACTATCTTCTCAGAAAAGTGTGGTCCACAAAAACTGAGGATGGGCTACATGGAACTGATCTGTTAAGTCCAGGGCTTTCCTGGACCCCAACCATACCAATAATATTCCCTTCACTTAATAAGACCTTTTGTCTTACCCATCTCAACAAGAGCATCCCAAAACTCAAAGACTGAATAGGAAGACCAGCTCAAGGGAACTTGTATGTGGTGGACACTGTTGAGGCACCACCTCATCAAGATGCTTTGGGATTTCCTCTGTTGTTCTTGGACCATTCTCCCCCAGCACCCTGGAGCTTCTTACAAAGTTGGGGCTATGAGCTTTCAGGGTCCTTCTTCAGAGGCTGTTGCAGGGCCACTGGTCACTGGGACAAACTGAGAGTCATTTATACAGTGTGTTTCTATTTTGCTCTTGCAGACCACACTCTAGACCCAAGGTCTAGATGATATTCAGGACAGAAGATTTACCATAGAAGGAGAGGAGATCCAAGATGCCTCTCTCTGCATCCTGCAAATGATAAAATCAGGTGAAAAGATTGTCAAAGAAAAGGAGGAAAGATCACCAATAGGACAGTATTTGCCAACGTGTGTGAGGAAGTGGTGGGAAGCAGCATGCCTGGCAGCCCTCCCTGTCCCCTGTGTGGCCTGGAGCAGCTCTCCTATCCCGTCCCTGAATCACTTTGATCATGCCAACCTGCTTCAAGCCTTCAATGGTCATCTCTGTAAAATGGAAAGAGCTGGTGATTCACACTCGTGTTAGCATCCTTAGCTCTTATAGTTATTTTATTTTATTTTTTTAATTTAATTTTGATTCATTGAACACAAATGGAGTACAGCTATTGTTTCTCTGGTTGTACACAAAGTAGAGTCACACCATCTGTGCATTCATACATGTACACAGGGCAATGATGTCTGTCTCATTCTGTTGTTATTATTACCCCCCCACCCTGACCCCACCCCTCCCTTCCCTCTATGCTATCTAGCCTTCCTCCATTCTTGCCCCTGCTCCACCCCACATTATGCATCATCATTCACTTATCAGAGAGACCATTTGGCCCTTGGATTTTTGGGATTGGCTTATCTTACTTAGCATAACAATCTCCAACATCATCCATTTACCTACAAATGCCATAATTTTATTCTTCTTTACGGCTGAGTAATATTCCATTGTGTATATATACCACAGTTTCTTTATCCATTCATCTCAACCAACCATCTAGGTTGGTTCCTCAATCTAGCTATTGTGAATTGGGCAGCTATGAACACTGATGTGGCTGCATCACTGCAGTAATCTGATTTTAAGTCCTTTGGGTATTGGCCAAGGAGTGGGATAGCAGGGTCAAATGGTGGATCCATTCCAAGTTTTCTAAGGAATCTCCACACTGCTTTCCAGAGTGGCTGCACCAGCTTGCACTCCCACCAGCCATGCATGAGTGTAACCTTTTCCCCACATCCTCACCAACACCTGTTGTTGCCTGTATTCTTAATAAAAGACATTCTAATTGGGGTAAGATGAAATCTTAAGGTAATTTTGATTTGCATTTCTCTTATAACGAGGGATGTTGAACATTTTTTCATAAATCTGTTGATTGCTTGAAGATCTTCCTCTGCAAAGTGCCTGTTCATTTCTTTGACCCATTTATTGATTGGGTTATTAGTATTCTTGGTGTAAAGATTTTTGAGTACTTTGTAGATTCTGGAGATTAGTGCTCTATCTGAAATGTGTGCGGCAAAGATTTTCTCCTACTCTGAAGGCTCTCTCTTCACATTGCTGATTGTTTCCTTTGCTGAGAAAAAACTTTTTAGTTTGACTCTATCCCAATCTTTGATTCCTGCTTTTATTTCTTGCACTTTGGGAGTCATGTTAAGGAAATCTGGTCCTAGGCCAACATGATGAAAATTTGGACCTATTTTCTCTTCTATTAGGTGCAGGGTCCCTGGTCTAATTCCTACATCCTTCATCCATTTTGAGTTGAGTTTTGTACAGGGTGAGAGATATAGGTTTAGTTTCATTTTGCTGCATATGGATTTCCAGTTTTCCCAGCACCATTTGTTGAAGAGGCTGTCTTTTTGTCATTATATGCTTTTGGCTCCTTTGTCAAGTGTGAGATACCTGTATTTATGTGGGTTTGTCTCTGTGTCCTATATTCTGTACCATTGATCTACCTGTCTATTTTGGTGCCAATGCCATGCTGTTTTTGTTACTCTTGCTCTGTAGTATATTTGAAGGTCTGGTATTGTGATACCCCCTGCTTTGCTCTTCTTGCTAAGGATTGTTCTGGCTATTCTGGGTCTCTTATTCCTCCAAATGAATTTCATGATTGCTTGCTCTCATTCTATGAGGTCCGTCATTGGGATTTTAATTGGAATTGCATTGAATTTGTATAGCGCTTTTGGTAGTATGGCCATTTTGACTCTATTAATTCTGCCTATCCAAGAACATGGGAGATCTTTCCAACTTCTCAGACTTTCTTTAATTTCATTCTTTAGTGTTCTGTAGTTCTCATTGTAGAGGTCTTTGACCTCTTTTGTTAGATTGACTCCCAAGTATTTTATTTTTTTAGAGGCTATTGTGAATGGTATAGTTTTCTTAATTTCTCTCTCAGAGGATGCATCACTTATGAATAAAAATGCATTTGATTTATGAGCATTAATTTTATATCCTGCTACTCTACTAAATTCGTTTATGAGTTCCAGAAGTTTTCTGATGGAATTTTTAGGGTCTTCTAGATAGAGAATCATGTCATCAGCAAATAGGGATAGTTTGATCTCTTCTTTTCCTATTCGTATTCCTCTAATTTCTTTGGTCTGTCTAATTGCTCTGGCTAGAGTTTCAAGAACAATGTTGAATAGTAGTGGCGAAAGAGGGCATCCCTGCCTTGTTCCAGTTCTCAGGGGGAATGCTTTCAATTTTTCTCCATTTAGAATGATGGTAGTTGTGGACTTAGCATAGATAGCCTTTACAGTGTTAAGGAATGTTCCTACTATCCCTATTTTTTCTAGTGTTTTGAGCATGAAGGGGTATAGTTATTTTTAACAAACTCCAGGGTCCTGTTATTTCTAGTTTCCATCCTACAGATCTCCTCTATGTGGCTTTTGTTTATTCAATATTCTATGCTCGTGAAACTCATGAAAGAAAACATTCTAATCTCTGGTGTAATACAGTAGTCATTTGCTGTTATTCATATGTCTGCATGTCCTCCAGGACTCAGCTGAACTAGACTGGGCATTGCAGGGCAGTTCTGCTCCAGACTACCTTGGCAGAGGAATGTTTGCTTCTCAGTTGCAGGTCTGGGGTGGACAGGTGTGGTCCTGCTTCCCATGTGCCTACCAGTCTGGGATGAGACTGAAGGGGAAGCAACAACTCCTCTCATGTCACTGGTAGAGAACAAGAGGAAAAGTGGAAACACAAGGCTTCTTGATTCCTAGGCTCAAAGCTGGAAAACTATCCCTTTTTCTTGCAGCCTATTGGTTAAACCAAATTGTATGTTCAAGTCCAAGTCAAGAAGCAGGAAAACACTTTACACCCATTTTACCTTAGCAAGGGTGAGGATGCTAGAGGAGTAACAATTTAGGGCAAAGAATGCAGTCTGCCATAAGTGGTGAAGGGGATGATGTAGCAATGCAACAGAAGGGGCAGTGTCAAATGCTCTGACGTGTTTCCCAGATGTCAGCCTCTAGACTGGGTATCAGCACTGTCTGCTAAAACTCATTGCTGCCCTACAGGAAAGGAATTCATTTCTACAGTGTTGTGAAAGAGGAAAGGAGACTCCTAATGGTTCCTAAACTCCACTAAGGTGTTTTCTGTTTTGTTTTGCTTTTCTGTTGTTGGTTTTGCTTTTTTTTTTCTGCCATGCTGGGAATTGAACCCATACTTAGTGCATGTCAGGCAAGTGCTGTGCCATTGAGCTATCTCTCCAACCCAGTCACACATTTTTAAATGATAGAGTCCTGATCTGAGCCTGTGATTGGGTTTGTGGATCTGGATTCAGGATTTGGAGTCTGAAGTCTGATTTCAAAGCCCACTCCATTTCAATCCTCTCTCCTTCAAAGTCTAATTCACATGTTAGATTCCCCAGAACCATTTCTCAAATCTAGCATTGCATTATGCCTGCCTACTCTATTGAATGATATTGTGTATATGTATTTTCATTCCAAATTGCATAGCACTCTGCCATTTTTTGGGGGGGATGGGATGAGGAGGTACTGGGGATCAGACCCAGGGCCTTATGCATGCTAAGCACAAGCTCGGTCACTTGGCTATACCCCAAGTCCCTATTATTGTGCTTTTTTGCTGGAGCTCAGTCTAATAGAATTTCACAGTAGGCAAATGCATGATCACCTTAAACTCTACACATACACAGAGCCAAAAGTCCAAGAGGGATTCAATTGTTTTTCATATCTGATGCTACTTGTCAAGTGAAGAAGTGCTTTTCTGGAGATTGGAACATGTTAATTATTTTTATTGTACCAAGGTTAAAGGTGAGGCCCCTGGGACTGCTATGCATGAATGTGCTTATCAAGCGTCACTGAGCAATCATCACAGCACCAAACAGCACTGACGTTTGGCCAGGGGTGGTTCTGTTAGCCTCCGCTACTTGAAATGGAAAAAATACTTAGCTCATAAACAAGAGTATTACTGCCTTTTGATTAATCAGATCTAAGTCACACCCTTACAAGAGGAATTACATAATCAAAGTGTCGTGGGCCATCTTATTTGGACAAGTCGCATACCTTTTAAACTTAGGCTCTTGAAAAATTCTTTTGGAAATGTCAAAGTGACTGATGTATTTTTAAAAAATGAGCCAGAGCTAACAAGGATGACATTCTTTTAGTTCTTTTCCTGGTAGGTCATTTTCTCCTTAACATCTAGGTCTGTGTATTGGCTGTCTTCCATAGTGGACCATCAACCTACTCAGAGATCTACACTTGAGGGAAATTGTAAACCAGGTGAAGTTTTTTCATTAGTTGATTCAGAGGTCCTTTCACCCTTTCTTACCAAAGCTCCAGCAGATGCTCAAACTCAAAGTTAGAAAATGAGAAAACCAAGTCATGCTGGAAACTTTCCCATTACTTCTTCTCCAGACTTAGTATTAAGAATATGAAATTGCCATAAGTGTCATGTAGCATCTTACATTGGCCGCTGGAGGAGAACCTCTCTCTAGTCTCTCCCTTCAGTTCTGCCTCTCTTCCCTAGTTCATTGTACTGCCAGATTTGCAGTTTTGATTGCTGAGTTGGAAATGTCCCTTTTGAGTTTAGTCTTAGAATTTGGTTTTGGCAAATCTGTTTTCAATGAGAATGCCCATATATCCTTTTGGTAAAGCTGATGATCTCAATGTTTCATATTAGGTTGAATCATGTATATTTATCAATATTGGACTGCATTTTATCAACTGGAATATTAATCTCATATGGTTTAACATAAAAAGTTGCTTGCTTCTAAGACCCAAAAGATGAACACAAATAAACAAAAAAGTTACAGGCATAGCAGAATTTTGGAAAAATACATTTTCTGGATGAATCCATAAGTCCAATTTCTGTACCTTGAATATTAATTCCCTCTAGCCTAACAGCAAATTCATAGAGTTGTTTTGTTGTAAACTATTTGCTCCCTAGATGTTATATGGTCACATCTCAGACACTGGAAGATCCAGCAACCCTTCTGTGGGTATATATCTAAGGAAAATGAAGTCAGTATGTCCAAGAGATATCTAGACTCCTGTCTTTACTGCAGCAGTATTCAAAATAGCCAAGAACTGTAAACAATCTGAGTGCTCACCACCTGATTAATTGGAAGAAAATGTGGTATTGACACACATTGGAATACTATTTGGTCATAAAAATGAACAATATCCTGTCATTTGTGACATTTGTGACTTAGAGATCATTATGCTATGAAAATTAAGCCAGGCACAGAAAGAAAAATACTGTGTGATCTCATTAAGATGTGCAGACTAACAAAGTTAGCCTCGCAGAATCACAGAACACAGTGGTGGTTACCAGAGTCAGGGTTGGTTAGGGAGGATGGGAGGGCAGGGAGATGTCAGTCAAAGGATATATAACTATAATTAGAAAGGAAGGATACATTGAAGAGATCTAGGTATAGTGTGGTGATTACAGCTAAAAACAATATATTTCATTTCTTGAAAATTGTAAAGGTAATGGGTATTAAGTGTTTTCACAAGAAAACTGATAATTATGTGTAGTCACACATTTGTTAGTAATATAGTTTTAATCATTCCATGTTTTTACACTTCAAAACATCGTATTATACATGGTAAAAGACATACAATTCTGTCAGTTAATGTAATAATACAGAAAAGAGACACTAACTGAAAGAAGATTGATAGAAAATAAAAATATGAACAAGTCATCATTCTTCAAATTAAGAATGAGCCCTAGAATTTTGTGCTAAAAATCTGATTGTTTAATTAAGAAAACCTGTTGCATTGAGATGTGAGAAAGTGCAACTCTGGGATTTCACTTTGTGCACTTCCAGAGGCGGGCAGAGATAGTGTTCCTTATATGGACCACCTATGGTTTCTCTGGGATGGATCAGGGGTCAGAGACCAGTAATGTTCCTCATGTGCTTCTGAGCCTTGATGCGGGGACATTCATCAGACCCAGCTCCATTCTGAGTTATTCTACTTAGAAATGCCTTATTATAAAAACCAGGAGCCTTTTATCTTTGGCCACATAGGGAACCTACACTAAAGCCACGGTACACATTTAGTGAAATCATTCTATTGGCCAGATGAGACTCAGGGATTAGCCCTTTCCCCAACAATAAAGATCAAGAAGTGTCATGGCAAGTCAGTTTGAAACTTCAGAATAAGTTCTGGATGAGGTGCTGCATTTGCTCAAGCTGGCCAACTATGGCCCAAGGACCAAATCCTGTGCACTGCCTGTTTTAGTAAATGAAATTTTAGTGGTCCACAGCCAGGCCAATTTGTTTTCATGTTTTTCAGGGATGCTTTTGTATGGCCGTGAAAGAGTTGAATACTTGCAACAGAGACCATATGGTCCACAAATCCTGAACACATAGCCTGGATCCTGAACTATTTACTCTTTGGCCCTTTACAGAAAAAGTTTGCTGACTCCTAAATTCTGAGAAGAATAGGAATCTAACCCCTTTCAAGGAGACCCTGAAAGGGTGAGCAGAAATAAAAGGCCACAGGTGTTTGCCTGCCTGCTCTGGTTCTCAGGTACCAAAGCAGCCAAAGCTCTTAAAGCCCTCTTTACTGAATAATTTTAACCTCTGTAAACCAAGCAGCAATCCTTCTTTTGAAAAAGGAAGGAGAGCAACTGATTGGCCATTTTCTTATGGGGTAGTCAACCACACTGTCGAGGGGTCTGCTGGGCTAGGCTGGAATCTCTACTCCACCTGTTGACCCTTCAGTTTCTTCTATGTAGGACGAAGAAAAGAGAAAATGTTTGTATTTACAGGATTTTTAAAAATCATTTTTATTTTAAAATGTTTAATAGCTAGAAATGATAAAGTAAATGTGTACCACTTTGTGCATACAAGGAAGAGAGTTGGAATCAAATTTATAGCAATGTTAAAGGGGATGAGATCCTTAGAGATGTTGAAAGAATATGCTTCTAACTTTTTCTTTTACATTTCTTTGGTCAAGCCAAAACAAATGCAATGCAAACATCTGCCTATGGGTAGGGTGACCATACAGTTTATTATCTAAATCAGGGCAATTTTGAGAGCAATAATTGCACTAAAATAACAGGTTTAAATTGGCACACTCCTGAGCAAACTGTGGAGTGCCATTCTCTATTTATAGGGTTTTAAAAAAGATGAAATGAAGTGCAAAGATGACTATGCTCATTTTAACTTTACCTGGCATATCCTAAGTGTTCCACAGATGCAAGGATTCAACGGTTCAACAGTTGGAAGGTGTTTCAGAGAGGGCTCAATCATTGCCCCCATCAAAAGAGTAAGACATGTCTGGAGAGAAGATGTGGCTTTCCTTGTACCCACCTTTTGTGCTGCTGACAGTCTAGGACACATGCCCATTCTTGAGGATCACTGGTTAATGGTTTTTGAGCACACTGGGATGCATGTCCTGCATGATGTATCTCTTTTAAAAAAAAAATTAAGTGGTCTGTTCACTCCCATTTTACAAATGGGGAAGCAGTCAATACTGGAATTGAAACCTGCCCAGGGTGAGCTCACAGTTAACAGTTATCTACTTTAGGCAACCCACTGTACAATTCCACTCACAGGTTCACTGGGGGGAAATCCAACACTTTGGGGTCCTAGGACAGAGGAAGTCAGGAGAGCTCACCTAGAAAACCCCTCAAGCATAAACACTCCCCCTGTGTTATTCTGGAACCTTCCCGCAGCCTCTCTTCTGGGTACAGCATTGCCATGGGGCCATCTAGTGGGCAGAGGCAAGAGTTTCCAAAGGTTACGTCTGAAAAGTCACTAAGCCACCAAACCCTCCTAGTCTTTGTTATAACCCAATCTTCCTGTGAAGTAGGTTAGGAGAAATTAAAATAATACTAATAACAACAACTACAACAATAATAAAATAGGTCAAAAGAACACAACAGGAAGGAGAAGGAAATCCAGTTATTTATTTATTGCAGTGTTAGGGATTGAACCCAGGGGGACTCTACCACTGAGCAACATCCTCAGCCCTTTTTATTTTTTTAACTTTGAGACAGTGTCTTGCTAGGTTGCCCAGGCTGGCCTCAAACTTGTGATCCTCCTGACTCAACCCCCAAGTGACTGGGATTACGGGCCTGTGCCAATGTACCCGGCTAAGGAAATAGAAATTTAATTTAAGATTTCTAATATCTTCCCAGGCCTGTCATTCCCCTAAGCCAGTCTCTTTCCCAGGCCTGTCACTCCCAAATCTCTGGGAGTAAATCTGTAAATCATAGAATTACTACAAATTCACTCATTTATGAAAATTATCTTTTATGCCATTAATTAGCCCAGTAATAAATAGAAAAAGCAAAGTAAGAGTATTTGAAAAACCTATAATTTAGGGGACTTTCCAAGGTTATCTACTGATCAGATAATAAAGACCACATCAGCCTAAAGATACTGAGAGCGACCAGACCACCATAAACCCTCCTATGATCACCAGATTATGTCATCCATACATACCTTCCCATGCCTACCCCTCTCCAAATTTCCTTTAAAAGAAGAGCCTGAGAACCCTAAAAGCATCTCTCTTTTTTTTAGATTCCAGGGATTGAATCCAGGGGCACTTTACCACTGAACCATATCCTTATCCCTTTTCATTATTTTATTTAGAGACAGGTTAGGGCCTTGCTAATTTGCTGGGGCTGGCTTTGAACTCTTGATACTCCCGCGTCAGCCTCCCTGAGCCGCTGGGATTACAGGCATTCACCACCGGGCTGGCCACATCTCTCATTCTTGAGATGGTCCACGTTCTCCCTTGAATTTGTCTCTGCTTTCCTAAATAAATCTCTGTGTGTCTCTGACTGGCTTGTGCTTAAATTCTTCTCTGTCACATAAATCAAGGACTCTACTTGTCCTAAATTGAGGTTCCAGAAAATCCACAACCTCCTCAGACCCCCTTTTAGTGACATCTTCAGGCTACCTCACCAGGCCCAGGGACAGGCAAACTGGTCAGATGCCAGCTTCCAGGGATGACTTGGCAAAGATGTGTCCATTGATGTACCAATGGAGGAGAACAGGGCAACAGCCAACTCCCCTTCCCAGAGAGGTGCTCATCCTTTGAAAGACCCTGTATTCTAATCTTACAGAAGGCAATTTTGTACCCCCTCATCCCTGCAGTAGCATATGATAGTGTCACAATGGGGAGATGTTCCTGGCATCTAGTAAGGTGGACAGATCTAGTGAGAACAGGCCAGGGATACTGCTAAGCCTCTACAGTGCACAGGAAGGCTCCCATGGCAAAGGATGACCAAAGGCACTACCCAGTTGGTAGTGCCACACAATGTTGGGAACCCTGCCGTGCCCTCCCTAGACAGGAATGGCCTGTGGGCAGGCCTGAAGGTTAAGCAAGGCTACACATGCCCAGAACTTTTCCACATGTTATTCCTTCTGCCCAGAGGGCTCTTCTTACCCTCTTTTTACTTTCTTATTCTTTTCCTTCCAAACTCAGCCCAGTGGTCACAATTTCAGGGCAGGTCATCTGCATACCTCTATTTCTTGGTCTTGGTTTGATCTCTCCATAGATTAGTATTTGAGTGCAAGCAGTTTATTTGGGAGGGTATCTCTGGAAGGAGATGCAAGGGAGAGGGTTAGAAGGTCAGAAATGTGGGGTCAGGGACAGTGAAGGTGAGCAGTAGAGGCTTGGTCTCTCAGGGAGGAGATGGAGACTTGAGGACTCATGTTGAGTAAGTTCCCTGCAAGGAGGAGGGGTTTTTTGCAAGGTTGCATACATCTCCCAATTTTAAAGTGTATCATTTTTGCATCTCTTATCTTATCTTTTAAGATAATGGGTCACTTCAATATTTTGAAGCTCCAGAGAACAGGAACCAGGGTCTGGCTCTGTTGATGAGCCTCCATGGTAGAAAGCTGACTTACCCAGGAGGAGGATTTAGGAGTATGTGAAATCACCATGCAGGCAATGCCAGCTTCTGGTGGTTTGTGGCCACATTGTTAGAACTTTGGAAATCCTCAGGTTGGACAGTAGATCACCCTGAAAATTCTTACATCACATCCCAGGCTTGACCGGGTTTAGTTCACTTAATAAGAAAAGCAATATTTTTTGTGTTGAATTTCTCATTTCCTACTCCGTAATGAATTAACCTTTTTGAAATCACAAAGGAGATCACAGTAGGAAAATGAAGCCATATTCTGTATGAGCTGGCTACCATGCAAGGCAGCAGAGAGATGGAGAGAGTAGAATGCAAGACCACTCAGTACTAACCTGTTCCAAACTTCGTGTGATAACCAGCTCACCCTGGGTCCTCTCATCATCCCAGTGTGGACTGGGTCTGTTTTGCTTGAAGTTAGTTCTGACGTTACAAACTGAATTCCGGGGCACATTTGCTCCTTCCCACTTTTAGTCACACGAAACTGAATGAGAAGACCATCTGCATATGAGCAGCTAAGAAAACATTGTGGAGGGCGTGGACCCTCAATCGTCAGTGATTTTTTGATTGGTTAGGTAAATTAAATAATGGAAACCTGGCTGAGGATGTGGAACATTGGTATTAATTTCAGGTGGAATGACTAAAGTCCGCAACATCATTTAGCCAGATTTTTCTCATTTTGTGAAAAGTCAATTCAGCAAGCATCTATTAAGCACCTAATCTGACCATTGTGTTGAGGGCTCAAATTACGCATGGGATGAAATCTACATGGATCCTGTGCTGCCACTCCAGGTTGGCTCCATCACAATGCAGTGACACTTTGCCCAGGACACTTTGTCCAGGACACTTTGCCCTCTGGCTTCCAGGCCAATTTCAGCCTGTGGGAGGCACCAGCAAGAGATCCTTGCTTTAGCAGGTGTGGGGCCAGGGCTGGTGGAGGAGGGAGAGAGCCCAGGCATGTCTTCTCTCTCTTCCTGCTTCATGTGATCTCCAGCCTTAGCTGTGTGAATTCTATGAGTTCAACTTCTGCAAGAGGTAGTTCCACTTGTTATTCTCCACGTTGTGCCTGGATAGACCTGGGCAGAGAGCACAGGCTCTGATAACACCCTTCAGCTCTGATAACTTTTCTCTTTGCCCCTCCAACCTAGAAGTGATGTCAGCTTCCTGGTGTTGTGGGATTCTGTGTTTTGTCACTTTCTGGGTTGGCTCCTCAACCCTACCACCAGCTGTATAAAAAATTTCCTTTATTAAATTGTCTATTTGAAATGCTTTGGGTGGCATCTGGCTTCTCTGGAGGTTCTGCATATTCCTTTAAATGTATATTATATATTATATCCCTTTCCCTCTCACTGAGGTTTCAATTCCCTGAGATGCTTGCTTCTTTCTCACCCCAGGGCCTTTGCATTTGCTTTCCCTGCATATTAAATGCTCTCTCCATGGCAAACCGTTTCTCAACCCTCAAATTTCATACTACCTTCTCAAATAACATGAGATGGTAGATTTTTACTTTCTCAGAAATTTTGATTGACAACCTTACCTAAAGCAAACCACCCTCATGGCAGGTGAACTGACTTTCTATCATATTTTCCTGTTTATTTCTGTTTTAGTCAGCTTTTTCCCTTCTGTGACTAAAGGACCTGATCAGAACAATTGTAGAGGGGGAGAAATTTATTTGAGGGCTCACAGTTTCAGAGGTCTTAGTCCATAGAAGGCTGACTCCATTCCTCAGGGCTCAAGGTGAGGCTGAACATCATGGCAGGAGAGGGTGGCAGAGGGAAGCAGCTTACATCAGGGTGATCAGGAAGCAGAGAGGGACTCTGCTTGCCAGATCCAAATATATATATACCCCAAAGCTACCTCCTCCAGCCACACCCTACCTGCCTCCAGTTACACTCAGTTAATCCCTTCTGTGATTAATTCACTGATTAGGTCAAGACTCTCAAAACCCAATCATTTTTCCTCTGAACCTTCTAGCATTGTCTCACACATGAGCTTTTAGGGGACATTTCACATCCAAACCATAATAATTTGTTTCTAATTGTATATCATAATCTGTAATGATTTTATTTATGTGTTCATTTAGTTATTTATTATCTGTCCTTCCTACTAGGATATAAACCCCATGTTCCCAACATTCTTGCCCAACATTTAGCCCAACGTATTATAGATAGTGAATAAAATGAACAAATGAATATTCAAACCCATCATGGAGGTCAAATTGAAGAGGCTTCAAAAAAGATGTATTTCTTTAGCACTCTTGGAGATATGTTTAGGGCAAGGGGATGTAAGCTTTAGATTTTGTGAATTCGTCCACTTGGAATATGAAGGATCCCAGGAATACTCTTGCCTTCTGACATTAGTTTTCCTGAATTGGGTCAGGGCTTCTGTATAAATGATAGGGGGGATTTCCTGCCTCTTACCATGTGTGTTTTTTCTTTTTTTTTCTGGACCAGAACCCTGGGCCTTTACTGTCCATGTGGCCATGGGTACCTTCTTTTGTCAAGGCTTTAAGGGCGACAAGCATTTTACTATAAAACAGGTGTATGATTTTTTGCCATTTTATTGGTTAATAAAACCTTAACAGAAATTGTTGGTACACAGTCCTGTATCCCCTCAACCTGCCCAAGTTTTCCTTTAGCCATTCAGGACAGTATTCAGTAAATTAATGGCTTCCTTCCTTGAGTCCTCTCTTCTCTGCATGAGGGTTTTCCTCCTAATAGAAACCTGCTTCATTGCAAGCCAGCTTGATCTTAAAGTGGAAACACACACAAGACCCTTAACCAAAAGTTTGGGTGGGGATAAGAATGAGTGACAAAATAACTTAGTGACCATTCCCAGGTATGGTCCACATGGTTTTACAGCCTTCTTTAATAGGAAAGAGCCCCCAAGCCTACCCTGGTGACTTGCCACCCTGGTAACTTGCCCCTAATATCCCCATTGCCCTCTTTCTTGCCTTCCCCATATCATGTCCCTACTGCATCATTTCTGCTTCCTGGGACCACCTCTCCAATAAGCTACCTGTCTCTGGGTTCACTTTAGGAGTGTCCAAACTAAGAACACAATTGCCATTGTCTTAGCAGTTTTTCTTCTTTGTTCCACGTAAAGAAACAGCCAGTAGGTGGGAAGCCATACATTTTCCCTGCTCTCTCTTGTTCTCTAGCTTCTTAACCAGGGGAGAGAGCATTGACCCCTGGAAATTTCATTTTGTATCTGGACATTTAAAGTCATGGTTCTCCAAGTATGTGTTGGACCAGCTGCAGTGTCACCCAACAGAATGTGAGAAAGGCTCCATCCTGGACCTGCTGAACCAGAGACTTCCAGCATGAATTCAGCACTGTGTGTGCCAACAGCCTTCCAGGGGACTGAGACTTATTGACATCTGACAAGTGCTACTCTAAAAGCCGTACTAATCAGATTGGATGTGCAGTTCACAAACAGCCTCTTGTGCTTCTAACTACTGCTCAAAGGCTCAGGGTCACTGACTTAGGATTATAAGATCACTCATGGCAATGAAAAAGATGCTCTTGTATTTACCAATACCTTCATATCAGTTTGCCAAAGTGATTCTTGATGTTACAAACCAGATGTTGGAAAGCAAGTGGGCTTTGGATGCAGGAGCAGAGTCCATCATTGTCCTGTGCATCCCCTGGAGACTTTACCATTTCTGTGCATGATGTTCTGGGCGCTGCTTTTACTACCCAATAGCTAGTGCCTGCACCTCTCTCAGCCCACCTGTACTGAGGCTGCTGGAGCTCTCTTTGTTCATCCTGTTTGCCTGAGGAACCAAAACAGCCCTTAGCCAGTGATGGAAGGGTATGAGGGTCCCCAAGACCACTGGCAGGTGCAATGATTTACTAGCACTCAGGGGACTCAGAAAGGCCATTAGATTCATAGTTACATTTTACTATGGTGAAAAGATATAAATTAAAATCAGCCACAGGAAAGGTGCATAGGACAGGATCCAGAAGCACTCAGGTATGGAATTTCAGTTGTTCTGTCCTGGAGGAGCTGTGCTGACAGAGCTTAGTTCTTTCGGCAATGATGTGAGAGCACATGCGTGAAGCAATGCTAACTAAGGAGACTCCCCGGAGCATTGGTGTCAGGGTTTTTATTGGGGGTCAGTCACACAAACACAATTGATTGTCTACATGGCTGACTGTAATCTCCAGCCCCTTCTAAGGTCAAGTTGATACCATGGCTCTCACCATGAATGACATTGTTAGCATGGACTATAATATGGCCCAGTTCAAGGCCCCATGTAAACAAAGTTCCTCTTATCAGGCAGGGACTGACTGCTTTTCAAGGACTCATACTGCTTTCCAGGAGCTGTGCAAGGACCAAATCTCTCTTTGGGCAAAGTTAATCCTTTACTGAGTGCGGGACATAAATACTCCAGCTGCTTTACTGCTCAATGGACCTCTTCAAGCTGTGACTAGCTCTGACCCTGTCCGCATAGATCTTGGCAGGACAGAGCCAACAGTAAGCTCAAGGGACTTACTACCGACCACTGACTCACCTTTCCCAGTCTCATCTTCTTACCTGCCTCTTATTTTGGTTGTTGTTCTGGAACTGCTTCCTAATAAATCCCTTCCACATAAATCCTTGTCTCAGAGAATGCTTCTGGGAATCACAAAAGAGTTTCTAAATTTCTCTAATTTTCTCTATCTCATGAACTTCTCAAGAGAGGTGCTATGATTTTCAAATTTCTAAGAGCAGTTTCTCCACACATCACCCATCCTCAGGTGCATTCCGAGATTATCTTGACAGTGAAGACACCCTTTTACTGGCTCTGAGTCCTACCCTGCTCAGCAACCACAGTTCCCTGAAGATTGTTCTCCCTACACCTCCATTTTTTCCAGGAGCCTCCAGAGATATCTTAGTCACTTGTGAGCATCAGCATCCTCTGGACCTGGCCATTTCTGCTGGGCCCTGCTCCCATCCCTTTCTGCTTCCACTACTTCTGGGACCTCACCCTCCCAGCGGGGACCATGGACATCATGCTGGACTCCTTGGATTCCAGCAAAAGCCACCTCTCTCCGTGTTTTAGTGTCACTCTCTACTGGAGGCATTGCATAGTTCTGAGATACTGCTAAGTCTGCCTATTGGCTCTTTCAGCTCTCCCTTGAGGCTGACTTTCTTCTAGAAGGGAGTCATACTTGCAGTACTGACTGCTTGGTGGCTCACCTCTCCTTCAGGAGGACTTCACCCTCAGGCAAATGACTTCTGCAAAGAACTTCTTGAAAGGTAATGTTTCAGACCCAGAGATGAACTGAGTGGGGCCTCAAACTGGTATCCTCCTCACATATGATGGGCAGACTCTCTCCCTCTGCCTCCTGACATTGCATTTTCCTCTCCCTCAGTCCCTTCTTCTTCTAGCAGTGATGTCTTCCTTGAGTGGCTTCTGCTCAGCAAGAGATCCCTTCCTCTTTCCTTTTAGAATGATGAAACTATTTTGTATATATACACAGCTTCCTAGTTATAAATCTTTTCAAGTCCCAGTTCCATCCAGGCCTCATGAAACTAGGAGAAATAGATGTGGTGGTCCCCATCTTACTGATGAGACAAAAACCCAGATTAGAGAGGAATGTGTCCTGCTGTATTAGCCAGGAGCATCCATCACAAAGGGCCACTGACAAGGTAGTTTTCAATAGCTGAAATGTACTGTCTGAAATCCTCCCTACTCTCCTGTGTGACCTCATCTCAATTACTTTTATCTACAAAGGCCCTACTTTCAAATAGGTCACATTCTGAAATCTAATAAATTAATATTTCAACATATCTTTTTTGAGGGTCACAATGCAATCCATAACACTTGCCTATGGGCACATGGTGGGCAGAAGCCAGTCTCAGGGGTGAGGATGCTACTCCAAATCTAAAAAGTACATTGACACTGTGAAGAATAATAAGGTGTGTCTCAGGATGCTAAGGTGGTCCAGGTAATAGTGGCTTCTAAGGCATCCACTATGATTTGAATGGGTCCTCTCCAAAATTCAGATGTTGCACATGTGATGGTATCAAGAGGTGGGGCTTTGAAAAATGATTAGGCCAAAGAGCTTCTCTCTCCTGAATAGTATTAAGGCACTTATCAAAGAGGGATCACTTAACTCTCTTTCCCTTCAGCCTCCAGAACTGTGAGGACACAGTGTTCCTCCCTTACCCACTGCAGAAGATGCACCGTCAAGTCGCCATCTTGGAAGAAGAAAGTAGCTCTCATGAGACACTTAACTTGTTAGAGCCTTGATCTTGAACTTCCCAGCTTCCAGAACTGTGAGTGGCAAATTTCCATTCTTTATAAATTACCTACCCTCAGATATTTTGTTATAGCAGTATAAGCCGACTAAAGCAGTACCCAAACAATAGAAACAAACAAAAATTTATACCCTTGTCATATGTTGTATCAGTTAAGGCCCAATTTGGAAAATAGCCCATGGCAGGTGGCCCAATGGAAGGAATGACACTAGTCATAAATTTATTGGAATTACTAATAGCTGGGTGACCATGTCAGAGATTCTCTGCAGTCACTATAAAGATGAGAGCTAGAGGAGACAAGGCAAGAGGAGGTAAAGAACAAGAGTCAGGTCTCCTTGTGTCACCTGGACAAGAGAGGACTACCTGACTGGAGCTGGGGCTGATGAGGAGAGGCAGCCTCTGCTGGAGACAATATTAGGAGTGAAAGGTAGAGAGGAGGGAGGAAACTCCTGGCTTTCTGTTTCTTAGAATAAATTACTGTTGACCAAATCTAAATGGAAGTCAGTTAGCAAAAGTCTGAGAAATAATGTTAGCAGGGGAAGATTATGGTATGGATGAGGATAAATAGCAAATGATGGGCACACATTTTGTTACCAGGGATAAAGAAAAGGCAATTTAAAAATAATATGACCTTAGTAACAATTAGGATGATTTAAACACAAACAAACACCAGAAGAGCTGTATATACTGATAAACAAAAGGGGCAATATGGGTGTGTCTATTTGTTCAATCCACTATCAAAGCTCAAGAGGCCTCAATGTTAGTTCTGGGTTCCTCCATTTCTCCCCAGGGGTGCACAGTAAACAGGGTGGTGCTTCCTCTACTAGTTGATTAAACAGCCAGAACACCTCACCCCACCCACTTAAAATGACATACTGAGAACAAAAAGTATAATCCCCTTATGTTTGCATGGTATTGGTGCCCTTTGAAAATCTGATTAGCTCTTTTAATTACCATGGACCCTTTTAGCACTTAGCTGGTAAATAGCTATGTTTAATTAATACTCTCCACATGCCTGGGAAATAGCATTTATTTCACTGTCTCTTCTCTCAGCTACAGTGGCTCCAGAGTTCAGCACCACAAAATGTGAGTCACATTATATCCTTGTCACCCACTTTTCCATTTGTGTTCTGCCTCCTTCCACTTGACTATAAAGTGTCTCTACCTGGGAGGAATGGGATGCTCTCTGAATTATATAAACTGGCATAAAAGGGAAGCATCCCATTTCTACCAGGTAGAGATACTTTATCATCAAGAATACCTTTGTGGATGCCAAAGATCTTTTCCTCTTTGGGGATTAAACACATCACTTCCAAGCTGTCTGAAGGCTAAGTGTTCCCACAATAAGAGAGCATCTAGAGAGATGGTGAAAATAAATAAATAAATAAATAAATAAATAAATAAATAAATAAGTGCAACACCCAACCACTCCTGGGGGGGGATTTTTTTTTTATTGATATTGGAGATTGAGCCCAGGGGCATTTTACCACTGAGCTACATCCTCAGCCCTTTTAATTTTTTTTTTTTGAGACAGGGTCTCACTAAGTTGTTGAGGGTCTCATAAGTTGTGGAGGCTGGCCTTGAACTCAAGATAGTCCTGCCTCCATCTCCCAAGTGGCTGGGATTACAGGCATACACCAATGCATCCAGCAAGGGACTGGGATGGGTATCTTTTTGAATGTTTGTTTCATTTCCAGCATGTGGAGTGACAGCTGGCACACAGTGAGACAGCAATATGTCTTTAACAACAGAAGTAATCCTAGCGTTTTGCTTAGGCAGCCAAATCTTTGGTTGTTTCTTTCATGTCAGTGCAGGTGTAAGCAAGGTGTGCAGCAGCCCACCTGCTGACTTTGTGGGGATGGAACTGTAGTTTCCTCTCCACAGCGAGCTCATGCAACCTCAGATGGTTGTTGCTCAGGAACTCCCAAACTTTAATTTCCTAGAGTCCCAGAAGATTAGCTCATTTGCTGTGCAAGTTGCTGGAAGGTCTTGGAGGAGGCGATGTTCAGATCCATGCTCCTCTGTTTTTGGTGCAGTATGCCTACTCCCATAGCATAGATTTGCATGCACTGTGGTCCAGAGTGTGTGCCTAAGACAAGAAGTTATCAGCAAAAGCATCCTAGAATACCATCAACCCAAACTGCATCTCCACCGGACACCAATGAGGAGGTTGCACGTTAGTTTCTAGGGAGTATCACTGAGGTTTCACAATGTATAATGTTTCCATTTGACAATAAAGTGATACGAAATGCACGAAAGCAGGTGGAAGAAAAATCACGTGTGGAGAGTAGGATGCTCTTCTAGTCCCCTTTGAGCCAGCTGTCATGAAGCAAGTCGGCGGTAGAGGGCAGCAGAGCACTGTTTCATGCTTTGTTTCGCAGACCAGGCGCAGGCTCCCTGCGGTTAAAACTCACGCTGGCCAGTTTCGCCAAAGGCGGGAGCCCACACTCCTCTACGTAACCACCAGGCAATGAAATGGATAGGGTTTCGGGCAAGCCCCAGCTCAGCCTGAAGGAGAAGCGTGCAATGTGAACCATCTCTGCCTTTCCTCCAGTGGAAGGGGCTGGGTAGAACAAATAAGGTGAAACAAATTCTCTGGTTCCCCATTTCCCCTCTGCATGACCAGACAGTGAAGCAGCTACGGGGGCGGGAGGTGGGGGCGTGCGGGTTGGGATTCTGAGGGTGGAAAGCCTGCCCTGTCCCTCCTGTAGCCAGTGAGTACTGCCTTGAGTTTAAATGTAGTTGCTTGTTTTTATGAAGATGAGGAATCACACCCTCTGATTTCTTTGGACCCCAAGTTCAAAATTCTGCATGCACAAAGCCTTGGGTGTCCATCTCTCTCTGTGTGACTGGATATGATCAGATTGATCTTCCTTTTCCCACACTTCCATCAGTGCTAAGATGAGCACCATGAAAATACCCAGCAACAGGAAAGAGAAGAGGCAGAAGCCAGGTGCAAGCCCTGGGACCCTGGAAGAAAGTAAATCCTATTGTGAATAACTGCATTGTTTTTTGCTTCCAAAAATGTTGCTACCCTTAAATGGTATCTTCTAATTAACATTTTTCTGGTTTCAAGTGCTTTTGAGCATCTTTTCATATTAGGCTTTCAGACTTTGCTTCTGAAGCTTATTTCATTTAACTGTTTAAAATTGATATTCTTTTTTGTTCACACGCAAGATTTTTGTAAAAACATAAATCTCCCAGTTTATTAACTGTTATATCCTTTACTAAACAAATGTGGTTAATTAAGATAGAAATGTCACTATTAAACTCTGGGTGAGCTTCCTTAAATGACCCACAGAGCCACAGGAGGGGACACAATTTCCTTGTAGAAATCAATGATTAGCCGGGTGTGATGATGCACACCAGTAATCTCAGCAACCTGGGAGACTGAGGCAGGAGGATCTCCAGTTTAAAGCCAGCCTTAGCAATAGCAGGCACTAAGCAACTTAATGAGACCCTGTCTCTAAATAAAAAATATGAAAAAGGGCTGGGGATGTGGCTTAGTGGTTGAGTGCCCCTGAATTAAATCCCTAGTACTCCCAAAAAATAAAAAATAGAAAGGGCTGGAAATGTGGCTCAGTGGTTAAGCACCCCGAGTTTAATCCCTGTACAAAAAAAAAAAAAAGAAAAAAAGAAAGAAATCAATGATAAGCCCATTTTATTCATGCTGCCACCATTTCCTGGTTTCCTGGCGTTTGTCCAGTCTCTCTCTGCCTAGCCCTCTCCTCCATGACCATCTTCCAGTAGCTGAGCTGCCACCTTGATACTTCCCTCTTCTTCCAGCCTTTCCCCAGGCACCAGGAGCACCATGGTCTGGATCCCAGCCACAGAAAGATAAGTAAGAAGCTCCTCAGCTCAGAATAAAGTCAGTCCGGGTGCTAGTCTTCATGCCCAAGAAGCAATTTGTACACTTGCATTCCAGAGTGTCTTGCTTTATACCCCAACTTTCCCATAACCCTGC
>JAJEJO010001072.1:630763-643448 GCA_020662805.1 Glaucomys volans
CCTGTGCCTTGATATCCTAACTTAGGAACTCCTTCTTCCCCAGATTGTCTCATTCCCAGTCCTAAAGTTGGTGCCAGCTGTGAGACCCAGGACAACTTCAACTTTTATTTATATATTGTTAGCTTCTGCTTTTTGGAGGAACTCAAAGCATTCCTTGGGCCAAGGTCTACTCAACAGAGGTCAGATTGAAAGTGGCCCACAGATCCAGAGAGAGAAGGATGCTAGGGGAGCCCAAACAGGGAAATTGGGACTTCTAGCCCATATGCTCTATCAGTTCCTACCCAAGGTAGTGAGGCTCCAGGTGGGGTTCCTCCCTCTGGCAACAGCAGTGGCCTGCTCTTTCTTTGCAAAATTCCAGTTTCACCTCTAGTCATTCAAACATTCACTCTTGAGTTGTTCAGTTTAATTTTATATCTTTGATATTAAGCTACCATCTTTTGTGTATGTGCTACTGGGGCTTGAACCTAGGAGCACTTTATCACTGAGCTACCTCCCCAGTCCTTTTTTTTTTTTTTTTTTTTTGAGACAGAGTGTCACTAAATTGCTTGGGGGTCTTTTAAAATTTCTGAGACTGGCCTGGAACTTGCAAATCTCCTGCTTCAGCTTCCAGAGTCTCTGGGATTACCAGCATGCTCCACCATGCCCGCAGCTAACCCACCATCCTTTGACAAGGTTTTTGAACAGAAGCCATTCTGAGATGTTAGTTTGCAGTCTTAATGTCACCATTAATACCCACGGTGCAGCCTGAGGATTGTTTCAGCTCCTTCAGTAAAGTGGGGATTGTCCAAGGCTCCCTCCCTCCTGAACAGCATGCACATCAAAGTTAGTTCAAGAGTGCACCAGAAAAGGAAAGCAATTGGGATTCTTAAAGGTAGGAAGTCCAAGAAATGTTCCATTAAAAATTGCCCAATGTGAGGCGACTCAAGCTCAAAGTAAATGAAAAGTTCAGGCAGGGATAATCCCACCAATATGCTCAGGAAGTGAGCTATTTCCAGATTGAACACACCTGACCTCCAGCTTTGTTTTTTTTTTGTTTTGTTTTGTTTTGTTTTTTTGCATTACAGGCAGCAGGCTGAGAGAAGTGGAGGGAGGATCTGTTGGTATTTAAGCCCAAGCCATTGACTGAAACTGTTCCCCAAACAAGACCCCTCTATCGCTGCTATCTGGATGTCCTCTACCAAATCATTTCTCCAAATTTAGGCCAGTACGGTTTAACAGAACTTTCTGCCATGGTAGAAATCTTGCAAAATAGGGTAGTCACATACCACATGTGGTCACCGAGCACTTGGAATGTAGCTGCTGCAACTAAGGAATTGATCCTTAAAACTTCAATAATTTAGGTTTAACAAATTAAATGGAAACAGTCATACACAGCTGATGACTATTGTAATAGATGGTGTTATTCAAGAATATTAAAGCTCCTGGCTTGCTGTCCTTCCCTCCAATATTGCACCTGTCCAAATTCTAATAGCATCAACGTGCTCATACAGGATCTCTGCCACAACCTGGCCTCTCCATCCTTGAACCCTCTCTCTAGCAATCTTGTGCTTAACACATTTTCTTAATTTCATCTGAGACCTTGTCATTAGCCATAACTAGAGCTCTGTGATCTCACTTTAAAACATCTCACTTTCTAGTTGACTGCCACCACTAAAATTCCAAGTCCAGATGGGTTCCAAGCCCACTGGGATATCCATTCCATCCATCCTGCTGGGTCTTGTTGGTGCTGAATATTCTTGCCTTGTTTTAATAGTCTTGAGCTTGGTTTTAGAATGTAGGTAAGGAGATGGGTTTTCAGCCTTTGCAATCTTATTTCTCTTGTCCTTTACACAATGCATGCATTTTAAACTTTGTACACAATTATTGTATATATTCATGGGGTCAGTGTGGCATTTCAATACATATATACAATATATAGTGATCATCCAGGTAATTGACATATCTATCACCTCAGAGTTTTTTGTTTTTTTGTTCTAGGAACATTCAAAATCCTCTCTATTAGCTATTTTGAAGTATTTGATTAACTATCAAATGTAGTTATCTTACTAAACTACAGAACATTAGAAGTTCTTGCTCTTATTCAACTACATACCTGTATCCATTAACCATTTTCTCTCTTTTCCTTCTGGCCCTACAACCTTCCCAGGCTCTGGCAACTAATACTCCATTCTCCACTTATTTGAGATCAACATTCACTCCCACATGTAAATAAGGGCATGCAAGGTCTTATTTTTCAGCTTTGCTAGGTGAGACCAAAGCAGTCAATTTGCCCACTCCTGAGGCATTACCCATCTGAATTCTCTACCAATGCCCTGTGTGTACGAGGAATGTGGTGGGACATCAAGTCCTCTGGTCCTAAGTGAGCTCCACAGGTTGTTCCCTTTTCTCCTTTCTGAGAGTTCTCCCTCAGTCTTGGATATTATCTCAGATTGTTTGCTGTTGCAGTAACGGAGTACCACACATTGGGTAATTTATTTAGATCACAGTTCTGGGGGTTCAAGATCAAGGGACTGAATATGGTGAGGGCTTTCTTGCTTGTGGGAACTCTGCAGAGGAGGTTCAGGGTACCATGTTGTAAGAAAGAGCAAGCCAGGGAGAGTTTGCTTTTCTAGCAAAGCCACTCCCTCCTAACTACTAATGCATTAATCCATGGGTGTGGCCTCCCAAAGGTCCCTCCTGGTCCATCTCTTAATATCTAACAAAGGAGTTAAATTTCATCAGGAGTTTTGGTGAAGACTCTCCAAGCATAGCAGGGAATTTCCTCATACTCAGTACACACAGTTGGAGATGTAAGGGACCCTCTTGAAGCTCTCTGCAGCTCCCTGGAGCTCTCTTTCTGTGCAGAATCCTCTCTAGGACTCTGCCCTGGGTACTGCGGCATCCTCAGACTTTCAATTCCATCTCTTCAACTCAGGGAGATTGTGAATCCTGTCCAGATTCTCCCATCCTGTACTGCCATTATGGATTCAATGTGTCTATCTCTGTCTCTCTGCAATTACTATCAGTGGTTTGTGTTTTTTCTATGTCTAAACAACATTGTTTGATCTATCTATCATCTGTCTATCTATCATCTATCATCTATCTATTCATCCATCCATCTCAATGACAGGGAGGCTACCTATCATTTTTATTCCTTTTTTCTCTCTCTCTAGCTTTCATGCAGAAGAGAAGACATTTGATCCTTGACTTGCTGAGTCTGCTTATTTCACTTAGCATGATGTTCTCCAGTTCTATCCATTTACCAGAAAATTACATAATTTCATTCTTTTTTTAATGAGCAAGTGAAATTTCATTACCACATTTTCTTTATCCATTCATCTATTGAGGGCCACATAGGCTGGTTCTATAACTTGGCTGTTGTGAATTGTGCTGCTATAAACTTAGAAATGCATGTATCACTATAGTATGCTGATTTTAGTTTTCTTGGATAAACACCAGGAAGTGGGATAGCTGGGTCATATGGTGGTTCAATTTCCTAGTTTTCTTTTTCTTTTCTTTTTTCTTTTTTTTTTTTTTTTTTAGTTGTTAGAAGTGGGAGGAAAAATCTGGTCCCTGTTTCTCCATGTTAGCTGGATGTAGAAATCTTCATTTTCACTCTTCTTAACACTCCTTCTTACTCAGCTCAAATCTCATGGTCAATTACTATAAACACTGTCTTTTCTACTAAACACTGTTGTTTCCTCTAGCTTGGCAAACCACATCCCTGGTTCAATCCAATTCTTTATTTCCCTCAGTGCAGAGACTGATTGCACTGACTGAACATGACTGCAGAGAGACACACACCATGGAAACAGGTCTGGCTTTAGCTTCCTGGCCATGAGTTCCTGTGGGTTGGTCATATAACCTGTCAGTTGCATTGTATGTCTCAAGTGTAGTCTCTCTTACACTTTTCTAAATGGCCACATCGCACCTTCTCCTCTCTTCTGAAACCTCCAGTATCTCCTTCCTCATCCTCTATCTCAATTCTTAACTTTACTGGAAAAACATAAACAAGCTAAATTCTAGGACAATCTCAGTCATCTTTATGTGTCTACCTTCCCCTGCATCTTCTTGCCTCTTTCAGAGATGAACTCATCCTCCTGTCTGATGCATGAGATCTCAGCTTTCTCACAATGGCAATTCTGTCCCCTCTTGCCTTTGAGTCCAATGGCTTAGACATGGCCACATTTTTTCTTTCCATTGGATTGTCCCTGCCGCTCAACATGCTTACCATCATTCCTCTCATCTTAAGATAACTCTCATGACACTTCTTTCTCCAACTCCTGCACTATTTTGTTGCTTCTTGTGTGGAACAAAACCCTTTGAAAGACCTCACTTGCTAACATTAATTTATCTCCTCCAATTTTTTTCATCTTACTCGAATCAGTCAATATCTACTTAAAACTGCTCTTGTCATCTGGGCCTGGTGGCACAGGCCTGTATTACCAGTGGCTTGATGGACTGAGGCAGGAGGGTTGCAAGTTCAGAGCCAGCCTCAGCCACTTAATGAGGCCCTAAGCAACTTAGAAAGGCCCTGTCTCAAGATAAAAATAAAAAGGACTGGGGATGTGAGGGAAAAAAACTGCTCTTGTTACCCTGACTGCCATGTATCTAAAACCAAGAGTCTTCACTATTCTTGACACATGACAGCATTTGACTTACTAAGTACTTCCTTGAAATATTTTCTGCACTTGGCTTTAAGGACATGAAATGCTCTCTGGCTTTCTGTCTCAGTCACCTTTGCTGGTTTCTTCTTTTGTCCATTACCTTGTTATGTGGAGAGCCTTAGATTCAGTGCTTTGTCTTCTTCTTCATACATACCCTCCCCTTTGATGATGCCATCTGTTCTCGTGGGTTTAAATGCCATCAGTAAGATGGCATGCTTGTGTAGATAGGTGTGTGCATGTGAGCATGCATATTTTTGTATGCATGTGTGGATATGCATCTACATGCGTACATATGTGCCTATATATATGTTGTGTGTATATTGAGCTATTGGAAAAGAGTAATTACAGCTAGGGGCCTGGGCAAGAGGCCTCTGCTTTTCAGGATCGATGGCCACTTGAGTGAGGCAGGGCAGGGGTGGGAAGTGCTGGCACCAGCAGCTGCTTTAATAATGCCACTCACTTCTGCTGATTAGTACGCATGTGAAAATAAAAGGGAAATGGAAATGACCCTGCAGCAGAGGGAGTGGGATGGGATAGGCAGAGCCATTCAGCTCCAGATTAATTGCTAAAACTCTCGCCTCCTCTCCTGGGCTCCAGATGAAGTAGGATGACAGTGAAGGCAAAACACGCAGATCTGTCCGTCTTCCTCCTCCTATTCACAGCCTGGAATCAGCTATGCTGGGCTGGCGTTCAGTTTCAAGGAGATCAGAGAATCCCCAGCTTCTTTCCAGGGAAATTTGTTCAAAAATTTTAGCAGCTTGCTACAGAATAGGGCAGCTCTACTGAGCTCCATCAAGAAGGGCACCAGAGACCACAGCAAACAGTTTCTCACCTTAAAACACAAGCACTCTATCTGAGGTACTGTCATTGAAGTATTGTTTGTTTTGTTCAGAAAGGCATGTAACTGAGTTAGGAAGCAAAGGGAAGAGCTTGTCCACATCCCAGAGTGGAGAGGGGCCCCCTGATGGCAGACTGAAATGGTTCAGACACTTTGGTCCACATAGATGGATCTTGAACTGCAGTAGAATTGTACATGATACAAATAATGGAGATCGTTTGTCCCGTCACACCAGAACAATAGACCTAGGAGCATCCCAGGAACTCTTTACTTTCAATAAAAAGAGTCTTTGAGTACTGAAGTAGAGATAATGCAATGCAACATATTCATCAAAAATGCTTCTTTTTGGCTGGATGCAACAGCACATGCCTGTAATCCCTGCTACTTGAGAGACTGAAATAGGAATCACATGTTCAAGGCCAACCTGGACAACTTAGAGAGACCCAGTCTCAAAACAACAACAACAAAAAAAGTAAGAAGGGCTGTGAATGTAGCTTTATGGTCAAACATCCCTGAGTTCAAGCCCTAGAACTGGGGGGTAGGGAGAACTTCCTTTACCTCCTAGGTATACAAAGAATGACATCTCCATTCCACTATGGTTGGGGTGGGGACACATGACCATACTCTGACCAGTGGGATGTGGGTGTAAGTGACCCTGTTCCAAATAAGGTTTCATTCAAAAGAACTAGGACTTGAAAATATGCATGTTTTGAGGGATATAATTCAACTAGTTAAAGTCTCTAAAATTTGGAACTTGTTTGTTACAGCAGCTGGTGTTACTTGTTTTCACTAATACATGTCTGGCATTGGTCCCAATAAAGGAATAATTTTCTCCAAGAAGCCTTCCTAACTTCTCCTATCCCCAAATCCAAATTGGGTGCTGCTTTCATAGCATGAATTCCATGTTGCCTCTAACTTCCCTAATCAAAGCACTAACCATCCTGTGCTGTAATATCCTGTTTACTTAGACAAGTAAACTTCTTAGCTTCTTCTCTACTACACTGCTCAAGTCACAGAGATAGGAATTCTGCCTTTCTTCCTCCGCATTGTATATTCTGTACCTGGCATGTAGGAAGTTCCCTAATAAATACCTTTCAAAGGAATAAGTGGATGCTGCAAATAGGACTGGATGTTCTGGTACAAGAAACATTAGGTCAATTTTCCACTTCTAAGAATCTTTTGGTGGTAGATAGCCTGGCTAGCCACTGACTTACTCCCTCTCACTTTTCCTTTTCTCACTTGCTTCCTGCTTCATTTATAATGGTTAAAATCCTTGCACATACCCACATATTAATATTATTGAAAAATGTGTTTCCCCTGGGTTACTGCTGATCATCTCCAACTCCTCACCTCTAAGAAGATTCTTCCACTCAGTTCATTTATAGAAGGGGCAGTCTAATTGAATCGAATTCCTTCCCAAACCAGCTCCCAGTAAATGAGCTGCATGACCATGCCCACTCATAGCAAGTGAGTTTTCCCACATAGTGAGTTTTCCCACACAGTCCTTATTCTTCAGTGGTCACATCTCAGACAGGTAGGTAGGAGGTGATCAGGAGCCCTCAAGGATGACAGAACCCTAAATGTCACCTTATCCACTAAGCACTGTATTTTTAAGCTGACAAGTAGACTTCATTTTTAGATGAGTTTCAAGCTCACAGCAAAATACTCCTCCCTCTCTGGCTACCACTGATCTTTTTTATTGTCTGGGTAGTACTGACTTTTCCAGAGTTCTACAAAATGAGAATTACACAATTCGTAACCTTTTCAGATTGGCTCTTGACACTTAGTTGTATGCAATTAAGGTTCTTCCATGTCTTTTCATGATCTAATAATTCACTTATTGTTAGCACTGAATAATATTTCACTATATGAATGTACCAGAGTTTATTTTTTTCCACTTATCTACTGACGGACATCTTAGTTGCTTCCAAGTTTTAACAATAATGAATAATGAATGAAGCTGCTATAAATATTTATATGCAGATTTTAGTATGTATGTAAGTTTCCAGCTCACTTGTCTATATATCAAGGAATATGATTGCTCAATTATATAGTTAGTTTGTTGTAAACTGTGAAAACTCTTTTATAAGAAAGCTGTGCTATTTTGCATTACCACCAGCAATGAATGAGAATTTCTATTGCTCCACGTCTTGGCCAGAATTTGATGATGTCATTGTTTTGGATTTTGGCCATTCAAATTGGTGTGTAGTGATGTCTCATTTTAATTTATATTTTCCTGATGACATATGATGTTGATCATCATTTCACATGCCTTCTTATTATTTATAGATCTTCTTTGATGAGATGCAGGTTCAACTCTTTTTTTCCCATGTATAAATTTGGATGGTTGTTTTCTTATTACTTAGTTTTACAATTTTTTTGTACATTTTGAATAGCAGTCCTTTATCAAATGTGTCTTTTGAAAACATTTTCTCCTTGTCAGTAATTTTCCTTCTTATTTACTTAGCAGTGTCTTTGCAGAGCAGACATTTTTAATTTTAATAAAGTTCAATGTACCAAATTTTTTTTTTTTGTGGAACATGTCTTTTAAGGTATACATAAAAAAAGTAATTAGTCATACACCCAAATTCATCCAGATTTTATTCCATGTTATTTTTTGGGTGTTTTCTAATTTTCTACATTTAGGTTTGTGATCCATTTTGATTTAATTTTTGTGAAAAATGTAAAGTTCCATTGCGCCTCCCCACGTTTATGAATAGGAATATCTAGTTGTTACAGCATTGTTTCTGAAAAGGACTATCTTTGCTCTATTATATTTTCTTGTTCTTCTGTGAAAGATCAGTTGACTATATTCATGTGGATTCATTTCTGGGGGCTCCATTCTCTTCCATTGTCAATCGATCTATTCTTTCATGAATGCCATATTGTCTTGATGGCTGTAGCTTTATACAACTCTTAAGGTGGGTGGTGTTAGTCCTCTGACTTAATTCTTCTCCTTCAATGTTGAGTTCACTATCCTAGGTCTTTTGCTTCTGCATATAAACTTTAGAATCAGTTTGGAAATATCTACAAATTGACTTCCTGGGATTCCGATAGAGATTGCATTGAATCTATAGATCAAGTCGAGAAGAACCTGATAACATTGTGTCTTCTTATCCATTGACATGGACTCTCTCTCCATTTATTTTAATTTTTTATTTCGTTTGATCAAATTATTTTTTGAAATCTTTCATCAGATTTTTATAGTTATCCTCATACAGCTCTTACACATATTTTGTTAGATTTATACCTGAACATTTCATTGTTGGGGTACTAATGTAAATGATAATGTATTTGTATTGTCAATTTCCACTTGTTCATTGCTGGCATATAGGAGAATGACTGATGTCTGACTAACCTTGTGTCTGCAGATTTGGTAAGTTAATTCCAGGTTTCGTTGATTCTTTTATTTATTCTGCATAGGTCAGTATGTCATCTGTGAAAAAAGACGTTTATTTCTTTCTTTGCAAGCTATATGTCTTGTTTCTTATTGCTTCAACTAGGTTTTTCAGCACGATGTTTTGAAGGAGTAGAGAGAAGGCAAGAGGGCACATGCTTGCAATATTCCTGGTCTTGGAAGAAAAGCTACTAGTTTCTGAATATTATGTATGAGTTTGGATGTGCTTTTGAAAAATTTGATTTTACAGATTTTTTTTCAAGTCAAGGAAGATCCCTTCTGAGTTTGCTGAAAGTTTATTTTTCTTTCTTCATGAATGGGTGTAGGATTTTGTGACAAGAAAATTTGTATTTATGATTTCCTGATGACTTCTTCTTCTTTAACTATTTATGTGGTGGATTAGATTAATTCACTTTCAGACCTTAAACTGCCCCTGCATTTCTGGGGTAAATCCCACTTGGTCTTGGAATAAAATTCTTTTTACACATTTTTAGATTCAATTTGCTGATATTTTGTTGAGGGTTTTTTTGCACCTATGTTTATACGGAATATTGCTTTTAGTTTTCTTACAAGATCTTTAGTTTTGGTATTAGGGTGTTGCTGGCTTCATAGAATGAGCAGTATCTCCTCTTCTTCTTCATAAGCAGTATCTCTTCTGCTTCTATCTTCTGGAAAACATTATACAAACCTGTACAATTTAATTACATACAAATAAGTATAACTTAATTATATAGAAATCTGTATAATTTGATTATACAGATTACACAAATATGTATAATTTATTCCTTACACGTTTGATAGAATTCACTAGTGAATTCCTCCAGGACTGATGCTTTCCATTTTGAAGGTTAATAATTCTTGATTCAATTTATTTTCTTTTTCTAGTTTCCTTAGGTGGAAACTTAGACTACTGATGTCAGATAATTGTCTTTAAAAAAATTATATGCTTTACTATAGCATGCTGATTTTAAGTCATTTGGTTATAAACCGAGAAGTGGGATAACTGGGTCAAATATGGGTCCATTCCAAGTTTTCTGAGGAATCTCCACACTGCTTTCCAGAGTGGCGGCACCAATTTGCAACTCCACCAGCAATGTACAAGTGTGCCTTTTTCCCCCACATCCACACCAATACCTATTATTGCTTGTGTTCTTCATAGTAGCCATTCTAATTGGAGTAAGATAAAATATTAGGGTGGGTTTAATTTGCATTTCTTTAATTACTAGAGATGTTGAACACTTTTATCATATATTCATTAATCGCCTGTATATCTTCTTCTGTAAGGTGTCTGTCCAATTCCTCAGCCCATTTATTGATTGGGTTCCTCGTATTTTTGATGTAAAGTTTTTTAGGTTCTTTATAAATTTTGGAGATTAGTGCTCTATCTGAAGTGCATGTGGAAAAGATTTTCCCCCACTCTGTAGGCTCTCTTTTCACATTATTGATTGTATCCTTTGCTGAGAAAAAGCTTTTTAGTTTGAATCCATCCCATTTATTGATCCTTGCTTTCATTTCTTGTGGTTTAGGAGTTTTGTTAAGGAAGTCTGGTCCTAAGCCAACATGATGAAGGTTCAGGTCTCACTTGTACCCCATTTGTGCACAATGAATCAAAATGCAGTCTGTAAAAAAAATAAAAAAAAGAATTATGTTGGAAAGTATAATACAACATAGATAAGTACAGGAATAGTTTTTAATCAGGGTAGTCATAACACATTGGCATTTCACATTATGACTCACTGTGTTGAAACTATTGACTTTTATGTGCCGTTTGGTGTTTCATTTTCTCGTCCTTACATTTTAACACACCATTTTTCTTTTGAACAAACTAAATAAATATATTTTGTAATTGCAAAAAAAATTATATGCATTGAATGCTATAAATTTTTCTCTAATCGCTGCTTTTACTGCAGCCCATAAATTTTGATGTTACATTTTCATATTCATTTTGTTCAAAATATTTTAAATTTCTCTTGGGCTTTCTTTTTTGATGCATGTGATTTTTTTTAAGTATTTTTTTTTTTTAAATTGCCAAGTGTTTGGGGATTTTTCAGCTACTTCCTTTTACTGATTTTCAGTTAGTCCATTGTGATCTAAGAGCAAACATTGTATTGTTTCTATTATTTTAAAGTTGCTAAGGCAAGTTTATGGATCAGAATGTGTTATACTTTGGTGAATGGTCGTTGTGAGCTTGAGAAAAATGTGTTTTCTCTTGTTCTTAGTTTAAGTGGCTTGTAGATATGAATTATATCCAACTGATGGATGGTGCTTTTTCATTTTGGAAAATCAATACAAAATATTTATTTTTTTCAAACTACAGAATTCTTAGCCCCAGAGCCACCTGATGGTGCTTTTGAATTCAATTACTTCTGCCTGCTCAATCTGTGCATTTCTGATAAAGTTGTGTTGAAGTCTCCAGCTAATACAGTGACTTCACCTATTTGCCATTGCAGATGTATAGATTATGCCTCACATATTTCCATGTTCTAATGTTACCCATTAAGGACTGATATATTGACTTGAATAGTTGCCCCTTTTATCATCATGTAATGCATCATTTTATTCCTGATAATTTTTCTTGCTGTGAAGTCTGCAAGTAATATAACTATTCCAGCTTTCTTTTGTTGAATGTTACCATGGCATATCTTTCAACATCCTTTTGCTTTTAATCTACATATGTCTTTATATATTTAAAATGGATTTCTTGTATGCAACATATATTGGGTCTTGGTTTTTAGATCCACCCTGTTAATATGTTTCAATTGTGTATCTAGAAAATTAACGTTGATTTTTTTTTAAAACAGGGAAAAGAACATAAAAATTTAGTACATTATTTAGCTATTGGAATGTTAGACTTACAGAGTGGAAAGAGAGTTGATGCTGTGATAGGGATTTGGGCCTCTGGGGTGAAACAGGTGGCTCATTCTGTGGAAGGTTCCTGAGAGGATGCGCACAGCAAGCCAGGTCTGTCTTGTGATGCAGATGATATCTCCCAGGTAACAGCCACCTGTGGTCATTTCTGTCTCTGGCCACTTTCTTCTTCCTCTGGAAAAGTCCCTCCCTGCTGTGCAGGCATATGACTTTTTTCCAACATTCATCCCCAGAATCCATCCAAATCTCAACCAGAGTTTCCCAGCCCAGGTGGTAGGCTGCTTTTTCAGTGTGCACATCTAGGTGCAAGGATACTGGTTGTTGAATTGGAGGGGTTCAATTCTTTTCTTCTTTCTGGATTTATTTTTTTAATTGGTGCATTATAGTTCTTCGTAAAGGTTGAATCCTTTGTGATTTGTTCATACGTACATGTAACATAGTTTGGATGATTGCATTTTGCTGTTCCTCCTTTGCCATCTCTCCTCCCTCTCTCTTGTTCCCCTTCTACTCCACTGTTATCCCTTCTATTTTCATGAAATCTGCCTTCTCCCCTTTTAAAATTTCTTATTTCTCTCTAGCTTCCACATATGAGAGAAAACATTCAACCATTGACTTTCTGAGTCTGGTTTATTTCACTTAATATTATGTTCTCCAGTTCTATCCATTCACCAGCAAATGACATAATTTCATTCTACTTTACGGCTGAGCAAAACTCCCTTGTGTTGTATGCTGCATTTTCTTTATCCAATTATCTCTCAAGGGGCTATCAGTCTGGTTCCATAACTTGGCTATTGTGAATTGTGCTGGCAGACTCAAATCTGAAGGAGCTTCTGAGAGTCTTGTAGGATTCTTGATGCTCTGGACAGACAAATGGAAGGCATTCGGCCTTTCTCACTGCCTCTCTAGGAGTCTCAAGTCTGTCTTTCCCTCTTGACT
>JAJEJO010001074.1:0-23938 GCA_020662805.1 Glaucomys volans
GAAGTCCTTCATGAATTTTCATTGAAGTTGAACTTATAGAAACCATGCCTGCTCATAGTGGGATTCAGTATATGGCAGCAGGGCCAGCATTTCAGTGTTTCTTTTGGTGAGTTGTAGGTGAGCTAGCATGATTCAACTGAAATTGGAAAGAAAGAGTATGAATAGGGGATATCTCTCAAAGGATAAGTGGATGGACTTCTGTATTAATTATTAATATTAAGTCTAATAGATGAATTAATGTTAAAATAGATGCTATAATAGTTGAATCCTGATATCCCAAAGGCTTAACACAATAAGAATCTGTTTCTTGCTCACATAAAATTTAAATTAAGCATTACTGATGATGCCCAGGCAGTGATTTAGAAACTTAGGTTTTCTCAATCCTATGACTCTTCCATCCTCCAGAGACTTTCTAGAATTTCAGCCAGGCAATGGAGGAAGAAAAAATGAGAAAGGTGCTCCTGCTTTTTAGCCACTTCATCCTGGGAAGTGACTCATACTGGCTCACATTCCATTGATTGATAGGGAACAATCAGGCAGGTTCAAATAGAAGTGAGCTGGTTGGGTAGCTGCTTTCCAGAAACAGCTTGTATTGGTCAAGGTGCCCCAGATAAACAGAATCAATAGAATATATATAATAATAAAAAGGATTTATTAGATTGATTCAACTGAGTAGGGATTAAATAGGACCACAGTGGTTATCTAAAGACCGGTGAGCCAGGGAGACTAGTGGCTTCTTAGTCTCAGAAGCTGGAAGCCTCAAGAGCGAGAGGTCAATGATGAAGCCCCAGTCTGAGGCCATCAGAAGGTCTGAAAGCCCCTTGGAGAGCTGCTGGTACAAGACTTCATTCAAAGGCTGAAGAAACTGGAGTCTGATGTACACAGGGGGCAGCAACAGAAAAACACAGCCACTTAAGGAGGATCAAGTGCCAGAGAGAGCTGGCTTCTCTCTTCTACATTTTCGTGACATTTGGACCCCCAGCTGATTGGATGGTGCCACCCATATTCAGGGCAAGACTTTCCCAGTTTGCTGACCCTCAGACTTATCTCCTCTGAGTACACCCTCACAGACACCCAGAAATGTGCTTTACCAATTCTCTAGTCCAGTCAAGTTCACAAGCAGAATTAGCCATGACGCACTCAACACCATGAAAGGAGAATAGGAATTTTGGGTAGGGAGTTGGTTATCTCTACCACATGCAGAGAAGGAAACATGCTTCATGTGTTAGCTCTGATCCATGATCATGTATTAGGTTTTTTTTCTCCTTGGCAGTTATCACTTAATTATTTATGGTATTGTTAATTGTCTAAAAATGGTTGAATTCCCTCAGGCAAGAGAGGACAGGCTTGTAGGGTTCCCTTTATGGTGAAGTTTGCTCCATACAGTTTAATCTGCTGAGTAGGTGAGCATTACTTTTTCTCATTGTTATAGGGAATGGGAGAATGGTAAAATTCTTATTTGCTGGATATCTTCCTTGCCTTACCATTTTGACTCACATTCAATGACTTATGGAGTTTTGCAATGATTACAAACATAATTGAGGGGCATGGTAGGAAAACTTCATAAGTATTGATTTTTGTGTGTGAATATTAAGTAATAGGAGGTATGTTGTTGAGTATAGAATCTTATTTTCTTTTCTACTGAAATAAGGTAGCAAGTTTTTCCCTTGTAATTCACTCAAGGTCGCCACAAAGAGTCCTAACATTTGAGTTTAAAGAATAAGAGTCCACAGGGAAAGACAACCTATTCTACTGAGTGAGGACTGTCTGCTAAGACAGGTGGCTAGACTGGAGGACGGTGAGTGCACTGTTTGCACAGGGAAGATTAGAAGGTGAACATGCTCTTGGGTGCAGGCCTGCTGGCTAATCCTCTGACTGCCAGTGCTCCGTGACTCCACTATATCCAATTATGTAGAAAAAAAATTTGAAAAAACTGCCTCTTCTTCTAATCTATTCAGAGAAGGACAAACTCAAAAATTCATTTGTGTCTGTCTTTCTCAAGATTGCTTTAGTTTTTCATGTCTCAGCTATTGGAAGAGCAGAGATAAACTTCATACAATTAAGAAAAGCAAATGAATTTTCTGTGTCTCTAATGATTGGTGATAGGAGGAGAGAAAGAAAGAGAGACAGACATAGAAAGAGAGAGAGACAGGAGAATATTTGCTATGAAGGGAAGTTAAGAAGTGTGGATTCAAATTTTAGGCACATAGGATTCGAATAGGTACAAATAAATGGCTAGAGTGGTATTTTCATGAGTAGACTGGTTAAAATAATCTTTTTCTGAGATATTTTACCTAAATTAGAAACAGATGAAAGGATTTTGTCCAACTGTTGGAATTTACTTTCATTGCTCAATCTTGTGGGGTTGTATATGTGCAGAAAAATATGTGTTTATAGACAGAGTAGTATCTCTGAGATATAAAATAGAAAGATTAGGCTGTGATATCAAGAAGACTCCACTACATTCAAAGGTTATATTTCTTTAGATACTGTTTATGTCTGCTGAGAGTAGGCCATAGAGAGTTCTATGCACTGAGGACTTTATATCTGTTAGAACACAGAATTAGAACTAAGAACTGGGCATTATTTTAGTCCTCCTTTATCTGTGGTTTCATTTTCCACGGTCAGTTGTCTATAGTCAACCATATTCGGAAAATATTAAATGAAAGTTTCAGCAATAAATAATCATAAGTTTCAAATTACATGCTATTCTGAGTAGCAGGATGAAATCTGACGTCCTCCTACTCTGCCCCACCCAAGGTGTGAAATATCCCTTTGTCCAAAGTATCTGAACTGCATATACTACCTCCCGTGAGACACTTAGTGGCCATCTTGGTTGTCAGAATAACAGTACTGGTGACATAGTGCTTGAGTGACCCTTATTTTACTTAATAATGGCCCCAAAGCACAAGGGCAGTGATGCTGGCAGAATAGGTCCAGAGAGAAGCTACCCAGTGCGTCCTTTATGTGAGAAGGTGTAAGCACAGTAAGGTACTTTGGCGAGAGAGAGGGACCACATTTATATAACTTACTATAGCATGTTGTTATGAATGTTCTATTTTATTATTGTTAATCTTTTACTGTGTCTGATTTATAATTTAAATTTTATCATATAAAAAGGTATGTATGTATGTATAGGAAGAAATTAGTACTCTAAAGTTTGCCACTATCTGTACTTTGAGACATCCACTGGGATGGGGGTGGGACTGCTGTACTAGCTGGCACAATTTTCTAAATATTAGTAAAAATTTGAAATATAAAATTATAATTCTTTAAAATGGAATAGGTTGTCTTAAGTGGAGAAGCTCTACTTTATACTGAATCATGGTCCGTAATTAATTATTTGGGTTGGAGTTTCAACTGGATGACTTCTGAGAGTGAGAGCATACTAATATAAAAAGGCCATGTCATGTTTAAAATGGTAAAAATAGAGAACTCTGACCCACAGCCTGCAACCACCATCCCAGGAAATCATTTCCTCCTCCTTCCAGTGACTGTGCATGGATTAATAAATCCGGAGGGACCCACTTCTATTCCTCAGAACTGAATTTTCCCTTGGTGCCCATGCTTTATTGTCTTAACTAAATATCATCCAGTCTAGTCTATTTTGTTTCAGGATTTCATGTACATCTCTTTCTCTTTTATGAAATTGTGATCTTATGGATCTGTGCTGTCCAATATGGTGGAAGCTATCCACACGTGCCATTGAGCATGGAATATGGCTTTTTTGATTTATAAACAAAAACATCATTACAGTTAATTTTACCTATTTCTTTTTACTTTTTAACACAGCTATTAGAAAGTTTAAAATTATATATGCGACTTTCATTTGTGATTCTCATTATATTTCTATTGGTGTTAGAGATGGCAGTAATTGTACAATTGCCCAACTTGAAGAAACGCATACACTGTTGTATGGTATTTCATGTATTTGATGCTAAATATTTGTTGAGACTGAGAAAGTAGATTGGTGACTTGATGGAAATGAAAGAATGAGTGACAAATAGCTCAAAAAGAGTATAGTTAATTCAAAGGGCTAAATTTGCTGCCGGACATTCAATCTAGCTATCAGATACAGTGGAGACTTTTGAGGCAAGAACTTCGTTACCAACAAATGCTATGGGCCTGATAGGAAAAAGGTAAGATAATTAAGGCTCTCTTAACATAGTCAACAGAATTTATTAAAGATATATTAGATGTCAAGTCCTGTTTTATGTATGAGTTACACAAATGATTCAAGTATTCCATTTTACCAACTGTACAGGAGTTCAGTCTACGGTAAGGGTAGAAATGAATATAGCTCATACTGGCCAGTGAGATAGCTAGCTAGAGGGTATGATGCTTGCTGTAATGCTAAATAAATAATACAGTGGTGTAGCCAAGCTAAGTTTTAGACCTTGGGCAGCCAAATGGCAATTAGACAAGAGTTTAATCATGTGAATGGGAGATAAGAGCCCCACAGAGGTGTCCTAAAGGTCTTACTATTTCAAGCTTGTTTTGCTTGAAATAGTCTCAGAGGTAACAGGCTTAAAACAGAGGGGAGTTCTGGAAATATCACCTGTGAGAATTTTAACTGTTCATCATCTGTACTTATAGTAACAGGAAAGTATTAAGTGTGAATGACCATGTGGGCATTTTAAGCACTGGCTGAACTTCCAACTGCCTAAAAATAGGAAAGCAAGTACCCGTCGGTTATGCCAGGCATTCACTCTGTAGGCTGTGTTTGGGTTGATCTGGGTCTGTTTGGAAGAAGAACAACTTTCCTGTTAAAGCAGGTGCATCTACATGTTGTCAATAATTACTGTGCTATGCAGTGACAAAGCTTATTGCATCCCTTTAGCATTTTCTAGCAGCAAAGGGATGTCCTCAGCTGTGTACCAAGCAATGATTGTACCATTATCTCATTCAGTTATATGCCCTTTCTAAATGCAACTTTAAATTTGGCTACATTTCCAAAGTAGTGTGTAGGGAGCTTGTTCATGTGATACTCATTAAGGTCCCATGGCTAACATTTCTGCCCACTTCATCTGTGAAGACTAGATAGAGAAAAACACTTTGTCAACTTTCAGAAGAGACATAAAACAGAGATCTGGACCACCTGTGGGTTGAAGCACCTCTGTGGTCTCATGGTAGGTGTGGATTTTTTGGCAGCAGCCTCTTGGCAAATCTTACATTGCCTAAGTGATACGGAAACAGAATTATTCTTTGAGTCTGTAGAGCTTAGAGGGGCAACAGACCCAAACATAATAGTGGCCAAGCAGATGAGTGATGTTATCTTCTTGATTTCATAGAATTGCTATGAAAAAATTTCCAGTTCTACAGAAACACTTTTATTTACTAGCATACACTTTTTTTTTTAATTACTCAGGAAAATTCTCTTAAAGAGGTAACATTATCCACCTTGTCCCACTGTTGTGAAGCTAAGCTGTGAACTTCTATTTTTGACCTCAGAATTTGGGACTCCAACACTAATGTTTTTCTTCCACACTTTATTACTAGTCACTGACAGCAGGCGAAGGAGGGCTTGCTAGGTCAGTCTTCACTCATGATATCAGCTCTGATATGCACTTTCTTAGTGACCCAAATATGTCACTTCACTTCTCAGACCCCCTTAAAAGAGAGAAAACCATTTACTTCTTTCAGTGAAGAATGTACACATTTTAGAAATAGGGGATATATTGATTGAATATGTTCTTGAAAAAATTCAGGAACTTATCAATATAGGATATGATCTGAACTTTCTTTTCTGCAATAAAAACAACATGCATACACACACACACACACACACACACACACATACACATGCTCTTACCTCTTTTGAGCCTGATATACTCTTCCACTCATAGTAGTTATTTTTCCCCCAAACTGAAATGTTATACATACTAAAGTAAGTTATTCTGGAGTAGGAAAAAAAACGTATCTGATTTCCCTAGAAAGCATGCAAAAGCTACAAAATTCTCACCAGAATGACCCTCTAAGTACTGACTTTTGTCTTTGTCACCTTTCTAACTTTTCTCACTGAACTTACTCTAGTGATAGGCACTTCTGTCCTAATCAGCTGATAACCATGGGTCTCCATCTTAGTGGGTCTTTTTCTCATGGAACAGTAATGTGCCGGGGCTGAGGATGTAGCTCAGTTGGTAGAGTGCTTCCCCTGCATGCACAGAGCCCTGGGTTGGATCCCCAACACCAAAAAAAAAAAAAAAAAAAAAAAAAAAAAAAAATTAATGTGCCACTCAGATGTCATTAGTTTGTAAGCACTTACAAGTAGCACTGCCAATTAAATAATAATCCCAGACTGAGTTTTCATCTCATCCTAGTTAGAATGGCAATTATCAAGAATATAAGCAACAATAAATGTTGGCGAGGATATAGGGAAAGAGGTTCACTTACACATTGCTGGTGGGTCTGCAAATTGGTGCAACCACTCTGGAAAGAATTAGAGAGATTCCTTAGAAAACTTGGAATGGAACCATCATTTGTGACCCTGTTATCCCATTCCTCGATATATATATCCCAAGGACTTAAAATCGGCACTATAGTGATCTGGCCACATCAGTGTTATAGCAGCTCAATTCACAATAGCTAAACTATGGAACTAACCTAGGTCCCCTACAATAGATGAATGGATAAAGAAAATGTGGTATATAAACACAATGGAATATTACTCAGTCATAAGAATGAAATTATGACATTTGCCAATAAATGGATGGAACTGGAGAATATCATGCTAAGTGAAATAAGCCAGTCCCCCAAAACCAAAGTTCTCTCTGGCATGTGGATGCTAACCCACAACAGGGGAGGGGAAGATTAGAAGTTCATTGGATTAGACAAAGGGAAATGAAGGGAAGGGAGGGGGGAAAGACAGTAGAATGAATTGGACAAATCTTTCCTATCCTTAGGTCCTATAAAGGCCTGACCAATGTAACTCCTCAACAGGTACAACCACAAAAATGGGGTCCCAACTGGATTTGCTCATTGTGACTAGCAAACAGTATGCTAAAAAATATTTCATAATATTTGATTGGAGGTTGTATGCTAATAAATTTGTTTCTGCTTTACTGTCAGTATATATTTACCAAGCTCATGTTGTATGTATTCAAAACAGAAATATTTTTGGATGGAACTGGAGACTATCATGCTAAGTGAAATAATCCAATCCCCCAAAACCAAAGGCCCAATGTTCTCTCTGATAAGCGGATGCTAGCACACAGTGGCAGTGGGGGAGAAATTCATTGGAGTAGATAAAGCAGAATGAAGGGAAGGGAGGAGGGGTGGGAATAGGAAAGACAGTGGAATGAATCATGCAGAACTTTCCTGTGTTCATATGTGAATACGTGATAAGTATAACTCCACATCATGTACAACCCCAAGAATGGGATCCTAATTAGATTAAGTTATACTCCATGTATGTATAATATCAAAACATACTCTACCATCATGCATCTCTACAAAGAACAAATAAAAAATAAAAAAAAAAACAGGAATTTTTTGATGAAGTATTCTTTATGATTTCACTGAACTCACCAGAATATACCCAAAATAACCTGTTCACAAAGAACAAGTAAATTGATTTTAAGTCGCTGCAGTAAGAGGGACACTTGCCACTCTGACAAGTCTTTGCAGTGCCTCTGGAGGGAAGTCAGGAGAGGAATATTTAGTTTTGAGGTCCAGACTCGAGTCCTAGAAGGAAGAGAGTCTTTAAGGCAGGGAGCTGACTGTGGTTGGGCCGAATTTATAATAGGTTTTATGTAAAACCAAGATAAAAGGAGAACATCTTAACGCTCACCCAGTAGGAAAATATACCCTACTTAGCAATGTGCACAAACTTGTTGATAAACCACAAATACAGAGTAACTTGCAGTAGTTATTTCTTATCCTTATGAACTGGTGAGATCGCACTGAGGGAATTCTCAGTGCTCTGTTCTAGTCCAGGTTCTCTTGTTTTGTCCCCAGGTTTTGTTTATCCTCTTCCATTTGCACCCCTACTGCTTTGGCTCCAGCATGGACTGGCTGAGAGTGATCACTTCCTATTCTCACAGACAATTCTCAGTATGCCATTGATTAAAGATCAGATTTCCATTGAGAAGTCTTTATCATCTATATTTGCTACATATACTACTTAGAAATGATCAGATTCCCTTCTAGAGAGGTCATTCTCTTGTTCTCTTGTCTCTGCCTTCTCTTCAAGGACATGGAATGAGTTTTCTGCTGATGATATAATTTACTTAAAAATCTTTACACATCCACAGAGTGATATCTAATTAAATTATCAATACTTAAATGGGATTAAATAGCATTTAAAACACTTATCCAGGAATATACCCTTCAACTAGAATAGATCACAAGGTTCTAATCCTTTGTCTTTGTGTAAACTTTCGACTCTGTAAATTTGAATCATGAGGAAGGCTTGGGGCCCACTGATGACCAGATCCCACTCCTGGAAATTCTGGTTTTGTTGGTCTGGGTGTAGCCTGGGTGTTGGAGTTTAAAAACTCTCTCTGTAAGCGGGGCATAGTGGTGCATACCTGTCATCCCAGCAGCTCAGGAGGCTGAGACAGGAGGATTGCAAGTTCAAAGCCAGCCTCAACAAAAGCAAGGTACTAAGCAACTCAGTGAGATCCTGTCTCTAAATAAAATACAAAATAGGATGTGACTCAGTGGTTAAGTGCCCTGAGTTCAATCCCTGGTATATGACCTACCAAAAAAAATAACTCTTGAGGTGATTCTAATACCTGTCCATGATTGAAGATAACTGCTCTAACCAGATTCCAGTACCCAGAGGTTTGCTAAGCTACAGTGGATTTACATGAGGTCAGCACTAGAGTGTGAATCCCCATAAATGAATCTATAAGATTTTTCATGGATGAAGTGGGTGGTGTCCACGACATGTTGATTGGCTAGAAGAGGACATAGCTACCTCAGGGCTGCTCTTACAGGACCTAGGCCTCTAGTAGCTCCAAGGTCTGTACCCAGGTTTACAAATGCCTTTACTTTACACTCCCAGATGTAGGAGGGTTCTGTTACCTGATCCAAACAGAACCTTAGCTGACTCCTTTCACTCGGCCATCTGCTTCTAATTAAACTTTTATGCAAAGTGCCTATTGTTAAAACACCATAAAGCACAGAGAGCTGGAACTTTGTTGAGCATACAGAATGGTTTATATGATTGCTTACATAGTTGCTTGCTAATAAATGTTGTATGTATTACCAAGTTTAGTCTAAGACCTGCTTTTTATTTTTTTAGCTAATGTAATAATTGTAAATATTTATGAGGTACAGTATGGTACTTCAATACATGTATATACTGTGCACTGATCAAATCAGGGTAATGAGCATTTCCATCTCCGTATAATTTCTGTATGTTTGGAAAGTTGGAGCTCCTCTTTTCTGGTTCTTCATAAAATATGTAAAGACTCGGTGAAATATAGTCATCCTACTGTGCTGTAGAAACTGAGACATTCCTTCTATCTTAACTGCATTTGGGAACCTGTCATCTAAACCTTCTTGATCCTGCCTTCTACCCTTCCTAGCTTTTAGTAATTATGATTCTACCTTCAAATCAACTGTTTTAGCTTCCACATACGAGAGACCATGCAGTATTGTCCTTCTTATTTCACTTGGCATAATGTAAGTCCTGCTCTCATTAAAGCTGTCTCTCAGAGGTGAGGGATTGGAGAAGGACATCTATTGCTCTCACCTCTAACTATTGTAAGTTACTGAGATGTACACATTGATTTAGAATGTTTTGTAATATGTACAGCTTTTGGTGGGAGTAGTTTCCAAGTCAACTTCCATCTATAATAGTATTCCTAGAAGCAGCTGTGGGAAAACTCAGGTAACTGGAACTTCTCATGTAACATTAAAACCTACTTTGGCTGAAGTTTTTAAATTTGTCATTGGACTGCATAGTTATATTACTCAATGCTCTGATAATTGCTGTAAAAAACATCTTGTAAGTCTAACATAAAATCCTAGCCCTTTATTTTGTCCATCCAAGTTTATTGAGATATTGCCTCAATACAGCAAAATGCACAGATATTAATTGTATAGTTCATTAGTACTTAAAAATAAATACATCTATGTAACCCACATTCTTACCAAAGTACAGAAAATTTCCCTGAGTCCAGAAATTAAACTGGTGCCTCTTTCCATTTAATAACATCCCCGAAACACCAAACATCACTAATTCATTAGTTTTATCTAATCTAGTATTTGATTTAAATGGAATCATCCAACATGCACTGCGTTGTGTCTGGGTGCTTTTCCTCAGCACAATGTTTTTGAGATTCATCTGTTGCATGTCTCAGTAGTCTGCTTCTTTTTATTGCTGAAAAGTATAGCATAGAATAAATATCACAGTTTGTTTATCTATTCTCCTGCTGAGGGACACTGAGCTGTTTCCAGTTTGGGGCTAGTCTGACTAAAAATGCTATAAACATTCTTATACAAGGATTTTAGAGGACATATCTTTTCATTTCTCTTGGATAACTTTCGGGGCGTGAACTTTTGTCATGGGGTGAATGTGTGATTGTCCCCAGAAATATGAGGTGATAGTTGCTGTGTTTCTTCATCTATATTTGCATTCCATCTTTTTTATTTTGGTAATTTTGGTGGCAGGTAGTGCTTTGTCACTTGTCATCATGATTTTAATTTGCATTTCCCTGACGACTAATTATGTTGGACATGCTATATGTGTTTTAATGTACTTATTGGTCATATATATACCTTTTATAAAATCCTTTCTACCTTTAAGAAATTGGATTGCCTACCATTTTGTTATTGAGTCCTAACATTTGTTTAAACATTCTGAATTAAAATCTTCAGTCATTTGTATGTTTGTGTCTGTTTTTCCAATCTGTTTTTTTAATAGAGTTTTGAAAAAATAAAAAGTCTTTCATTTTGATAAATAAGATTTAAATTTTTTTCTTTTCAAGATAAGGCTTCTCTGTCCTATCTGAGAAATCTGTGTTTATTTTCCTAGCTATATTTTATGTTGAATTCTTTCTTCAAATATTCAGTCATCCTTGGTTGTCCAATAGTTTGAGTGAGGAGCTAAGAAACTGGTTGGAAAATTTTTGCAGTGGTAAGTGATAGTACTTATTTTAGGGAAGTCACATGGCTACTAAGCTTTGTTATTATGGGACTTAACATGTTAGTGAAGGGTCTTGCAATATCCTGCTTGGAGGCATCAACCTAACTGCTGCTATTCTGGTACCAGGTGGGGTGGGATAGGTTTGATAGTTGCCCAGTGGCTGGGAATGCAGACTTAATCTTCTATTCTCAGTATGATCTCCCAGGCTGGTTGTTTCCTACAGCCGGAGTTTGGGGTTATTCTTGTTAGATTGTTCACAGAACAGATCTTTGGTGTCTTGCTTTTTTTCTACAAGTTTTATGCTTTTGACTACAGATCTAACTTGTTTTTGTACATGTTTTTGAAAATGTATCTTGCTTTATGCCATTTGCTTTTTCTTGCTTTCTGTGGCACCTGATTTTTTGAGTAATTCTGTATTTTCACCTAAATCATTTATTCTGAGTTTCTGCAGGGAGAATCACCTGACTTTTACTGGTTTCTCTTTCTACAGGCACTTTGGTTTATTCTCTTCTCCTTTTGTTAAGCCACTGACCATTCTTTTGTCTATTTCCATATTTGTATAAATAGCTTGCATTATATGTGTCCCCTTGCGCTGAAAATGGAATTGGGTTTTCTGTTTCTTGTTTTTGTTATTTTGGAGTGATTCTCTGAGAAAGAAGAGGGAAATATTTTTACTCTCCATCTTAAAACTATCCATCCAATTCACTTAAAAAAGGACAAAATAGCAAAGTGTAATCACTAAAAAAGGAAAAAAGAACACTATTTATACTGCTTCACTCCCTTTGTCAAAACAGCAAAACCACCAAGATGCTTGCATCAAATCTTACCTGAGTAAGAATGTAATGTGAAGATGGAGATGAGTATAGAAAGGGTTTATTTGTTTCCATGTCACTGAATGACTGATACATAGGGTATGTATGTACATGTTCAAGTTCTAACCCACAATAGAATATATTCTTTTTCTTGTATCTTAACTCAGTTTGTAGCCCTATATCTCCTATAGGCAAACATTTAGTCTACAAAAATCTATTACTTTCTTAGGACATTGACAATTAAGGTTTATTCTATATTGCTTGTATGCATGCTGAGACACCACTAGAGATAATACTTTGATGGTTTGTAAGATTAATTTTATTTTCTAAAATGAATTTCTTGTTATCTCATAGCAAATTAATTCTTTTCTAAATGGTTTTATTAGTGCATTTTAGTTATTCATAATAGTTGCATTAATTTTGACAGAATCATGCTGGGTATGCAGACTACTTCATTTCAGTCCCACTTCTTCTCCCTCCCTCTTTTCCCCTTCCTCTCTTCCTGGTCTTCCTTCTGTTTGTTTATTTGTTTGTTTTTAATTGGTGATTGATAGATGCACATAAAGGTAGAATTCACTGTGGTGTATTTATACATGTATCTAGCATAATTTTGTCAAATCCTTTCTGCATCTCCTCCCCTTTCCCATCCCTCTTTCCTCCCCCATCAAACTCCTTCAACTCCACTGTTTTTCCCTCTGTCCTTATGAGATCTGACCCCTGCTTAAGCCATGTAATTCTTGAGCTACTTCAAATATTTTTCTACTTGATTGGAATCTTAGTATGTGTATTATCTTTCAAATATACTATAAATCAATTTAAATTTAAAAAAATATGTTCATACTTGCAATTGGATTCTTCTCAACAGTTTCACAAGAGGAAGAATATGGCCTTTTACCTTTTATTTAAAGCCATTTATTCACATACTCTTTGGAAAGAGGATTAAGTAACTACCCATAAGAATGATTTGGATCATCCTCTTATTGAACCATCAACCCTTTTTCTCCCATCCTATTGTCCATTAAGGGACTTTCAAGATTTTTCAAGAGCCAAACCTGAGCAGTGACTTCTGCAAATGATGAGAAAGCTGTTGCACTGGGGGCAGGGATGCAAGCAGCAGGTCTCTGGAAACTTCTAGGAATGAAGTGGAAGAGATGCAGCAGCAATCCCTGAACACAGCTGCAGGTGTCCACTGGGCCATCAAGCTCTGGTTAGTCCAAACAGAAAGACAGGCCCAGCACAGTGGTCCAAAAAGGAGCAAGGCCAGCACCCTACACAGTGCTATACGGCTTTCCCCCTTTTTCCAAGTTGTCCTTCATAAAGTCTTTAAAGAGCAAGTGGAGAGAAAACCAGAATTTTAAAGGAAACATTGAAAATATGGCTGTGAAGATCATATGCTCCAAAAAACAATTAGGTGAGCCTGTTTTTCTTTTGATGTAGTTTTTTTTTAAAAAAATATTTCTGACAAAGAATGAATGAACTTACCTTGAAGAACAAATGAGATGGCTATGTATCTGCATGGGATGTTTGCATGTGCATCATAAACAAAAATGAATTAGAAGTCGGAAGCAGAGAGGCTAAATGCTTTAAGATGAAGATAAGCCCAAACTAGGGAAAATAAAATCAAGCTTGTTAAAACTCACTGTGCATCATTTTAGACTGTTGTTGTTGTTGTTATTAATGGTTCATGTGTTAGCTTTCTAACACTGTGACAAAATACTGGTGATAAACAATTTATGAGGAGCAAAGATTTATTTTGGCTTGTGGTTTCAAAGGTTTCAGTCCACAGCTGGTTTGGCTCCATTGCTTTTGGCCTGTTGTAAGACAAAATGTCAAGACACAAGTGGGTAGTGGCAGCAGGCAAGCAAAATGGGAGAGAGGAAGGGTCCAAGGTTCCAATATCCCTGTTAGAGACATGTCCCCAGTGCCCTAATTTCCTTCCACTAGGTTCTACCTTCTAAAAGGTTCACCACCTCCTAATAGCACCACAAGCTGGCAACCAAGCCTTTAGCACACAGACCCTTGGGGACATTTAAGATCCAAATCATAATGTAACAACTGTGTCATATGTTTATTTTGGTAAGTAAAAGACAAAAATTACTCAGTTCTCATCATGGTGCAGTTATAAGCACTTATTGAAATTTTATTTTAGTTTAAAATGTTAGTACACATGATTCAGAAGATCATATAAATTAATGGGTTAAGTTTCCCAAGAATTAATGGAATATTTTAAATTTTGTCACTATATTAAGAGATTTTCAATTAACTGTATGTTTTGCAGCAAATTTTATGGGAGTTTTATTTATTTTTTGTATGAGACAGTACCTTAAAAGCAATAACTGAGCTGTGCAGGGTCTGTCTTTTGTTGACTTCTTACAGGAATAAGAAACTGTACATTGACGTGAAGTCAAGTTTTAACTGTATGGCAAGTTCACTTAATAGTTTTCAGTGTGGTGTGGCAACCATCGATTGAACTTTGGACAATGAAATAGAAACAGTAACAGGAAATCAAATTAGTTCATAATTTTTTAATTGTGATATTTTTCTCTCTGTGTAAGACACTTTTAGAATTTTTAAGCCAAATCATCTACCAGCATTGTCCATTAAAGCATATAGTAAACAAGCAACCTTTTCACATCTCGAACCTGAAAACCTTCAGGAGCTGTACTTTAAAGAAGCTTATCCACAAAGAAAAATGAGAGACCATCTGTCAGTCAATATTGCTTTGCTCTTTTCTCTTCTATAGTAATGCACTTTATCCATAAAGTATAATTAAATACATTTTGATGCTAATATTTACCCTTAGCACATGTACTCTGTTTAGGAGATACTAATGTGGCACAGCATTATGGCTTTTAAGATTACCAATTCTATCCCTAAAGGAGAGCACCATCTTCCTTTCAAAGCTTCTTTCTTCCACTTGGGCTTCCCCTTTTCATCAGTTTCTTGATTTTGCTCCACCACTTAGCTTGTTTTTCTAAGACTTACTCACAGGACTAGTCTCCTCTCAATGACTTTGATTTATTATCCGTCTTTTTATTTTCTTTCATTATTAAAATTCTCAGAATGAGCCACTCTTTTTTCATCTATTTCCACTCATTGCAAAACCGCTACATTCTTGAGCTCCTCCAATACTCAGGAAAAACAATCTTCTGAAAGTTTCCCTTTCTATTCACAAACTCAGTGACCACATTTGCTTTTATTGGTTTCTAAATTTCTGCAGCACATGACATCCTGAAACCTCACTTAAACAAAGCTTCTGAGCATGGCCTTAGCGTTTCAAAATGTGGCCCCAAACTCCTTCGTGACACCTTCCCAGGAGCATCTCTAGTCCCCTGCTCTCCTGGTGGCCCAGGCACAGCACCACCCATGAACTTGCTGTCATCTCTGCTGTGTGCTATCCTCTCTCTGGCCTCCCTGTTCTTGACCCTGTTCTTTATGTGACTTCTGATGTTTTATTTTATTCATCTTATTTATCTTTCAACTCCAATACCATTCTCTACCATCCTTCAGTTCAAAATTAATGGGTCTTTTCTTGTGCACCTTCTGATACTGTATTTCATTATAACTCTGCATATATTCATTTTTCTATTATATTTGGTCAACAAGATACATGACATTGAGTTCCTACGATAATGAAAAAGCAAAGCAAAACAAAACAAAACAACAAAAACAAAAACCTCCAGTTGCTCCAAAAGATTTAAAACTGCAATTCAATACTTTGGTGAGGCTATGCATGTTTGCTCTGGGAGGACCAAGAAAGGGCTGATGAAAGTGTCTAAAGAAGCTGAGAATTGGGGCTGGGGTTGTGGCTCAGTGGTAGAGTGCTTGCCAAGCATGTGAGACCATGTGTTTGATTCTCAGCACCACATATAAACAAATGAATAAAATAAAGGTCTATCAACATCTAAAATATGCTTAGAAAAGAAAAAAAAAAGAAACAGAAGTTCTCCTAAGAAAGTGAAGTAAGAGTTGAAGTTTACATAATAGAAATATGGGAAGGGTTTTCCAGGAATTTGTTCATCTATTTAGAAAACACTTGCATAGCACCTAGTATGTGCAAATATTGTATCTGACACTGAATACTTCAAAAAGTCAAAAGATGAATAAACGTATATCAACAATGAGAATAAAAGCACCATTTGTCCCTTCTCTTTTTTTCTAAAGACAATAACTTGACAAAAATTTTTTTTCTATGATTTATTTTGGACACATTTATTGAGCACCTACTAAATGCCTTTCATCTGCTAGAGTCACTGGTATTGGTACATAGTAGGCACTCAAAAATAATTATTGAAAAATGGAGCAAATGAATGAATCAACTCTACCTACAAACAGGTAACAGTCCAGTGGTGATTATAGCCACATATTTAAACAATAAGACTATAAAACATTATCTCCCATGATATTTATGAAAAAGAAGACTAATAGCAGAAACATAAAAAGATGGAAGGCCCAAGAATCAAGTTGCCTAGGCTTTGTACAATCAGAGAAGGCTAAAAGACGCAAGAGGGCTTGAACACAGTTCTAAGGAAAACTTGTGAATTGATCAGTTAAAGTACAAAAAGTTAATTTAGAAGCAAGGAATCACAGAGACTCTGTTATATTGTAGGGAAGGTTACTAACTTGGTGTGGCTGAGCATAGGGGTAAGACTTGGAAAGATTGAAAATGGACCCTCTGTTGACATGGCTGTTTCTCCTTTAATCATGTATTCTGACTTCTGAGTAGTTGTCTCTGTCACTCTTGCCTTGGGGCCCCAGATAACACTGGGAAAAATCTTTAAGAAAGGTGTGAGTTGTATATTTGAAAAGCTTCAAGTCTCTGTATTGTGGAGACTAGGTTGGACTAGATTCCCTTCCAGGGAAGACACAGCAAAGCCAGTCAGGAGACTAATATGAACTAGTTATGTAAGAGCTGTATTAGACCAGTCTAGGGTGCACATGTGTTCAGGAGACAAAATCGACCGGGTTGGTGTTGGGCAGGATGTGGGGGCTTGAGAGTAAGGGAGAGGACATAGAGGCCTCTTGGTCTTATGGCCTTGGACCTGGATAAATGGTGGTGCACTGCTGAGATGGAGCACAGAGGGGAAGGATTCAGTTTGAGTTCTTATGTTCTGTGTTGGGCATGTTCGTTTCAAGGGGTCTCCTATATCCTTACTAGATAGCATACTTCTTGCAGGTAAGGCTTATGGATTATCACTACTTCTTTGTTGTTTAGTTTTTCACTTATTTTGGTATTGTTACTATTTTATGCTTAGAGTCTAGTTTACGGTACTCAGAATATTAAGAGTTCCTCTGTCAATATATACATATTTTTAAAACATATGCATATATACACACATACCTATATATATGTGTGTGTGTATATATATTTTTTTTTTGCAAAGAATATTTCTTAGCTCGTTGCTGAATTATGGTTATTCTATGTTACGACTTAAGTATTTCTTCAATTATTCAAAATATTTTAGTTTCATTATAAAATGTTGGTATATGAAAGGAATTTTCCCTTTAATGTAGCTCCTTTTTTTCTATTTGAGTAGTAAAAATAAGAAAATTAACTATAATTTTTTATAATTAAGATTAGTCCAAGATTATGATTTAATGCAGTTTAATTAGTGACAAAAACTAGCATGTACTAATTAGGTATTTAATCCAGTGATATTTTTTTTTATCAGTTTGAATCTCCTCTATTACAACACAAATTTGATAAATGAGACCCATAAATAGTGTTGACTAAACAACAAGATATTGTCTCTCTAAATCAAGGCAGGAGTTTCTCACTGTTATTGATTGGCTCTCTGTCAGGAATGCTAATCTTTTATGGATCTAGAGCCCACAGTTTCTAGTGACGCAGTTTGAAGACACACAAATAAAGTCATGCCAGTCCCAGGAAATCAATTGCACAGAGGTATCTTCTGTTGAAACAGCATGGACATTCTGTGTGTGTTGCCAACAGTAGTCACCTGACTTATGGGTGGCTACCTGGTGACTGACGTAATGGCAAAAGTGGATTATTTTTATTGACCATGTGCTAAGGAGTTATAGGACACAGATGCTGTGTGGAACAGATTGCTGGAAATAAGTGAGATGGGTGAAGGGCTGGATAAGAAGTAGTGACAAGGTTAATGTTGTCACATGATCGTATCTGGAGAAACACTGTATACAATGAGGGTATTTATTGCAGGAGCAACCGTTTAGTAATGTCATCTACATTCATTACCTCTCTCATCTACTCCCCTGCAGGATACTTTCTCATATCCTGAAGTAGGTCTATCTGGTGCAATTATCTTCTCTTCACTGATGCTGGAGGGGAAAGATTTTCTGAATGCCCTGGAGACATACATATATTGCCCTTTCTCTTATTTCCCTAGGATTCTAGTACTGCACAATCCTACTGCTGTTACAAAAGGGGGAGATAGCTTGGGCAAAGACAACCAGGATGATGAATGGAATTTAATTTATGCAACATTCATGTGGGGTGAGTCCTCTGGGTAAATTGCCATAGTAGCACTTCTTCCTCCCCCTCCATGACATGTTATGCTTGGCTGACTCAACCCTGCCTGAGAAGCTTGGCACTTAAGGTTATGTAAGCAGTGCACTGATGTTCAAATATTCATTATAAGAATGGCCACGTGAAAAAGAAAAAGAAAACAAAAATGGAAGGAGAAGTCTGATGCTAAATAACTACCCAGACCAGCTAGGATAAGTTGAAGAGCTGAAAGAGATTTGGAGACCTAATTTGGAATTACAGATTTACTCCCTGAGGTGGTTCATAGAAAGAATTTGAGCCACATTTAGAGTGCTAGAGTATTATTGATTGATCTTTAGCCCAAATTGATTTCAGCCCCTTCCTGCTGCTACTCAATAAAGCCAATGAAAATTATTTTATTTCATCACAGAAAAACAATAATTTCTTCTCTTTATAAAAAGTCAGCTAATTGTGGTCATGACCTACATCTTTCTTTCTTACTGACAAATCCAATCATTCATGTTGTAAATTGCTAACTGTCCAGGAAGGTTTTGCCAGAGATCAGAATCAGAGCAGACAGCAAATGCCTGACTGTGAAGAATTACTGAAGAATTATTGAATGATTTGGGCCCCCCTACAGAGATGACTTCAGATAAAAATCATTTTACTGATTTTCTAAGAAGGAAAATTCCTAACCATGACACAAAGCCCTTCATAAACTGACAAATACACAAATTAATTAACAAGGGATTTTATTCTGAGACAAAAAGTTAGTCTGTGTCACACTGTGCATATTAATTCCACTTATAATTAGTGCCACGGCTGAATCATCAATTCCATGAAGAATTATAAATGCCTAGGTGTGCCAGTTTTCCTTCTTTAACTAATTTGTTGAAAACAAACGTCAACATTTTAATGCTTAAAACCACTTGGGTAGATCAGCACTGATATTTTCCTTGATATGAAGAAGGAACAGGACTTAGTGAACTTTAAATTTGTTTGGGAAACAGCTTTCACTTTCACTTTTGAACTTGGACCAAGTTTAGACTGTTCACTTAGAGCCACTTTGCCTGTTTTTATAAAATAATATCTATTTCTTAGGATGAGACAAGAGAGTGTATAAATATAGTTGTTTTCATATGAGCTAAAATGGCAAATATTCTCACTAGGAGAACAATTTGACTATTTTCAATTCGGGGAAGACGAATATTGGCTATCTCTTTGTCATTCTTTCAAATTCCTTATATGTACTTCTTATAAAGATGACATTTCCTGGAAAGGTTAAGAAAATTCACTTGGAAACAAATGAAAACAACATGCAATTACCATCTCAGATGCTTTGTGTCGTTTTATACACATGGAGAGCTATGAGGAAAAGATGGCAAGACATAGGGCTTTTTTTCTAATATAAAAATAGAATTGGATACACAAATTATTGAAATGGAGTAGGATGACTCTGTTTCCACTGCTCTAGTTCAAGGTCACCTTCATCTGTTGCCTAGACCATGGTTCTCAATTTCTCATTGTTCTCTCTGTTTCAACTTGAGTCTTTTCCTAACTTATTCTCTACCAAAAGCCAAAGAGTCTTTTAAAACTGCAAATTTGATCTGATTGTGTCATTCCCCACTACTTCTCTCTGCAGGGACATGATGACTTGACCTAAAGAACAATTCAAGCCCCTTTCCATCATTTTGAAGACACCTCCCAGTCTGTGCTTAATGTGCTTCTCCAACTTCATCCCTGCTCCTTTTCCTCCTCACTTCAGCTATGCTAATTTTACTTTGGGGTGTTCCCCAATCTCTCTCTTTCTTTTTAAAAATTTTTTGTTTTTTAGAAGTTGATAGACCTTTATTTTATTCATTTATTTTTATGCGGTGCTGAGAATCAAACCCAGTGCTTCACACATGCTAGGCAAGAGCTCTACTACTGAGCCACAGCCCCAGGCCCCAGTCTCTTTTCTGTTTAGAGCTCCACGTGTGTGTTTGTTCCTTTGCTTGGACTGTTGTCCCTGAGGTCAGCTTGACTTTCACGTCACCTTTTCCAATAAATCTTCTATCGCCTTGATTTCTGAAGTAACTTCATGCCTCCTCATCTTACCATCCTCCTACTGCCATTCATGGTAGCCAGTAACATTTTATACCTCTCATTATAATTTAGTAATAATTATAATTATATCTGTTTGTTTTTTCCTTCCCATTAAACCATAAGATCTTTGAGGGCCTTGTGAGGAATTAATAAGTAGGTGTTTTAAAAGGAGGGGGGAGAAAAATGGTGAATGAGAAGGCAGTAGAAAGAAGGAGCACACAGAAAATATTTGGTGAATAAATAATTGCCTACATTTTTTGCTGATGTGTCTAGTAAATTTAGTTTTAAAGTTTACTCATGGAACCAATTATAGATTTAAAGGTAGCTTAAAGAGCCATTGAATATAAATTCATGAATATCTTCCTAAGTAGAAATATCTGAAATTGAAACAAGTGAAAAAAAGATAAATAATGACATAAGGCACAGTCAAACAAAGTTTGAAAGACTCCCACATTGTGGATGCTTATCTGATGTAAACGTGCAAACTTTTCAGAGTTCTGTCATTACTCACAATTACTCTAACAGTGGAGTTCCCAAACACTGTCTGACCACCATCTGGATAAACATTTTTGATCACTCCCTGGAATTTCATTTAGTGCTTCCAGGCATTTTGGTGGGATACTTTTTTCTGCAGTTCTAATTTAAAAGAGATTGTAGAATCTGATGAACAATTATTTTAAAGGAATTTTCTCTGGGAAGACTAGGAGAAATTATTGTGCTACTTTTTTCTTCTTTCTTTTTAAAAACCCCCATCTAATTTAGCATTATCATGTAACTATTTTGGTAAACATGTATGCTGTGTTCTCAGACTGACCATAGATAATTCTTGGTTTAATTTGAGTTCAGTAACATTTTCAACAGTAAGAGAAGGGCTGTCAAAATGGAGCTCAATGGGGCTGGGGATTATAGCACAGTTGGTAGAGTGCTTGTCTCATAAACTCAAGGCCTTGGGTTCAATCGCCAGCACCACACACACACACACACACACACACACACATACACACACAAAATGGATCTCGCTGATGTTGATAATGTAGTGTATATTTCAAAAAAGCTGGAAGAAAAGATTTTGAATGTTTTCACCACAAAGAAATAATAAATATTTGAGTCCATAGCTATGCCTACACAGATTTAAACATTTACACAATGTATACAAGTATCAAAATATCACATGGTACCCCATTAATTCATTAATAAAATTAGCCATATGTAATTTTATGTGAACTAAAAATATAAAAAAATCGATAGACATGCTTTTTGATAGACATGCAAACAATTTGCTCTTCATTTTTGCATGCTAAAACGATCATTGCAAAACATCTAAAACAGTTCATCAGATAATAACCACAGAGGTATCTTATATACTAAGTAGAAGATGTTAAATAATTTGGATAATATTTGAATTCTCAAGTTAAGATGCAAAAAACTTTTATCAATTTTTAGATTTTTTCATAATGCAAGAATCATTAGTCTTTAAGTTTATTTAAAAATTTGCAACAGTAAACTTTATGAATGTGTTGCTATTTTACTCCCTCAGGAATTATCTTTTTCATGGAACTTTAGCTTTTTGTTTTCTCTCAAATTATTTTTGCTCATTGAGGTTAAATAATTTGTTCTCTGATTGATTATGTTCTTGAACTTGGTTTTCTGATATTCCTTTCCTATAGCTATCAACTATTTCCACACTTGCTCCATAGCAATACCAGCTTTGAATATGCTTTCCATTTATACAATACATTATATCTTTGTGCTACTGATTTTCCACTCTCTTCAAACCTAATTGACTGCCAGTCTTTTCCAAGGAATGATAATGTTTAAACTTCTCAAACACCATTCAAGATCTTGAGTTTATTTCACTGATTTGCCCTTTAGCTACGCCTGTCCACAAACTTACACCTCTAGATCAATATACAATCTCTTCTTCCACTCTGTGGCTGCCAGCACCAGCACAGAAGAGTCACACAATTCTGGGAAAAGACATCACAGCGGATTTATTGTTTCAGATCTCAGCTAGGCCTGCAACTCAGGTCAATAATCCTTTCAACAATCTCTGATCAGATCCCATGGCCATTACTTCAGCTGGCATTCCAAACTTCAACCACTCTTCTCACATCCTTTCTGGTCCCCATAACCCTAACTCCATCCATGAAAAATAACTTTGCCTTAAAAGAAAAAAGAAATCAGCCCACAAACTCTTCTATTTTGAATTCCTGTTGTTCTAAGGTGGTAACAGCTCAGTTCTCAAATAGTGAAGCCCATTGGCCCCTTTCTTTCTCCCTCTTCTGTGACTATTTTGGCAGGGTCATGGGGTTAGAGCCTAGAAGGCAAGAAGGGCTTTCTCCTCTTTCCTCTCCTTTGGCCACAGATGAACCTTCTGAGCTGTGTGTCTCTTCTGGTTGTCGATCAGTCATGGGCTTTCAAGGAGGCGTTTGTTTCTGTGAACATGGCTTTTGAGTCAGGGGACGGATCTACTGATGCTGTGCAGCTCCTGGGCCCACAATGGGGGCTGGTGCCTGCTTCTCCCAGGTAACAAGTGCTAACCTGAGGGGTCAGGGAGGGATCGCCTGAGGCATCATCTACTTAGGCCTGATGTTATCAGCTCTGGCAGCACAGAAGAATCACCTGAGGAGTTTTAAGGGTACCAATGCCTGTGACAGGACTTCTCAAAGTGTGGTCCAGCAGTGGCAGAGCTCAGCCTTTCCAGGAGACCCATTAGAAACTCAAATCCTTGGCATAACCCAGACCTCCGAGTCAGAGACTCTGTGTAGAGTGTCTAGAAAGCTGTTTTGTTGGCCGGGTGCGGTGGCCCATGCCTGTAATCCAAGCGACTTGGGAGGCTGAGTCAGGAGGATCGTGAGTTCAAAGCCAGCCTCAGCAACTTAGCGAGGCCCTAAGCAACTCAGTGAGACCCTCTCTCTAAATAAAATACAAAATTGGGCTGGGGATGTGGCTCAGTGGCCAAGTGCCCTTGCAGACAACAGCCTTTAAAAGAGACCCATTGGTTCTTTGTTGTTTTTTTTTTATGGGGGGGGGGGGCCTGGGGATTGAACCCAGGGCCTTATGCTTACAAGGCAAGCACTCTACCAACTGAGCTCTATCCCCAGCCCTTGTTGTTGTTGTTTTGTTTTAAGAAACCCTCCAGGTCATTCTGATATCTGCTAAAGTTTGGAACCCTGCCCTGGGTGAGGATCTGAGGGTTCATATAGTTCCCAGTGTTTGGCCAGGGAAGGAAACAACTGCTTTGGGGGATTTTACCATCTGCCTAAGACTCTGTGGGGGAAATGGGGTGCAAAGTCTGTCTGACAACAGAACCCACAGCCACATCTGGGGATTTTGGTATTATGGGTATTAGCTTGGGGTTCAGGGGCCCTCTCTGTAGGTCCTACCAATATTCTACCATTTTTTCTTCTGGTTTTCTTATGTCTTCTTAATCTATTTTTTTTTTTGAACCGGGGATTGAACTCAGGGGTACTCCATCAC
>JAJEJO010001074.1:24958-79961 GCA_020662805.1 Glaucomys volans
AGTTATTATTATTTTTACTCTTCTCTTCAATATCTTCAGTAACTTATTAAAGCCTGGAACTTAGGTGCAATTCTCTGAAAATGGGTGCTGCGTGGAGTCCCTTGATTGACATATATTGAATTTCTATGATTCTTGGCTGACTCCAGTGCTTGAACTAGAAATTGAGTGAAATAAGAGAGACATGAAGGAAGTCACTCTGCCTGAGGCTTGTTCCTGCTTTCCTCCTCTTCCTGAATGCTTATCACATTCTACTTTTAAAAAGTATGAGAATTTATTTTAAAATATTTTCAAACTTATAGAAAAGCTGAAAGAGCATCACAAGGACCTCCTATCCATCCCCTCATTAAGATTCCTGGTCACAGTTTACCACATTTGTTCTGTCACTCCTTTTTCTAAATACATCCTCATGGCTATTAGTCTTTTTTTTATACTATTTGAAAGCAAGTTTGGATATGATGTCCCATATAACCTTCAAATACTGCAGTATGTTGTCTCCCTAAATAAAGATACTCTCTTACATGATCCCTAGGAACTCTCAAACCCAGGAAATTACTGATACAATACTACCATCTAACCCATAGATCCCATTCCCATTTCTCTAGAGGTTCCAACAAAATGTCTTGTCTTTCTAGCCTAGAATTGTATCCAGGGATGCATATTACATTAAGTAACGTCACTTCAGTTGCCTCTAGTTTGAAACGCAAGCATCGCCCTCTCACATCTTTCCTGCCCCAGTTTTAAATAACTCAGGCTCTAAGTTTTGTTTATAGGATGACACTCAGACTGGGTCTGTCCGGCGTTTCCTCATACCCAGAGTCAGCACAGGCTCTCTGCAGTGACACCACAGTAATGACCTGGGCTGCTCAGGTCTCACCCTTGGTGCACCCCTGCGTGATGTTACCCTTCCACCTGGTCCTCTTGGTGCACAGGTTTCTCCACTGTGAAGTCACTCCTTCTGCCTCTGTGTACTAATCCTAATCCTAACATCCCAAGATTAGGCCCATGTCCTGTTGTCATTACACCTTCACCCACTGCCTTTAAGCCTCTAACTGGCAACTTCTACCTATATCCACCACCATTATCCGTGTGGCTTAATGGTGATTTTCTTTTATCTGCTACGTTTATTTGTTGGCATTCTTTCATGAGAACCATGTTCTCCTTTCCTTTCTTTCTTTTTCATTTAGTCAGCATGTTTCATGGAGTCCTATTTTTATTCATTGGTTCTTTGATCTGTTACTATCATTGTCAATGTGACATTCAGACACATCCCACACATGGCCAGAAGGAATTTTATTCAGGGTGACTCCAGTGTCCTTTTGACATGTCCTCATTATTCTTTGAGCATTTTCTCATATTCTGGTCCCAAAAGATATTCCTGTCTTATCCTGTACTCTCCCTGCCCTGATCCTGGAATCAGGAAGAAGTCCTGGTTGTGTGTGTTCATTGTTTGTGGGATGCCTTCGCTCTTCAGCCCTCCCCACAAAGAAAGGTAGGACACATGCATGAACACATTTTCTGTCTGTTTGAGCAGATAATTAGATAATCTTGCTCCACTTTCCAGGCAGCATTTTGGAGTTCTTTGTAGATTTCTTCTCAGTATATGTGTGCAATCTTCAGCCATGGGCCAGAAATTTGCTTTGTTGTAATATAACCTCAAAAACTTACTTTGTTGAGGTACAACTAATTTCCCAACCACTCTTGCCATCTCCTCTCCATGCGTCCAACCAATCTGTGCCCCAACTTCTGAGCTGCCAGCAGGCTGCCTCTAATGGAGAGATGGATCCATTTTCTTCTTGGGTTTCTCCTTCCCTTTCTCACTTCCTCAGGGGCCTGAGTGCTCACTGCCACAGAACGTCTTCCCCCTTTTTCTCCACACTGCCAGTAGTAGGCAAGCAGTGGGGAATGGGAGGAGAAGGAAAATAAGAGGAAGTGGTAAAGAAAAGGCTCAAATCATTTCATTCATTTTCTTACAGGTTGTTTTCTGTCTTACCAGATCTGAGATTCTTTCAATTGAGTACAGAAATCAGAACTTCATCAAGTTCATAAATCACAATTTCCTATAAACTGTCTTGCCTCAGTAAATTCTCAATGAGTCAATGAATTGGTCTTTCTTCTGTGTTTGTACTCTTGGCTCCTTTTGGACATTTCCATAATTCCTGCTTATGATGGTCATCTGGAAGATTTCAATGATGACTCTGTCTTCTTTGGAACATTGAGTGAGTGAGCATACCTAGGTATTAAGGTCCCTGGAGCAGCTGAGAGGATCATCATAGCAGAGCAAAATGGTGAATGCCTCTTGTGAACTCCAAGCTCCAAGTTCCATTCAAGTTTTTCCTTTCTTTCCTTTCTTCTTCTTCTTCTTCTTCTTTTTTTTTTTTTAAAGAGTTTTTGGTTTATTTTTTGTTTTGATGGGAGGTAGGTTTAGTTTTTTTTTTTTATCTCTTTTAATAAGTGCCTTTGAAGGGGACACCAACCTTAGAATAGTCCCAGTCTTGAGTCACCGATTTTGTTTATTTTGGTGAAGGGTTTGGGTTGTTTCTGCTACATCCTCAACTTGAAAAGCAATAGTTTTCTAAAATTATGGAATTTCTGCCATAGCCATAAATTATATGCAATATTGTTTTATGTCTGTCATACTATCTTATATAATCAACTTGTGGAATGTTTTACCATATATACTAAATCATAAGTTTTTGAAGACAGAGAAAGTCATATTCATTTTAAAGCACACCATAATAATTGCCTTACCTTTGCATAATATTAGGAATAATGCTTAATGCAGAAGAAATATTCAATATTTGCTGAAATAAATTCCCATCCTAGGTTCTAGAATATTTATGATTTCCATCTGTTTCACTATGAGAATGTAGGTAATGTGACTATAACTTAAGTCAACATTTAATCAATTAACTGATCATCCAATTTAAGTAGCAGATGTTCTCCATCTTAACAATGGTTCAACTTTACTTCTCAACTTTATGATGGCCTGAAAGCAATAGGCATTCAATAGAAACTGTACTTTGAGTTTTGAATTTTGATCTTCTTTCTTGGGTTAGTGGTGTGTGATACAATACTCTCAGTGCTGGGCAGTGGTTGCAGCTACAACTGCCATTTAGTCACGTGATTGTGAGGACAAACCACCTATGATCTATGGTTTACCTTGTTGCTAAGCTATGATGTTTGGTAAGTTAGGTGTATTGAATGCATTTTTGACTTACTGTGTTTTCAACTTCTTTGAATTTATCAGGACCTAACCCCATCATGAACTGAGGAAGCTTTATATACCCTTGGTACCTATTCACCACATAGTTCTCTTGAATTCTAGGTATTTGTGTCATGGTTAATAAACAAAGAATCTCTGTTTCCTACCTTAAGTATAGTAATAGATTGTCATGAGACAACATGGATAATTGTCAGAGTAATCAGCACATCTGCTGGTATGGAAAGTGGTGGTGTGGAAAAAAAAATCTCCAGTACTGATGGTAGAGTAAATGTTTTTTAAAAATTCTAGAATTCTTAAATTCTATCAGAACTTTGTTTCTGTGGTTCTAGGTGAGAGACAAAGAACTCTGATATTTATAATCAAGTTTTAATTGATTGTAAGGACTCATACCACAGATGAGATGCATATTTATCATCTGTTCCATCCACTCTTGTCCATGAAGACATTATTTCCTTCTGATTTTGGACTCTACTTTCAAAATTTCTCAGTGCACATTCTTGATAAGTACTACCAATCAGTTACAGTTAATGCTTCAGGTGAAACTTTCTGACATGTCTCCCATGGAATTGTAGAGCTATAAGTTGTTTTTGCCTCACCAGATTAGCATTTCTTCCCCACCAGATCTGGAATGAGTATATTAAAAACCTTATGTCTATTACACAAACATCTCTTTTTTCCAATAGAGTTAAGTCCGCATTAATGTCAACTTTCTGATTTTGGAAGTTTTCAGGTTCACAAAGTTCTAGATTGCACAGCTTTTAAAAAATTATCATTCTCTGTTTTTATCATCCCCCATTCTTTTCTACCATCTCTGAAAATTCTATCATCCTGACTCAACATAGGGATTTTTATACGCTATCAATCCAAAGATTGAGCTAGGATGGATCTTGACTAATAGTACTTATAGCAGATCTCAGTTTTCAGTATATATTCCGACTATTGCATTGATTATGCAGGTATAAACAAAAAGATGTTTAAACATTGTGGTTTTTCTTCTTTGCCTTCCCTTTCTCTAACATCTGGGATCAATCAAATCGGTCTGCATCTAGGTAGAGGTAAAATATGCTATGCATAAAGCCTCGTCTCTTGCAATATTGTATAGAAATGACTCTTACATTATTTGTCATCCTGAGCCCAAAGAAAGCCAACTCCTCAGAAGTGATCTTACTGACTCTTGAACCATAATAAAAGTAGGTAGTATCACAGAGAATTTTTCCATTTAGGTCAGGCTGACCAACCATTAGTTAAAATCAATCAGTTAAGTTGTTTTATGTGTTTGCTCAATTGCGCTTTTAGAACTTTCCATATAGCAGTGGTTATTCTTTCCAACTGGAGGGTAGTTGTAATCAATAGGCAGAACACTGTTCCGCACAAGAATGACGAAGTACATACAATGCCCTTCATCTACTTTAATCAAGGACCATGACGCTGCAGAGGAGACAGTTCCTCACAAGGACATCTGGCAGCCAGGGTGGTAATGTAGGTCAGCTTCAGATGTGAATGTTTGGAATTACTTAGTTGGAACAACAAGATGTGTCAGCATTAGCCCACATATAATCAGAACAGTTCCTGTTATGTGCAGGGAAATGGAATGACTGGGAACCACATGTTAGCCTTCATTAATGGCCAGGCTCCCAGAAATGCCAAAGGGAACTACACACATTGACTGGAAGAGAAGATGTGACCTATCCACTGTATGTGGGTTCCAAAGCCTCACTGGGTAGGCCTGGCATGCTTGAAAATACAGTTTGCATAGTGATGGTAATTTTTGATTTTAAAACTAGGATGATACTGACATTTAGTCAATTCTTGTTTTCATTAAAAACACACACGTGGGGCTGGGGCCATAGCTCTGTGGTAGAGAACTTGCCTAGCATGCACGAGGATTGGGGTTGAATCCCCAGAGCCACCAAAACAACGACAAAAACTTGTGAGTGTGACTCTAAGTGGCTCTTTTATTCAAGTTCATTTTCCATGGTAAGATATTTCAATGATACTGGCTTTGATAGGAATTCATTTAGCAAGCAGCTGAAGAGGAAATGACGAGGGTACCCTGGGGACTGTCTGAATACTGAATACTGATTTGCCTGTGTTTTCCAGTTTTCATGAAGGACATCCATAATTCCCAGGTCTGGTATACTCTTAATTTTGCACATTCAAGCAAAGTTTTTTAAAAAGTGGTGAGGAGAAAGAGAAAAATGGAGCAATTAGATCATGGATTTAAACTTCTAAAAAGTTGATATATAATGAGATTGATAACGAAAAAGGCTGAGGCTTTTGGACATATAAACCACAGTTAAAAGCTTAGGATCTTTTCTGCTTCACTCCCTGTCTTGAACCAGATTCTTTGTTTGTTCATTCTTTAGTTTTTTTATTTTTGGTTCTAGATGTTTGCCTTCCCCTTACCATAAAATTTCCTTTGTTTCTTAATCAGCTAGCAGGACTCTGACTACAGTGCTTTACCAAAAAGAATTTTTATTCTTTACACATGAACTTTGTCCTAAAGTTCAGGAGATAGTTGCTCCATCTCAAATCCTATTCATGTTTTAGGCAAAAAGAAGGTGGATGAACAGAAAGGCATGTGCTAGCTCTGCATCCACCTCTTTAATCAGGAAACCAACAGATTTTACAGAAGTTATTCCCAGTGGACTTTCTTCCCATCTTATTAGGCAGAACTATGGTCCTATGACTTTGACTTCAAATGAATCTTTGAGGGGGTGAGTGTTTTTAGTTTGGCACATCGCCATTCAGGTAAAATTGTAATTCTATAGGTAGTGATGAAAGGAAAGACAGATAGGACCATGCAACGGCAGCATCTGCCACAGTTGTGCACTGGAGTCAGCCTCAGAACCTCCTTGCTTGAGTTTCCATCAGGAAAGTGACATATATAATACCAAATTGCAATGATCTCAGTCCAACCAAATCACTCCTGATGCTTCCACAAGTTCTCAATTTAAATCACAGATCCAATTGGGTCATTCCCAGTGCCTTCAGGAAGCAGTCTGAATCTCTTTAACATAATGTGATCTGACTCTGCTTCTCTCCTGAGTCCCTTTCTTGCCACTTGCCTGCACATGCTTTAAGCACCAGGCCCTCCAAGCCACATACAGTACTAAAATGCCCAAATAGTCTTTTATTCTGTGCAAATGCATATGCTCCTTCATTTGCTTGCTTTGAATGCCCCTCAGGAGTCTGCTGTGAAAGATGGCTCTGCACTGTCATTGTTCCTAACGTGAGGGCCCATGGATATTGCTACCTCTGTTTCCCTTTTAATGCTTTGGACAAGAATCTATTATGATTTTTCTCATTCTTCTGTAGTTGTTTGCTTGTCACCCCTAGATAGAATACTGAGTTTCATAAGTGGCCATAGTTTATTTACCCATGTCTTATTAACATGAGCAATGCAGTACCTGACACAAGGTGAGCCCTTGATAACTGTTTCTTGGATGAGAGAATAGATCAACTTATTAGCAGTGCACATCATTGTTTTAAGGATTTCTGCATCTATTAAAATTCTCACCCTCTAAAGACCAGAATAAATTCATATAAATGCTTTTCATGAATATGCTAATTTCTGTGTAATTGTTATGATACATCTTAGTATAAATGATTCTTTTCTGTAGGGAAAACATCTTGTGTGATACTCTACAATACTTACAAGACCAATTCATTTGATCTATTATGTGTTTAAGAATGTTACATATAGTATTTAGAATTTTAAAAAGTCATGTAGAACATGAGGAATGCAGTCCAAAGCCAGTATCACTTACACCTGCAGAAATTCCTTGTCCACACGTCACTAAGCCTGACAAGTGTGCAAGCATTTTCCTGCTGGAATTCTGAAGTGAAAGTAGCCAAGATGGGTAGAAATCCTACAAGTCACTCCTCTGATTTAAAGAAAGTCAAATGTTTTTTAGGTTTTTATTCAGTAATTGTTTATGCATGTGCACGTGTGTGTGTGTGTGTATAATATAAAGTATTATCTTGATATAGAATTTAATACTGTATTCAGAATTATTAAAGTCTTCCCTATCAGTTATTACTGTGAAGTATTTTTGTCTTCCTTGCTTTGGATAATAGTCTCCTGTTTTTTTCTTTTTAAAAAATGTTCATTTTTAATAATTTTCTTTAAAGTATTTATATCTGCATGCAGTTTTTTGTGAAGTTTAGTTCAGGAAGTCATTTCTCTGTTTTCATTTAGTGAAGTGTGTCTTCTGCATAAATTCAAACAAGACAATAATGAGTTCAAAGTTTCAGATTTTACAGTAGAAGGTTGGATTTGTGATAAACTTGAGAGGAAGGAAACTATAAAATCTGGTACGGGAAAATATTCTGCACTTAAGAAAGTGTCCTATATTTAAATTCTCCAGTTTCTGTTGACACTGGAAGCATAGGGATCATATGAGCTTTGACAAAGAAATTCTCTCAAGGAGTAAAATTTTGGTATGACATGTATATTAGTCATAACTAAATGTGTAGCCATAACCAAAAAACATGACAAGAACAACTTAGAGGAAGAAAAGTTTTTTTGGGCTCATGGTTTTAGAGGTTTAGTCCATGGTTGGCCGATTCCATTGCTCTGGGCCTGAGGTGAGGTAGAAAATCATGGTGGAAGGGCATGGTGGAGGAAAGATGCTCAACTCATGTAAGCAGGGAAGGAAAGAGAGAAAGAGAGGGAGGGAGAGGGAGAGGGAGAGGGAGAGGGAGAGGGAGAGGGAATGGGGGAGGGAGAGAGAGAGAGAAGAGTGCCAAGATATAGTCCTCAAGAGCATGACCACAGGGATCTATTTCATCTAGCCATGCTCTACCTACCTATGGTTAAGACCCAGTAATCCATTCAAATTTATTAATCCATCAAATGTATTAATCCACTGATGAGGTTATAGCTCTGATTGCTTAAAAGGTCCACATCTGAATCTTGCTGCATTGGGGATCATGTTTTCAAAACATGAATCTGGGGGGAGGGCATTTTTAGATCCAAACCATAACAATGTGTAATGTTCCTCTCTCCCTCTTTGGTACTGAGCATAAACTCAATTTAAACTTGAAGAGAATATGAATTAAAACACAAAGCAGACTTATTTCCTTTCCCACATAGGAACAACAGCACATGATACCTGAAAAGAAAGAATAAAGCAAACCATTTTTATTATCAGACTATGGCATTACCAGATTTCAGGACTTTGTCTTTCCTTAATTTTCTTCCTTTTCAAATTCTGCAATTCAGGTCACACTAGCTTAGATTGATTTTACTCCTCTAAACTCCCATAGTACATGGTCTAAATCATAAATCTAGTCTTTTTATGAATTGTTCTATTTTGTTTTCCATTTGTTTCAAATTTTGTCTTCTGATGCTATTGAATGTCAAAGACAGAACCAGTCTGGCTTCACAGTGGGACTCTTCAATATGCTTATTCATGAAAATGAGAAATCACATAACAGTCTTAATGAATAACATTTCTGTAGTTCTCACCTTCAGAATTTTAAATTCCTTTTTAATTTTTTTTTACAAAAATAAAGATTGCACTTTATTCGATCAAATTTTATTGTTAATCACATTCTACAGAGGAAAAGAGGTTGCACCTATTTGCCTTTGATTATTCAGTTAGTAGTAGAAAAGCAAAAGATTTCAATTTTTCTTGCCTTTCCAAGTTAAATCAAACATGTATCAGCCATAAGAGGTACATTAGTTCTCTTGAGCTGTTCTCAGACTAACTATGGTGCCAGTTTATTACCAAGATTGGAAAACACAGACACCCCTACTGCAGTTGCTGTCAAATGTGGAAGATTTGATGCTCCTAGTCAAAGCTTGAGGGTGGTTTTGTTAAGTTCTATTTGCAAACAGATTGCTAATACTTGGCTTGATAAACACACACACACACACACACACACACACTCACTCTCTCTCTCTCTCAAGAAGAAAAGTAAACAATGTCCAATTCTACTTCATAATATAATTCTTAAGTCAACAAATGACAAGGAAAATTTGAAAAGCATTTTTCTTTTGGCTTGTCATGATAACCCAGAAGAGTGTCTCATCCTAATCAGTGACTTTCTGTAAAATTCAGTGCTGAAGTTCTGTCCAGTCATTTACAAAGTGTATGATTACAAAATATTTCTAAAACTCTTCTTTACAATTTCTCAGATGATGGTACCAAAATTTTGCCTTCAAAAAAAAAAAAAATAAAAATGCCAATAACTAGCAATGCTGCTCAAATACATCACCAACGATCAGCTTGACACATCAAAATTTAAAACTGGCTGGATGATGTTGGTGTAAGAAGCCAACAATCAGATGTTGGAATCTAATATCCCGTATGACAATCTTAAGAGGTAGTGGTCGTTTAGGAGGGGGCTAGGTCATTAGGCTCTGTCCTTTTGAATGACATTAGTGCTCTTGTAAAGGAGACTTGAGAGAACCTGGCTGACCCTTCTGCCACGTGAGGACATGTAGATGGTGCCAAGTATGAAGCAGAAGGTCCTCACCAAACACTGAGTCTGGCGGCACTTTGATCTTGGACTTTCTAGCCTCCAGAACTATGAGTGATAAATCTCTGTTCTTTATAATTTATCAAGGCTAAGAGATTTTGTTATAGCAGCACAGAGTGAAGACACTGAACTAGAATTAATCAAATTATATTATGTGCAAGTAGGAATATCACAATCCCACTATTATATATAATTATTATGCATCAATAATTTTTTTTTTCTAGAAATACACTGAATGAAGGATCCAAGCTAGAATAAACAAATGAAAACACTTAGAAAGAATGGACCTGATGTTTAGAAATGATCAAACTAATAAGTAGAAAGTCCTCATAGGCTGAGTAACCTTGAAGATAATGTAAATGCCCAGTAACAATGCTTTCTGAATACATACAACCTGACTTTATTTCTTACTTTGGGAAATTACAGCTTGTATTCCATTTGCTTTTTTTTTTTTTGAACCAGGGATTGAACTCAGGGACCCTCAGCCACTGAGCCACATCCCCAGCCCTATTTTGTATTTTATTTAGAGACAGGGTCTCACTGAGTTGCTTAGGGCCTTGCTAAGTTGCTGAGGCTGGCATTGAACTCGGGATCCTCCTGACTCAGCCTCCCAAGTCGCTTGGATTACAGGCGTGCACCACCACGCCCAGCCCATTTGCTTTTATCCTTGGAAACACAAAGAGAGGTAAATCAAGTATCTATATCTTTATGTACAGATCACGAGGAGCTGTTTCTCAAGATCAAATAAGGAGAGCTGTGGTGGTGGTATGGTGGCAACTTGCTCTATTTCAACCATTCTTCCTTTTCAACCATTCTTCTTCCTTAATGGTTTCCAATCAGATAGGAGTCTCTTTTCTAGATGAAGAGAGACTTGGTCTATTGTTTTTACCCTGTTGTTCATGCTTTCCTTTTTTAATCCTCTTTCCTTGTTACGTCTCACTTCCCTAATGTGCCAAATGCAGGTAATGCCTAGCTTCATGGGAGTATTAGAGGAGCTTGTAAAATAAAATATACAAAGCACTGTGTGCTGGAATACTTGGATTAATTTCCACCTTTGCTTCATACACATGCACGTACAGGCATGCTTGGTACATACACACGCATGCACTCTATCCCAGTCCTATTGGCTGTGCTGCTGGGTGGGACCAAACTCTCATTGATCCATGAGAAGTACAAGAATAGCACTTACAGCAGTCGTTCTCAAACTTACTGTCTCAGAACCCTCAAACAGTCTTAAAAACCATTCAGGTTCCCCAGAGAGCTCTTGCTTCTATGGGTTACATCTACTGATATTAGAAAATAAAATGGGGATTTTTTGAATATGTATTTTTATTTATTTCAAAAGAGCAATAATAAACCCATCACATGTTAACACAGACAGTTTTTATTTTTATTTATTTTTTTTTTAACACAGACAGTTTTTAAAGATAAATATTTTTTTCTGAAGATCAAGAATTTAGTGAGAAAATCTGGCTAAGGCTTTCTGAATTCTCTTCAGTGGAGGAGACAGTGAAGTCTTGCTTTGGTCTATGACGCACTTAAACATGCATAGATAGATCAAAGTATCACTTACAGTATTATAAGTGACTGGGTGCAAACCACGTGACTGCAAATAAAGCAGGTGGAATCTGTGAGCAGTATTGTGTGATTTATTTACTCTGTTAATAAAGTACAGGGCGGCCTCTTTTCTATACACTTTTACTTTAATAACCCTTAACTGAATTTTAGATCATAATGGTGCTCATCAACAAAAAATTACTGAGGAATGCCAATATAAGAAATGGTGCTTCTGTGAGTCAATGCCAGTAGGGATGTCATGGGTATACAGAAGCAGAACACGTTTTAGTGTATTCCATTATGTTTGAAAGGAAGTGAGATCCATCCGGGTCTCCCCATGACATCGTAATGACCTGTATTTACTTACTACATGATAAGCAGTGCTGTCAATGTTGTAGCCATTTTAATCTATAGTAGCCCAATGAAGTAGGACTTTTGTTACGGGTTCTATAACCCTGGATAATTTCTTTAATCTTTCTGTAGATAATGAGAAATCATGTACTTTGTAGGATAAAATGTATGAAGTCTAGCAGATGTCCTAGCACAAAATAGATGCTTAACAAATAGTAATTATTATTACTCTTTGTTCATTCCAAACTTTTCGGTATAGAGCTATCCAAGTATTAAGCACCTGAGAAAATAATACTTTGATAAACTCACATTGAATGGGAATAGAAAGGGGAAGAGAAAATAATGTAAATAATGTACCCTTTTTTCCCCCAATCTCCACCCCCTTTTTTTCCGGCCTAGCTCTCCTGATTTTCTTTAGGTCTTGTGTCTGCAGCATTGTGCTTATTTTCTCAACTCTTAGTATAAACATATCTTGACATCTGTGTTGCACAATCACAAGTACTGAAAAAAGTCCCTGCATTTATTTCATTTATAGAGACCAATCTTCCCTTTGAGAATGTAATTACTAACGTTTGCAGTAATTCTTGAGAATTTCTGCAAAGCTGCTTGTATTTAAAATATTTTTGAAAAACATATGTGTGTGTTTGCTTAAGCATATGCTGTATTTTTCTTTATCAAAAGCTGCTGATTAATATTTACATAAATACATCATGTAAAAAGATCATTCATTTTTCTGAGCTGTGCATATGCTTGGAAAAAGTCTTTTGTTTCCATTCGACCATGTTACTTTTGGCAGAGGATGGCAAAATCTGAGACTTCTGTGGATTTAGGTACATCTGTTGGTAGACACTACATGCCTCTTTTTAGTCTCTAATTTAGACTGAGATTATGTTGTTTGAGACAACAAATCCCAAATAGCTGGTTTGATGCTTTGAGCTTTATAAATGACCAAAACTTACATACAGTTCTAATGTCCATGAAAAAATTGCACATTAGTAATACCAGAGAAAAGAAAGAAAGGGATTTGGTAAAGCAAGGTATTTGGTTTGATTTCAAGGACTGGTATCTGATTTTTTCAGGGCTCAGAGGTCCTCCTCTTTTCATGGGAGGGGACTGTAGCTGCTGGGCTACAGGGTCCACCTTGAAGTTGGAGATAAAAGGAAAATGTGTGCCCCTGTGTATACTTGTTAATATATTCGCCTGAATTTAGGGTCAAATAGTAGAAGTTGTTAAAAACTCTACATACAAAGAGCCATGTTGCTCAATGTTCTGTGCATAACAAAGCTGGGTTTTAAAATAAACAGCATACTGTCTACTCAGAATTTTGATATTTTGATTACAATGACTTTTTTGCATAATTTTGAGTTTTTAAAATGTTGCGTTAAAATAGTACTTATATTGGTAACAGGGCATTTTGATGTCCATTAAATTTTGTTCTGGACACTTAACCTCACCCTCATGCTGGCTCAGGGCCTGGCTGCTTTCAGAATGATATCTGTTCATATCAAGAATGGTCGTGGTGTTATGATTTCACACTAAAATTCCTTTTAACTTTTTCTTAAAAAATGGAGTACAATATAAAATGAACATGGCAGATCATTTGCCAAAGTGAAACTCTTCTCCAACTAGAAAAAAAATCCATACTTTGTCCCTCATTATTCTTAGTTCTTCAACCTTTTTAGCTTGAGTCATTTTTATTCTTTATTTGCATTTACTGATTGCTGAGAAATCAAAATTAAAATTAGAGCTCTTTCTAAAATCATTTCTTACAATTATGAAAATCTTAGCTTATAACAGACTTTAAATGAAAACATTTAAAAGGAACTTAACATTAAAAAAATTGAAAGTGATTTCTTTGAACTAATCTCCTTTCTCCCATGATTTCTTAATCCTTTCTTTGTAGTCTTTTCAATTCTTACTTTTCTTCCCTCGTACTCAGACCCTTTTTTCCCAAGATCTCCTCTGACTCTTTATTCCTAGAGTCCCATGTTATGCTTCTGTATTTCTCTGTGACTTCATCCATTCATTCACAATTATTTATTGAGCACCTACTATATCTCAAGCACTGCTGTCATTGTAAAATACATCAGTGAACATAACTGACCAAAATCTGTACCTCCATGAAACTACTTTTACGTTGCGATCAGTGGGCAAACTCTTGGGTCTGGTGAAGGGTGAAAGGGGATTGGAAAATAAAGATTCACAGACACCAATCTTGCAGATTAAGCTGGGATCAGGTGGAGCCTGCTCTCTGATGGAGATGCAGGTCTAAAAAGTTACACCAGCAATCTTTATTTAATATGTCTCATTATCAGGTTAAAGACTATGCCACCATTATTCTTTGTATTCAGGAAAGTGACAGAAACTAGGACATCTATGTAGCTTCTCCACAGTTGCAATCCATAGTTGCAAAATGCAATATTAGGAGCTTTGTGCAGCTCTCAAGAAAGTCCATTGTTAAAAGTTGCTATAAGGCAGGTAGGAACCAGGGAATTGGATCTGATGAAACATCATGGTTGTCTAGCATACGAATTCCTTTCTTCTAAAGAGCTGTGTGCCTGAGATTAAGGTCAGAGCTGATAGGACTCTTGCACAGAGCCTCCTCATGCAGGGCATTGCCACAGCAGCTAAGTATCCTGTGCCCTTGCACAGAAACATTCCCAGGCACCAGGCATGCCACAGCCATGAGGGCACCGGAGACCCCCAATCTCAGTCACTGTTCTCCGATCCTCTGTCACTGCTCTCAACACTTTTAGAGGTGGGAGACGAACAATAAATAAAAGAATCAACTAACTACTACATTAGGTAGCATGATGTACAAGGTAAAAAATACTGTAAGGTAGCAGGGAGTCAAGGAGGGGAAGGTGAGTTGCAATTTGAAATACAGTAGTCAGGTAGACCTGACTGAGAAAGCAGCATTCAAGAAAATTATTGAAGGATTGAACGGTTGCTCTTATGGCTCTCTAGGTGGAGAGACATCCAGCTAGAGAGAGCCATCAGTGCAATGACCCTGGGCAGAAGTGTGCCCAGCCTGTTGAAAAGCAGCAAAGTGGTTAGTATGACTGGAGTGGTGTGTGTGAGGGAAAAATTGGCAGAAAATGAGGTTACAGGGGAGGTCTTTTTACTTCGTCTTCTGTCACTTCTTCCCAACATGATAGAGTAGAAGGCCAACCTTTTTTTTTAATTCTTTTTTATTATGCCTATTGAGATGTTTCCTATTTTTACTTTTAAAAATTAGCCAGATGGAAAAAAAATGAAGAGGCTTTATTCTTAGGATCTTTTTTTGATATGCCATTAAATGGAGACCATTTTCCTTCCCCCATTCATAAGCACATTATGGTTTAAATATAAAATGTCCTGCAAAAGCTCATGTTTGAGACAATGCAAGGAAGTTTAGAGGTGAAATGATTGAATTATGAGAGCCTTAACCCAATCAGTGCATTAATTCCATGATAGGGATTAACTGAGTGTAACTGTAAGCAGGTAGGGTGCAACTGGAGGAGGTGGGTCATTGGGGATGTGCCTCTGGGGTATTTATTTTGTCCCATGTGAATGGAATACTATCTCTCTCTCTCTCCCTCTCCCTCCCCCTCCCCCTCTTCCTCTCCCTCTCCCTCTTCCTCTCCCTCTCCCTCTCCCCCTCCCTCTCCCTCTCTCTCTCTCCACGTTCCTAGCTGCTTTCCTCTGCCACATACTTCTGCCATGATGTTCTGCCACACGTCAGGCCCCGGGGAATGGAATTGGCCATCTGTGGACTGAGACTTCTGAAACCATAAGCCACAAATAAAATTTCTGTCCTCTAATTGTTCTTGTCAACAGCACAATATTGATGAGCCTGGAAGTTCCCTGTTCCTTCCATGCATGAAACCACACTTTCTCGCCTTAGGCTTCACCTGAGTGTTTCACATGAAATCAGAGATCGAGTTCCCTGGAGGTTGCCTCTGCAATGCCTCTGCCTCCTATAATTCCCTTCTCGTTTCCACCACAGACACAATGAGCTCATCACTCTTCATACGGAACACTGCAAACACCTCCAAACCCTTCACTTCTTCAGTCCATTGTAAACAAGGCTGCCAAATTGGTATTTCTAAAATGTGTTGCTGAGCATTTAATCATCAACTGACTTCCTGTCTTAGTTCACTGATCTCATCTCTTTCAAAATTATATACACGGCCAAGCATTCAATGGTCTCTCAATTGGGCCCTGGCTTTTATACCCAGTCTCTGATCTGCCCGCTCCCTATACTGCAGTCAAATACTGTTACTCACTGTTTCTCAATCTTATAGTGAGTTTTCATGTCTCTTTGTTTTATTTTTTCTGATTTTCATCAAGATTATACTTTTATAGTCCATCTCCAGTGAAAAATAACCTTTAAAGTTTTTCCTTACTCTTCTCCATGATCTGATTTGATTTCTCTATTCTTCAGACTCTTGGATCTGCTTTGGTGGATCTACTCTTGTGACATTTCTTATATTCTCGTGTATTATAGAATTACTTTCTTGTCTCATTTCTTTTACTAAATTTCAAATCCTTCCAGAATATGAGCCATGCGTCTTCTCATCTTTATGTGAGCTACAGGAGCCAATGTAAAGTTATACATATAACAGAACACACACACACACACACACACACACACACACACACACAATTTGCCTAATTCAAAGGTGCTAGGACTTGTCTAATTGTCATCATCCTGATAAAAATTTGACTTCTAAGGCGCTTCCCTGGTGATTCTTATGCGTTAGATTTAAAAGGAAGCCTGGGAAGCTCTATTTTTAGAAGCTTTCAAAATGACTCTGATGTTTAGTAAAATTTGAGAAACACCAATTTACTAAAATGTATGTATGGAATAAAAATATATAACTTTATTACTATTTGAAAAGACATTTCTCAGAAAGGCTAGATCTACAATAGGTTAACTTCTCTTAGTCCTGTACAGGTACATAGGATGCTATCATTTGTTAACATCTTCACCCTGAAGTTCTCTTTAAAACATAATTTCTTTGCTTTGTCTTTGTTTATGACATGATGTTTTGTGATGATGATGTTGGACTAGTTTGTTCTCAGTGTCTGAGCTGAGAAGGCAACCATTAGAGGAGGAATGTTTGGGCTTGAGAGAAAAAAGGCTGGGGTGAAATGTCTGAGGACTGTTCCTATAGATGCCCACGTGCCCTGTGAAGCTGTGTGCGCACCCTTGAGAGGTCTCTGACTTGGCAGGGCCAGGGCCCTCGGTCTCTTCTGACCTCCACATGGCAGTTTCAGGCTGCTGGCAGTGCTCTGGAGGGAGAGCCTGTGATGTGTGGTCCTCCAGGAGACGACTGCAGGCTTTTCTCTTGATGCTGCAGCCAGCACTGAGAAGATGCTGGAAGTGATACCTGCGGATCCTGTGGCTGCACTGGCTGCCTTGGCCTAGGGCACACATAGGACTCATCTGCTCTTTTATGAACCAATAAATGTGCCCATTAATTCAGGGCAACAATGGGAATTTCCTTTACAGAGAAAAATGCAAAAAAGAAAGGTCTCATATTAATGAGTATAAATGGTCTCCTAGCTGTAAATTTTCTGAGTGTAACTTATGTAATGAGTTTGGAACCAAATCTGTCAGGGGAAAGGAGACTGTCTTAATTTAATTGGTCCTATTGGCAAGGATACTATTAATGAAGCAGATGTATTTCTCTCAGCTTCCTTGAATGCTTTGATAGCAAGCGAAATTTCTTTCCTTTGATCAGAACTAGTGTGGTTAAAACATCTTCAAGAATTGGACTACTCAATTTTCTAATATAGTTTAAATTTTCTAATATAGATTTTGGCTTTGTTAGCAGATTTTTTCATGCAAGAATTCTCCTGAACACAACAGTATCCTAAATAGTGTTTCTTATTCTCTTTAAATAATCCTAAGGAAAGGCAGACTGACTGGAGCCTATGAAGATGGCTCCTGATTTATGCTTGTGTTTGGATATTCACATGCTTCTGTGACTTCCAAGTGATGCTCTTAATGTGCATTTGCAAGATAAGAAGTGGGGTGGGGTAGGTGGATAGGGCAGGGACTTTGGAGCATAAAAGAGATGCACTCATATCTTGGGTGACTTTGAGCAGGTCACACCACCAGTATGGAACACTGTGAAAGAAAATGGTACTGTACTTCATTTACTTCCTGTGTTATTTTGGAATAATTCAGTGCTATCACATTTGCAATACTGTGTGACAAATAAGATAATCCTTGCACTCAGGAACTCACAAACACATGGGAATATCAAAATGGAACAACCCAAAATAAGGTCTAGAAAAGGCACCTATATGCTCACAATTGCCAGGCACAATAACACCAATCCTCACTTAACATGAGCAGAAAGTAAGCCTAGAGCACCCACTGCCCTTTGGAAGGAAGGCACAGTGCTTTAATCAAGCTCTAAAGAAATAATTATTTATTTTTAAATTTTTAAAAAATGTTTTTTAGTTGTCAATGGACCTATTTATTTATTTATTTATTTATTATTTATTTATTTATATGTAGTGCTGAGAATCAAACCCAATGCCTCACACATGCTAGGCAAGCGCTACCACTGAGTGGCAACCCCAGCCCACCCCGCTAAAATTTGACAGGATGTCTCTCATACACAGAGAGCAAAAGATCTTTCTTTTTTTTCTCTTTTTATTTTTTTCTTTTTAAAATTTCTTGGTTTTTCTTAGTTATACTTGACAACAGAATCCGTTTTGGTATAATTATACAAGCACAGAATAGATCTGATGCTAGTTGGAGTCCCATTCTTATGGGATTCTCTGTTCAAGACATTTGCCAGCAAATGGGTGGACCTGGAGACTTTCGTGCTAAGTGAAGTGAAGTAGACTTCCCAAAAAACCAGAGGTTCAATGTTCTCTCTGATATGTGGAAGCTAACCCACAATGGGGTGGGGGTGTGGCAAGAGGAAGAATAGAAATGCAGATTGGACAATGAGGAACGGAGGGAAGGGAGGGAGAAAGGAAAAGAAAAGACTGTGGAATTAATCTGACATTATTTTCCCATGTACATATATGAAAAGATCCTCTTTCAAATGAAACTTTCACAGTACTTACAATAAGTTAAGAGCAAAATAAAAATCATAGAGTAAAATTTTTAGAATAACAGAATATGTCACTGCTGCTTTAGAGATGAGTCTTAGCTGCTCAATAGCTTCCAGATACTGAAACACTATTACCTTTGCACATAAACCAATTATTTATTGTGCTTTTACAATTTCCTGAGTTCTCGTATACTTCTGGGCCATATTCAAAACAGCTTTTCCTGGGGACACCTCTAGATTTTGTAATTATATTTTGAATAGAGAACTACCAACCCGGAAAACTCAGGACTAGCATGCTCTTGATTGGTCAATTAACACTGCAGCAGGGCTAGAATTAAATGAGGGGGGTTTTGTGGTCCCAGGTGTACAGTGTTGGGCAAAATAATGGTTTCAAAGGATGTGAAGACCAATCCCATCCCGGGAACCTGTGTGCATATTACCTTGCATGACAAAACGGACATTGCAGATGTGATTAAGACTTATCTGGTAAGATTATGTCAGATTATCTGAGTGAGTCCAACGTCATCATAAAAAGATCTTAAAAGTCAGAGAGATAGGAGGTCAGAATGGTTCTGCATGAGAAAGATCATCCACTCTTGCAGGATTCAAAGATGGAGACAGCCCCTGCCCACCACCACTGAGAAATAACAAGCATCCCTAGAACCTGGAAAGGGCCAGGAAACCATTCTCCTCCAGAGCCTCCAGGAAGAAGGCAGCCCCACCCACATCTTATTTTCTTTGGTCCAGTGAGATCCATGCCTCACTGATACACACAACTGTGAGAGAATAAAATTGTGTACCATATGCCAGTCAATATAATTTCTTATAGCAGTCATAGGAAACTCTTTCACTACTTTATTTAAAATTTTGATATTTTGCTCACGATGGATTGTATTGCATTAGTTTTGATGGTTTTGAAAACATGGTGCTACAAGCCGGGCACGGTGGTGCATGCCTGTAATCCCAGCGACTTGGAGGCTGAGGCAGGAGGATCGTGAGTTCAAAGCCAGCCTCAGCAACTTAGCGAGGCCCTAAGCAACTCACTGAGACCCTGTCTCTAGATAAAATACAAAATAGGGCTGGGGATGTGGCTCAGTGGCCAAGTGCCCCTGAGTTCAATCTTCAGTGCCCCAAAAACCTCCCAAAAAACAAACAAACAAAAAACATGGTGCTACAATGTTATTTATCTTGGTTACTGAGTTCTTCTATAGCCAAGGACCCAAGTCAGTACCTCACTTGTCTCCCTGAAGTCTGGGTCCTGCAATGTAGGCTCAGTTTTGCCCCTAGGGCACATCACTATTGGCACCTCTGGTAATGTTTGTGCCACTGTCATGTTGCAAAATGATCAGTGAATTTTTAGACCACATCTCTTGTCACCTGTCTTTGTCCAACTTAAAGAATATCTTCAGGTCTTAACAAAGACCACAGTGAGAGTCTACCTGGGATTCTGGCCAGCTCTTTATCCTGAATGGATGCTAGCCTCAACATGGCATATAATATGTACAGAGGGACTGTCCTGTGGAATATATAGTATGCTTAGAATCTTAAAACTGAGTAACCTGCATGAGTTTTTGACTCTGAATTTGATGGTCTTACTTTATCACCTAATGGGAAGGACATTTTAAACCTATGTTAATATCAATGATTTGTTACTTTGAGAAGAGTATCTTCTGCTACATAGTCATCTACCCCGAGGTTAAATTCTAGACTTTTCTTATAAGTTGTCATCCTACAACTGGAGAATGATATAGCTCCATGTGTTCAGTTAGTATGAGAGCATCTGATACTATAGTCAGACACAAATAACTAACATGCACAGAGAAAAATAACAAAAGTAACAATTACAACAACAGTGTCTTCCTTTATAAATATTCAGTTTTCACAAAATCTCAAAATAACTGTATGAAAATGAAATGCTCTGTTATCCCCTTTTCCCAGATGAAGAAGCTGAGGCTCACAGAGGTAATGATACATAGAAATAACCAACATTTAAACAGGGCTTATCATCCACCAGGCTACTTTAAGGGCTTTGCATATATTATCTCATTTAATCCACAGTGACCCTAAGAGGCACTGTCTCATTTAACAGATGAGTAAATTGACCCATAAAGGTTAGGCAACTTTCCTGTTAAATAGGCTTAAATGGAGAAAGCAACTTACATGCTTAAAGTTGTACTGGTGTTAAATAAATCGAGGAATAGGAATTCGAACTCCAGTCCATCCAACTTTAAGATGCCATGTTCTTTTTAACATACCATCACCCCTAAAACCTTGAACTGGAGTCTAACCAGTCTAACTGATCTCACAACTCAGTCCCTTTCCCCCTCCCCTGCCACGATAATGTCACCTGCCTTTGAACAAATTCCAGGCACAGCTCCTGTCAGCCACCCCCAGGAAGAAGCCATTGCTTCACCCCTGCCTGGGGTTCCGAGCAATGGTTGCAAGCACCAAGCCTGCAGGTGCCCTCTGCCTAGGACTCCCTTGCTTGCTCCTACTCCTAGCAACGCTCCCGGCAAAGAGGTAAACTGCTTTTCTCAGAGAGGATTTACGATCCTGACAGCATGGTGCAGGCAGATCTTTATTGCCCTGGTGCCTTGGGAAAGGCATTATCTGCCCAGGGTGGGTAGTGATAATGCTTTTACATCAGTGGAACCTACCCCGGTGTTAAAGTACAGTTGGAAGGATTTGTTTTATTCTATTTAGCAACACTTCAGGATATCTTTAAAGAGACCTCAAAACGGAGGTCATTTAAAAAATTCAATTCAAAACCTTAGACTACCTGAGGGACATCTTCTATAAGTTGCATTTCAACATGGAAGACGTTGGGGGGGGGCGGGTCTTAAAGGATAACAGATAGATACTTTATTAAATGACTGATTTTAAATCATTCTATTCTTATGTGATTATAACTTTAAATTTACTTTGAAGAATGCTTTGTAGGAGACAAAAGTTTTGTCAATTTATGTTTTAACTTGATTTAAAATTAACAATGACTATGACCTTTTCTCTGAGGTCAAACTGCTGATAACATCCACCCAAGGCTGCATATTTCATCTTCTATACATCAAAGCATACATTGGCTTGGTTGGTTCTATTTTTTCACATTACACATTTATGAATGGTAGGCAGAGGGTATCAATTTCATGGCCTTAAACACAATCATAACATGAAGAAGAATGGACAAAAGCTTTTGACCTGAGTCTCGGCCTGGTTTTCATTTTGCCCATCATGAGCTATGAAAATATACTTCTCTGAGTCTCAATTTAATCTTAAGATGCAGTTAGTATGAGGGTGGGGCTGTAGCTCAGTGTCAAGCACTGGGTTCGAATCTCTGTACCACATATAAATAAATATACAAAATAAAGGTCCATCAACAACTAAAAAAAAATCTTTTAAAAATGCAGTGAGTATGTCCTTCCTACTTCATAGGGTTAATTTAAAAATGAAATGAGACAATATGAAAATAATTTGAAGAGAAGTAGTGTAATGAATTCCATACAATTTAAACCACTGAAATTTATTTCTATGGTATCTGTTTCCAGAGACTAAATACACTGGTACATAGTCCATTTGGGTCCTATCGCGATCTGCATCATATATTGTATGTGTTATATATGTTGAAAAAGTGATCATGACAAGAAAATCCTGATATCAGGAGAAAATTTGAGGGTTAAGAAGGGTACTGGGCAGGATTTGGGACCTCAGCTTTTGTTCCATGTTTGTTCTATCGAGGGGCCAGACCCTAACCCTCTTCCTGTGAGAGGTCATTTCCTCTCTCAAGGTGCTGGTTCTCTAATAGGTGGGAAAACGTGGGGACTGTATGAAATCGTATCTACAGTCCTCTTCAGATCCATTCAGTCTTTTCTGCTTGAGATCTCTTGTTGTAATGCTGGTTTTGGTTATCAGAGAGCATATTAAATAGGACAAATGCATGATTATCTCAGTAATTTTACTTAAAGGTATTAAAAGAGAACAATGTGATATTATGTCTTTAAACACATTAATAGTTTCCTAAAACTCATAAGTTAAACTTACCACTAAACTCACCATAATTTCAACTTCATTAAACTCATGTTAGTGTTATGCTAAAATTGCATAGTTATTAAGCATTTCCTTTGTGCAAGGCACTTTGATAAACACTTTTTATACACTATATTATTTGTTATACCAACACTTTGGCACTTAAGGCAGTTTGGTAAACACTTTATATGTTACATTATTTAATCGTAAAAATAACCCTGGGCAGTAAGTGTGTTGATTACCTGTGCTTTAGAGATGAGGAGATGGAAACTAAAAGAGGCTGGGTAACTGGCCAAGGTCATGGTTCCTCAGGTTCATTTAGGGTTTGAATCTAGACCTTTGCTCCACATTTTACCATGTAAATGAGTAAATTCTATTTTTTTGAATCATCTAATGAAAAGTCTTTATTACATTAGTCAAACAGAATCTCTGCCTTAAGATATAAAGTACTTTATTTGGATACTTGAACCTAAATTCCTTATCCAAAGATTTGAACAAAGATTTTGGAAGTCCTGACTCTGAGGGAATGATATCATTGTTATAGTGGTTTCAGATCTCCTCCTTTAAAAAACGTATACTTTGAATCTGATCTGAATAATTGTAGTTAGATATCATGATATTCAAGATTAAAAAATTTTTTGTTCCTTTATACACTGCACTCAATATGGCCTAGAAGAGAGCAGTTTTGCAGGAGTGTTAGTCAAATTGATAACTCATGTAACATCCTTCCCTGGCAAAATCAGGGATGAGGGTAGGATGCTGAGTTGATTGACTTAGGTCCCCATGTCACTTGACACTTCTTAAAGCACAACTGTAGGCCCATATGTTAGAGAAAGTTTTTAATTTTATCCAGTAGAGGGAGATGGTATATTAGCTATTACACTACAATTTTTAATTCCGTATTTTTTTTTTTTGTCATTTCCTATAGCATTTCCTTAATAGGTGAACCTGGGATAAGAATTGTTTTGATACTTTAAAGACTATGGAAGTGATAGGAATTGAGTTCTTTTGGGAATCAATCATATGTAACTCATTTTTATATAGTAAAATTAATAAAGCACTCTGTATGTACTTATAGATAAAGAAGGGAGAGAGAATCTAAAGTAATTTCAAGGCTGGGGTATAGCTCAGTGGTGGAGCATTTGCCTAATGTACACAAGGCAGTGATTTGATTCCCAGCACCATAAGTAAGTAGGTAAATAAATTCATAGAGTGGTTAGAAAGAGATCCCTTTACAGTTATTAAACAGTTATTACTTAAAATGTGACTCTATTCCTCATATAAACAACGTGGGAAACTCTGATTAGGTATAGATTAAATGGTCATGTGGTGCTCAGGTAGGGCTGACATGATTTCTCACTCACAACTGGGAAAACAGTCATCATCAGCAGGGTTCTTTATCCTTGAAACCAACCATCAAATGAAACCAAATGCCAGGTCTTTGGCTAATAGTACTATTTATCTATTTTCATCTAAAAATTCAAATATTTTATAAAACTTGTAATTGTTCTTGATGTAGAGCAATATTGAAGTGAAGATACAGAATTTAGACCTGCATAAATAGACAACATCAGCATGTGGGAGTTGGAAAAAAGAATAAGATGAAAACTTGTGATGAAGTGAAATACCAGAGGTGGATTCCTGGTATAAAGTAGCTTATAATTTTTAAAAAAATATTTTGTGAAATGTTTTTTTCATTTTAATCATCTTCTTGTTTTCTTTTTTAATAAGCAGATTTTTTGGTATAAGGTCAAGGTGAATGATTTTGATGTTTTCTTGAGTGATAGTGGAAAAATGTTAAGTCATTTAAGAAGTTCTAAACCTACTTAACCCAACTGCGACCATTGAGGTATTTGGTTAGCTGCCTGAAACAAATTCTCTTCAGTCTTTCTTTCTTCTCTTTGGTAAGTGCTCTAGTACCCTCTTCAACACCCAAATGCAGTGCACATATACACAAACCCCACTGTCAATGAGCTCTCAGCATTAGTCTCCAACGGCCCTTGGTGCAGATTATCTCTGCCTAGTGGCTGATGTGACTTCCAGAACATCCTAAAAAAATGCTGGTGAGGACACAGGGTCTGCATGGCACCCATGCAGGACACACAGAGGCCATGCTGACAAATGCACCATACCTTTCCTGGGACTATAGCTTGAAAATATCATTATTCTTGGGTTTTTGTTTTTGTTTCTGCCCCAAACTGCAATATAGAGCAGTGACTCTCAAACTGGGATGCACTGACCCCCAGAATTTTCTTCAGGAACTGTGAAATTTTTAATGTGTTCTTCCTGTGTGCTGTTCCTTGCCTTCCTGCACTGATTCTGCTTCAGCTTTGGTTTAACTTCTAGCAGCATCCACATAAGAGCTGGTTACCTTAAACCTACTGTAATGCTTTTACTTTTTTATTTTTAAAAAATTTTATTTATTTTTATTTTTACAGACTGCATTTTGATTTCCTGTACACAAATGGGGTGCAACTTTTCATTTCTGTGGTCATATATGATGTAGTTCACACCATTCATGTAATCATACATGTGCATAAGGTAATGATGTCTGTCTCAGTCCACCATCTTTCCTTCTCCCCACCTCCCTGCCTCATTTCCCTCTACACAATCCAAACTTCCTCCATTCTTCCCTTACCCCTACCCCCATTATGTATCATCATCCACTTATCAGAGAAAACCCTTGGCCTTTGGTTCTTTGGGATTGGCTTTTTTCACTTAGCATGATTTGCTTTTGTTGAGTCACTGAAAGTGATCATATCATATAGCAGATAGGATTTCACCCAAGCATCCTCATCAAACATACTTCTCCCAGAATCTTTTTTTTCTCTTTTATCTCAATAATTAGAAATGTTCTTAGATCCTTCTATTATAAGAGTGCTTTGTTGTGTCAACAACAAATTAATTCATTTCTTTCCTTTTGAAGAATTATTACTATTTTTATATTTTTCTTTATGCTTTCCATTCTGTTCCTATTTCTTATACTTCCTGGCTTTAAGCAATAGTTCAATAAGAGGTATATGACTGGATATATAAGTAAAATTAACTACAAATAACTGGAAGGATTCAAATCAGCATCCAGGTAAAACTAAACAAAACAAAAAGCCCTACTAATTTTAGGTGTAAACTATCTTTGTAAGACTAGTTATCTACCTCTTGTGTGTGGATTTTGATTATCACTCATTGTCTATTTAAACTTTACATTACATTAATCATATCCTGAACTATACAAATTACTTTGCCAATGTAAAAAGTGCATTCAAATGTTGAAAAACTCAGCAATACACATTGTTTTTAACGAATTTGATTTATGACACCTAACAAGAAATGTTTGGGATATATAGATTATTCCAGAAGACAATTTGTATCAAAGAAGTTAGCATATGAGAGGGGAGTTCTGAGAATGCTTAGGCATGGTCTTGTTCAAACCTTGACTGCACCCCTTTGGTTGTGAATGGTTTTTGTTTTCATCACTTACGAACTCCTTGTTCTCTTTCTTATTTCATAGGTTTTGTAGTCACATTTTGTTGCATTGCATGAAATGGAATCATCTTCTGACAATTCCTGTCAGTACCACTGTGCCAAACTTAATGAATGAGGTTCTCGGTGGATGTTTCGAGTTGAATTATGGTGGCCTTTTTGTTTTGTTTTGTTTTGTTTAAGCAGTCATGGAGCAAAGTCCGGGGAGCTTCCTCTCATCATTCATAAATGTGAAAACTTCTTTTTTTTTTTGGAACCGGGGATTGAACTCAGGTGCACTTGGCCACTGAGCCAGATCCCCAGCCCTATTATGTATTTTATTTAGAGACAGGGTCTCACTGAGTTGCTCAGGGCCTCGCTAAGTTGCTGAGGCTGGCTTTGAACTTGAGATCCTCCTGCCTCAGCCTCCCGAGTTGCTGGGATTACAGGCATGCGCCACTGTGCCCAGCTACGTGAAAACTTCGTGAAAACATGCATTGGAAAGAGCATGTAACCAGAACTGTAGGGACCCAGAGTCCAGCTTTTATTCCACTCTCTCCTGTGTGACATTGGCCAAACCACCCTGCCTCTCGGAGATGTGGCTTCCTTTTCTGTAAAATGAGAATAACAATGTTAGGCTTGCTCTTTTACTTACGGTAGGCTCAAATGGAAATTCTTTGTAAAGTCTAATGTTTTATTATCATAACTTCAAATTAAAATAAGCATTTTTCTTTTCTGATCACCAAGATAAACAATAATTTTACATTCTTGCTTTTTAAAAATCACAATTTTTGTTTGTTTTTTTTGGTACTGGGGATTGAACTCAGGGGCACTTGGCCACTGAGCCACATCCCCATTCCTACTTTGTATTTCATTTAGAGACAGGGTCTCTCTGAGTTGCTTAGTACCTCGCCATTGCTGAGGCTGACTTGAACTCTCGATCCTCCTGCCTCACCCTCCCGTGCTGCTGGGATTACAGGTGTGTCCCACAGTGCCCAGCAAAATAAAAATCATAATTTTTAAGCCTACCTGCTTCTGACAATTTCCTGTGAACTGTTGATTTTGAACCACTTAAGGAGTTTTGCCTCATATTCTCTCATGGGAGCACCATAATGTTACCAATTTTGCAAGCAGATGTGCCTCATTTTAAATCCTGGCTCCACCACGTACCAAGTTTTAAGCAAATTTCTTACTTTGGTTAAGCCTCAGTTTTCCTTGGATATGGGAATAATATCTGCTTGATAAAAGTGTTATAAAAATTAAGTGAATAGGTCTCAAAAGCATCCAGCACTCAACATCAGTGAATGGTAGATTTTTTCGATGGTGAGGGTTATGCATAATGGGAAGGCACGGACTGTTGGCACTTGTTCCAGGCCACCTCATTATTAGGGCCACTTTGAATTACTGAATAGGAGAAAGTGGAGATAGCTAACATTTTAGTAATTAGTAGCTAACTGTTATTCGCTATTACAAAGTTTCTACAGTCAATTTTCAATGCCAAAGACGTATAAATTAACAAATGTATTCCTTGGTTAGCAAGGATGATTTTCAAAGTGAGCAAAAATAGAAACAATTTTTTTTTCTGACTTCTTTACAAATGAGTATGACAATGTTCTTCCTGTTTAGGTTTTAAATTTGATGTTATAATATATAGTGTTTATAATCCATTTCATTCACAGGTAAATACACTTGTGGTTATTCCTTGGTAAAATTAACCTAGAGAGGAAAGTGTTAATGTTTCACAATTACAATAAGTGGAAAGTGACATCACGAACAGAGTATCTCATTCTGATGGTCAAAGGTTATCCCTCTTCCCCTCTGGAGATTTTCATAATGCTCAAACCTTTACAAACTAACCCAATATAATTTTTTCAAATAAGTGCAGTATTTGCTCGTTTGGAGATTTGTGATCCTCTGGCTCTTTGTTTTCAAGTCTCCTCCTTTTAACAGTCATTAGTGTGGCAGTGACAGGGTGGGAAAGAAACATAAAAGGTCAAAAGTAAAAACAGTCTGACGTCTCATACATCAACCTTCCGATATGAGTCATCACAAGGGCTTTGTAAGAAAATGCAAAAGCCCCAAAACTTTTGTGACAAATGCTGCTACTAGTTCTAGCTGTAAACCGGATATTTCACAGGGCACAGGTTTGTCGGGTGGAGAGATGGTAAGAGGGGGCCCCTGTTCTGGGCAGGCGATCCTCTGGCAGGCACCCTTTCACCGAGTCAGTCTTTTACAGACTAAATCACAGGATCTCCTGAAGGAGAGGAGCAGAGGCAAGCACGGGGGAGGATCACGGTGGTGAAGAAGCACCGTGGAGGAGAAAAGGGAAGGCAGGAACAAATCCACAGTGAAGTGCAGCTCCCGGAACAGCCTGCCAGGCTCCAAAAGCATGTGGACTTTAGGAAGTCCGTGGAGGAGAGGGAGGAGGGGACGGGAGGGAGGAGGACCAGAGAGGAAGTCACAGAGAGGGAAAGTGAAAGAGGAGAGAAAGGGGAGAGAGAAGAGGGGGGAGTTGGGAGTGGAGACCTTGAAGAGGAACTAAAAATTCAGGAGAAAAGGGACATAGTGGGACAGGAGACAGACACCAGCAGTATAATCTTAAAAATAGACTGCAGGGTGGTAGCACAGCAGAGGAATCCATAAATCTCCTGCAAACACATAATAATAGGCATGGAAGAAATAGAAAAGGAAACCAATGGACGTAAAAGGATCAGGAACAAACAGATTCAGAATAGCAAGCCCAAATTAAAAAGTGATTGGGTGCTGGGCACGGTGGTGCACGCCTGTAATTCCAGCAGCACAGGAGGCTGAGGCAGGAGGATCGTGAGTACAAAGCCAGCCTCTGCAATGGTGAGGTGCTAAGCAACTCAGTGAGATCCTGTCTCTAAATAAAATACAAAGTAGGGCTGGGGATGTGGCTCAGTGGCCGAGTGCCCCTAAATTCAATCCCTGATATCCCCCCACACACCAAAAAAAAAAAAAAGAAAAAAGAAAAAGTGAAGGGGTGTGTTGTGAGGGGAGGTATCTGTAGTCACACTTCTCAACTGTGAGAAGACAATTGGAAGTAGTCTTAATACTTAATTTAAATGTTTAGTAAATTCATGTATTGCTTTTTCCCATGGCATATACTTAAGTCATAATAAGCAAGTCTTTTTTATCTTTGTTCAAGTTTTAAGCTAAGAACTAGTTAGTAAGTACATCAAAAATAGGGAGAGAGCAGAGTAATTCATTGTATTGTTTTTGGTTCCTATTTTTTGCTGCGGTGTTTTTCAAATGTAAGGTATTCTAATCAACATTTGTTGAATTAAATCAAAGTAGACTTTTTTGAGGTTTTCCTACCTTTGGAGTCTGTGTGACTTTTGTTGTCTGGTCACTCAGCATTGGGGTCAGCCTGCCTCACAGTCCATGTGGGAGGCTACATACTCCCCCCCCCACTTCTCCTACTCCATGTGCTGTTAATGCAAATGCACACACGGCTGGCCTTCTCTCCCACCATGACATTGTCATTCAGCCATCAATTAGGTTTGTCCTGGGCTTTCTTTTTACATAAAGTCTCAAGATACATCCTGAATTCTACACCTGCAGACTGGTAAGCTCTGTGAGTTAGTTGTTTGGTTTTGTTTTGAATCATATTCTCCGCATCCCATTCTACTTATCCAATACCAAGCATCAGTTTTTTCTTTTTTTTTTACAGGCTGCATTTTGATTCATTGTACACAAATGGGGTACAACTTTTCATTTCTATGGTTGTGCATGATGTGGATTCATACTATTCATGTAATCATACATGTGCATAGGGTAATGATGTCTGTCTCATTCCACCATTTGTTATACCCGAAGAAAATAAGGTCATCCAAGCCGTTCACGTAAAGCAAAAGAAGCCTTTATTTTAGCTGGCCAGTGAAGACCACCCTTACACCCAAAAGTGGTGTGCTGGGGAATCCCGTGTTAGTTCTTTTGTTGCCAGATTTTATAGGGCAAGGAAAGGGATTAGGGTGGGGTTGACTCTCTCCTGATGGCACTTGAGAATCTTTTTGGGGAATATAACACATTTTCCATGCCCGTCCACTCCTCCTCTCATTTCCCTCTACATAATCTAAAGTTCCTCCATTCTTTTCTCACCCATCAGGTTTTTTTCTTTTAAATTCCCTATATCTTAGATAGAGTTCCCCTGCTTGCCAAGAATAAGTTGTCAGAGCCCAGTAAATAATATCCCTATTTAGCTCCCTCTCATTAGTTGGACTGTTCTCTATCAGTCAAAGAGGTGTCATGCTGCAGACAGATGGGCACTGCTACAAGGTTCTGTTTATACCTCTGATTGCTAAAGAGGTGGAATAGGGAAATTCAGTAGAGTGTGCTTTTAAAATCATCCACACGGGTTCTTTAAAAGCGTTTTAAGATAGACCATCAATTGAACTGGGTGAATATTGTGTACTTATATTAGACAGAGTGACTCTTTACTCCTATGCTGTTTCTTGTAGAACAGGATTATTTTTGCAATAAGACATATTTACTAAGTAGTTACAATGGATAGTTAGGGGCTAAGTCATAGTGATTTGAAAATGAACAGAGAAATTTAGAAGATACCTTCCCTGTGCTTCTATGACCAAGTCATAATCTACCTGTAATTTTTATATTAATATTCTGATTTTTTCCAGTTACAATGAATAAATTACATATAATTCTGACATTATCTAAACCAGATTGTCTTTATCCAAGAACCTCACTTTACTATCCCCCCCCATCATAAATTTCCCCTATGCAATACATCATATTTATTAGCAAATAAACATGTTATAATATATCTTACTTTTGGAAAACCCCCCTCTAGACCACTTGTTCTATTTTAAAGGTCATTAAAAGAATTTTCAAAAAGGGTAAAAGTGTGGCTCTCCTGCAAATATAAGATGAACAAATGTTAAAGATTTTTACTTATTATTAATGTGAAAATCAGTAAGTTATTACGCATGAAGAAGAATCCAGCCATCTCACACCCATTAGGGTGGGTAGCATAAAGATAACAGAAACAATGAAAGCACACCAGAAAACAAGTGTTGGTAAGGATGTGGAGAAACTCGCACCCTTGTATACTGTTGGTGTAGATGTGAAACGATGCAGCTACAGTGGAAGAGAGTGTGGCAGTTCCATACAAAAATTAGCAGTAGAATGACTGTATCATCCACCAATTCTATTTCTTGGTTTATAAGAAAGAATCAAAAGGAGGGTCTTGAGGAGATATTTGTATATCTGTGTTCATGTAAGCATTATCCACAGGAGCCAAAAGATGGAAGTGTCTACTGATGGATGAATGGATAAACAAAATATGATTTTACATGAATCTATATAACCATATCTATATATAGATATCTATATACAGATAGAGATGGAGATGTTTCAGTCAGTTTTTTAGTCTTTGTGACCAAAAATCTGACAAGAACAGCATAGAGGATAAAAGTTTATTTGGGGTTAATGGTTTCAGAGGTCTCAGTTCATAGACAGCCCACACCATTGCTCTGGGCATAAGGTGAAGCAAAATATTAAGGCAGAAGGGTGTAGTGGAGGAAAGTAGCTCAGGGCATACCACCAGGAAGCAGAAAGAGGAATCTGATCACAAGGGACAAAATAAATGCCCCAAAGGCACATCCTCAGAGACCTACCTCCTTTAGCCACATCCTATCTGCATGCAGTTACCACCCAATTAATCCCTTCAAATGGATTAATATACTGATTGGGTTAAGGCTCTCATAACCCAATCATTTCACCTCTAAATTTTCTTACATTGTCTCACACATGAGCTTTGGGGGAGCACCATATATCTAAACCACAACAATAGATGCACAGATATAATTCAGCCTTAAAATAAGGAAAAAGTTCTGACATGTGCTACATGGATGAACACTGAGAACATTATGCTAAGGGAAATAAGCCAATCACAAAACACAAGCACTTTTTTTTCCAGATACACACAAGCACTTTTTGATTATACTTATATGAGATTCTTAGTCTACTGAAATTCATAGTGACAGGTAGTAGAATGGTGGTTATTAGGGCTATAGGGGAAGAGGAATAGGGATTTATTGTTCAATGTGCACAGAACTTCAGTTTTGTAAGGTGAAAAAATTCTGGCTATGAAAAGTGGTGATGATTGCACCATAGTGTGAATGTACTTAGCCCTATAGAACTATACACTTAAAATGATTAAAATAATAAATTTTGTCATCTATTACAATTAAAATTAATTTTAAGATGTTAAGATAGATAAAAAGAACACAAAGAACAGACAATTTATAGTTAAAGATATTTTAATCAATGTGCAAATCAAAGCAAAAGTGGCTTCTTCCACTTGTGGAAGAGGAGAGTCATTAGATTCTATAAGGGGCAGAATTAATGTTCATATCTACAAACAAGAATAATTCTGCATTGCCATCAGTTGTATATATAGGACACAGAATTGTAAAATAACCCCACATGGTCAGAATCAGATAGCCTAGAATAGTATGGTCTAAACAATGCACAATTCTCCATTGAAGCACAAACTTTTCTTTATAAACTAACTCCTTCCCATTTAATGGTAGACTAAAAATAGTCACAGATTATTTGCAGCTCCTTCCATCAAAAGAGACAGTCTATTTACCCACCTCTTGAATCTGGACTGGCCTGGTCACTTGTTTTGATTAACAGAATGTGGCAGAAGTAACCTTCGGCAAGCTCTGAACAGAGACCCCAGGAGGCCCTACAGCATCTACTCTTGCTATCTTGGAACGCTGCTGCTGTGTGATTAAGCCTGACCTAGCCTGCTGGAGAAGTAACATAGAGTAAGCCCAAGGTTCCCCACCCACCAGACTGCCAACTATCAGACATGTGGGTAAGGCTGCCCTATGTCATCCAGCTCCATTCTAGCTGTCAACTGACTTGGCTAGATCTAAGTGAGCCACAGAGCAACCATCTAGCTAAATATAAATGAAACTGTCAATCCACATAATTGTGACAAATAAAACACTTTTAAGTCACTAAGCTTTGGGATGATCTGTTATGCAGCAAATGTTAGCTGATATACTGTATCATAAAATGGTACCTTGATTTTTTTTCCAGTTCTTTACTTTTAGAGTTTAGAGTTTCCATTACCTGTTCTTTTCTCATATCCAGCATCCAGCCTATTAGTAAATGCAGCCATCTTTTCCTTCAAAATAAATCCCAAGCATGACCATCTCCTGCTCCATTGGCTTGTTTCAAGAATTTTGAGACCTCACACCTGCCCCCCCCCCCCCCCCCCGGACTCCGGAGACCTTGCTCCCCCCCCTCCCCCACTCTGCTGCTTCCAGCTTATTTGGAGGCTGGTGCGAACATTACCTGAATTACCTCTGAGGGCGTGGCCATCATCACAGGGAAGGGTGGTCTGCGTTTTGAGAGACTACAGAAACTGGAAGCCCATTGACAGGTACCGCACTCAAATAGAGATACCGTAGACTGAGAGGCTGTGGTAGTGAATGACTGTTACTCTTTGAATTTTTTTTATTTTAATTTTTAACTTTTTACTTCTTTCTTTTTTTCTTCTCTCTTTTCTCACTCTATTTTCCTTCTACTATTTTTTTCTCTTCTTACCCTACTTTTGTTCTGTTTATCTATTTCTTTGGACTCTCTTTCTCCCTTCTCTCATGCTAATGATGAGCTCATTGCAAACTAATGGCTATACAGTAGATAATAACTGATCTTGTCCTATTTGTTTACTGCAAATTGTTAATGCCTTTATAGGGAGTTTTTATGTAGGAATGCATATTGTTTGTATTGAGTGCTGCTGATATTGATCTTCCCCTTAAACAAAAGGTATTGGAATCTGCAGGTCATAGTAAACCTACAGAGAGGAAGCTGCAGAACCTCAGTTCTTCACTGGTAGAGGGGAATATACAGAACTAATATGAAAAAACAGGGGAAGAAAGTGTCCCTAGCAAACCAAGATGCTGTTTTGACAGAGCCCAATGACAGCATAACAGTGGAAATGACAGAAAGGGAATTGAGAATCAACATGATTAAAATGATCCATGAAGCAAAAGATGAGATAAGAGAGCAAATGCAGGCAATGCATGATCACTCCAATAAACAGTTAAAAGAGCAAATGCAGGGAGCAAAAGAAAACTTCAATAAAGAGATAGATATTCTGAAAAACAAGCAAACAGAAATACTTGAAATGAAAGAAACAATAAACCAAATTAAAAACTCAAGGGAAAGTATCAGCAACAGAATGGATCTTGCGGAAGACAGAATCTCAGACGATGAAGACAAAATATTTCATCTTGAAAATAAAGTTGACCAAACTGAGAAGATGGTAAGAAATCATGAATGGAATCTCCAAGAATTATGGGATATCATGAAAAGACCAAATTTAATAATTATTTGGATTGAGGAAGGCACAGAGACACAGACCAAAGGAATGAACAACCTGTTCAACGAAATAATATCAGAAAATTTCCCAAACCTGAAGCATGAAATGGAAAATCAAATACAAGGGGCTTATAGGACACCAAATGCACAAAATTATAACAGAGCCACACCAAGGTACATTATAATGAAAATGCCTCACATACAAAATAAAGATAGGATTTTAAAGCCTGTGAGAGAAAAGCATCAGATTACATATAAGGGGAAACAAATACAGATATCAATAGATTTCTCAGCCCAGACCCTAAAAGCAAGAAGGACCTGGAACACTATATTTCAAGCCTCAAAAAACATGGATGCCAACCAATAATGTTATACCCAGCAAACCTAACCTTCAGATTTGATGGTGAAATAAAATAATTCCATGATAAACAAATGCTGAAAGAATTCACAAATAGAAAGTGTGCACTACAGACAATTCATAACAAAATATTTCATGAGGAGGAAGTGAGAAACAACAGTACAAGTCAGCAAAGGAAGGCCAGTCTAAGGAAAAACTAAGTCAAGGTGAAAACCAAACATAAACCAAAATGACCAGGAATGCAAATCATATCACAATAACAACCCTGAATATGAATGGCCTAAACTCATTAATCAAAAGACATAGACTGGCAGATTGGATTAAAAAGAAAGTCCCAACAATATGCTGTCTTCAAGAGACTCATCTCATTAAAAAAGACATCCACAGACTACAGGTGAAAGGATGGGGAAAAATATACCATGCACGTGGACTCTAAAAAAAGCAGGTTCCTCCATCATATCAGATAAAGTGGACTTCGAACGTAAGTTAGGCAAAAGAGATAAAGAAGGACATTTCATACTGATTCAGGGAACCATAAACCAGCAAGACATAACGATTTTAAATATTTATGCCCCGAACAATGGAGCATCTACCTACATCAAACAAACTCTTCTCAATTTTAAGAATCAAATAGACCAAAACACAATAATAGTGGGTGACCTTAACACACCACTGGATAGATCCGCCAAACAAAAACTGAACAAAGAAACTATAGAACTAAATAATGCAATCAGTGATACGGACTTAACAGACACGTATAGAGTATTTCATCCATCATCAAATAAATACACTTTCTTCTCAGCAGCTCATGGATCATTCTCCAAAATAGACCATGTACTATGTCACAAAGAAGCCATTAGTAAATACAAAAAAAATAGAGATACTACCCTGTATTCCCTCAGACCATAATAGAATGCAATTAGAAATCAATGATAAAATAAAAAACAAAAACTACTCCTATGCCTGGAGACTAAATAATATGCTATTGAATGATGCAATGATAATAGAAGACATCAAGGGGGAAATATATTCTTAGAGGTAAACGAGAACAACAACACAATATATCAAAATTTCCTTGACACTCTGAAAGCAGTACTAAGAGGAAAGTTCATTGCATTGAGCTCATACATTAAGAAAATAAAAACTCAACAACTAAATGACCTAACATTACATCTCAAAGTTCTAGAAAAAGAACAGATCAACACCAAAAGTAGTAGAAGACAGGAAATAATTAAAATCAGAGCTGAAATCAATGAAATTGCAACAAGAGAAACAATTTAAAAAACTGACAAAACAAAAAGTTGGTTCTTTGAAAAAAGTAAACAAAATTGATTAAACCCTAGCCACACTAATGAAGAGGAGAGAAAAAACTCAAATTACTAGAATTTGTGATGAAAATGGAAAAATTGCAACACAACACCACTAAAATACATAACATAATTACAAGCTACTTTCAAAATCTAAACTCCAACAAAATAGAAAATTTTGCAGACATTGACAAATTCTTAGAGACATATGATCCTCCCAAACTGAATCAGGAAGACATGCACAACTTAAACAGATCAATTTCAAGCACTGAAATACAAGAAGCCATCAAAAGCCTACCAACCAAGAGAAGCCCAGGACCAGTTGGATTCTCAGCCAAACTCTCCAAGACCTTTAAAGAAGAACTAATACCAATACTCCTCAAAGTATTCCATGAAATAGAAAAGGAGGGAACCCTTCCAAACTCATTCTATGAAGCTAGTATCACTTCGATACGAAAACCAGACAAGGACACATCAAAGAAAGAACACTTTAGACCAATATCACTGATGAACGTAAATGCAAACATCCTTAACAAAATTCTGGTAAATTGCATACAAAAATATATTAAAAAGATAGTGCACCATGATCAAGTGGGGTTTATCCCAGGGATGTAAGATTGGTTCAACATCCAGAAATCAATAAACATAATTCATCACATCAATACACTCAAAGTTAAGAATCACATGATTATTTCAATACATGCTGAGAAATCGTTTGATAAAATATAGCACCCCTTCATGATTAAAACACTCGAAAAATAGGGATAGTTGGAACATACCTCAGCATTGTAAAGGCTATCTATGCCAAGCCCACAGCCAACATCATTCTAAATGGAGAAAAACTGAAAGCATTCCCTTTAAAAAGTGGAACCAGAGAGAGATGTCCTCTTTTACCACTTTTATTCAACATCGTGCTTGAAACACTAGCCAGAGCACTTAGACCAAAGAAATGAAAGGAATATAAATAGGAAAATAAGAACTCAAGCTGTCACTATTTGCTGATGACATGATTCTATATTAAGAGGATGCAAAAAACTCCACTAGAAAACTTCTAGAACTAATAAATGAATTCAGCAAAGTGGCTGGATATAAAATCAATATGCATAAATCTAATGCATTTCTTTTCATAAGTGATGAATCCTCTGAAAGAGAAATTAGGAAAAATACCACATTCACAATAGCCTTAAAAAAAAAAAAAAGACAAAAAACAACTCGGGAATCAATCTAACAAAAGAGGTGAAAAGCTGGGCGTGGTGGCGCATGCCTGTAATCCAAGTGACTTCGGAGGCTGAGTCAGGAGGATCGCGAGTTCAAAGCCAACCTCAGCAACTTAGCGTGGCCCTAAGCAACTCAGTGAGGCCCTAAGCAACTCAGTGAGACCCTGTCTCTAAATAAAATACAAAATAGGGCTGGGGATGTGGCTCAGTGGCCGAGTGTCCCTGAGTTCAATCCCTGGTTCCACAAAAAAAAAAAAAAAAAAAAGAGGTGAAAGACTACACAATGAAAACTACAATTCTCTACAATGAAAACTATAGAACACTAAAGAAAGAAATTTAAGAAAACCTTAGGAGATGGAAGGATCTCCCATGTTCTTGGATAGGCAGAATTTATATTGTCAAAATGGTTATTCTACCAAAGGCACCATACAGATTTAATGCAACTCCAATTAAAATTCCAATGACATTCCCCATAGAAGTAGAGAAAGCAATCATGAACTTCATCTGGAAGAATAAGAGACCTCGAATAGCCAAAACAATCCTGAGCAGAAAGAGTGAAGCAGGAAGTATCACAATACCAGAACTTAAACTGTACTACAGAGCAATAGTAACAATAATGGCATGGTATTGGCACCAAAACAGACACGTGGATCAATGGTACAGAATAGAGGACACACAGACAAACCCACAAAAATACTAGACAAGGAGCCAAAAACATACAATGGAGAAAAGATAGCCTGTTCAACAAACGGTGCTGGGAAAACTGGAAATCCATATGCAGTAAAAAGAAATTCAACCTCTCTCTCTCTCACCCGACACAAAACTCAACTCAAAATGGATCAAGGACTTTGGAATTAGGAATTAGATCAGAGACCCTGCACCAAATAGAAGACAAAGTAGGAATGGAGTATCTTTAGATTATATAGAGAGAAATGACTTTACATAAAGGGAAATGAGAGGGGGGGTATGAAAAATGGTGAAATGAGACAGACATCATTATCCTGTATACATGTGTGATTAACAAGAATGATATGAATGGACATAATGAAAAACCACAGAAATGAAAATTTGTACCCCATATGTGTACAATGAATCAAAATGAAGTCTGTAAAAACAAAAAAATAAAAAGTTAAGAATTTTGCTAATGAAAATGAATACAAAAGTTTTTTAGAATCAGAAACTGAAATTTCTTATATTTATAATGCTTATAGCATTGCACTGTATTTATTTAAATGATTGAGCATTTTAGGGGCAGCGATCGCTTACTTTATCATTCAATCACACCACATGTAATTGCTGCATTGTGCGGTATTATGCTATGTTTATAGTAGTCTCTCAAGGAGAATCTTTACTAACATAATGAAAGATGACCAAATAGCAATGAAAAGTCTCATTAAGATGTTTTGCATTTCCCAGGCATTGATCTTCTTAAAACAAGTGTCACCATATCCCTTAGAAAGTCTCCACATACCCTTACACGTATCCTTGTGTCCCTGTATGACTTAGAGTGGTTTTGAGTGTGATTCTCTCCTGCTCAGAGTGTACACTCCTTGAAGGATCTACACTTGGATCTCCTATGTCAACAAGTGTTATTAACACCATACACAGAGAAGGTGTTAATACTTAGTTCTTGGATATCAATGAATTTAGCTCTTTAAACTCACCACCAATGTGGAAAGCTTTATTGAAAAGAAAAAAAAGTATTTTTCAAAGAGTTGAATGCCCATATTAAAATATGAAACACAGTCAAATACATGTACATGTACCTGCCATAAAAACAAGCAAACCAACCAACAAAACCCCCAAAAGCAAACAAACAAAAAACCAATATTTTTTAACCAGGGCAAAAGAATCTTTTAGAACACTATGCTTTTTTTTTTAGAAAACATGCCAAATACATGTTCTTGATTAGTGTGCTTTGTCTTCTCATCTTGTCTAAACTCCAGAAATGATATTAGGGTCTGTTAGACTGTCTGTTATACTCTTTCTCTGCCGTCACAGGTTCTTCATGAATTACAGCAGAAAGTGCACTTGGAAGTTGAGAATCACAATATTGATTACCTAATTTGTCAGTCTTAAAAGTCTGTTAGACTTTTATGCTTTCTTGAAATATCTAGTAAATTCTGAAAATCACATATGAAATACAGTTTACTCTTTGTAAAACATGACTACCTCTTCCTGAGAAAAATGAGTACAAAAAGAAAATTTTTTTTTTTGGTATTGTTGATTGAATCCAGGGGCACTTCACTGAACTACATCCCCAGTCCTTTTAATTTAATTTTATATATTTTAAAATAGGTTCTTATTAAGTTAACTAGGGCCTTGCTAACTTGCTGAGGCTGGTCTTGAATTTGCAATCCTCCTGCACCAGCCTCCAGAGTCACTGGGATTGCAGGCATGTACCATGGTGTCTAGCAGTATAAAAATTCTTTAAAGAAGTCTGGTCAATATCAAATTTTCTTTTGATGGAAATGGAAACACATGAACTATATATTATAGAGTGCATCATTATCTTAGAATATAGTTTCCTAAAATCATGAAACATAATTTTGACTGTCCTGGGAACATCAGTTGTTTAATTGTGAGCTTCTCATGCACCACAGTGTCTGGAGAAGTGGAATTCCCACTTGACTCTCTGAACCCCTGGAAGCCTCCAGAGGTAGTCCAGGGACCCTCCCAACACTGACAAATTAGGTAATCAATATTGTGACTCTCAACTTCCAAGTGTACTTTCTGCTGTAATTCATGAAGGACCTGTCACTGCAGTGAAAGAGTATAAGCTCTACCCTACCCTCCCATTCACAACCTCCTCCTTTCTTCTCACACTCCTGAATGAGTGTGTTGTCCCAGGGTAGAAATTCAACTGACCAACAGAGGAACATTAGACTTGCTGGGGTTGTTGTTCACAAAGTAGGTGACTCTTGTAACTAGAGGACAAATCCTTTTGCAAAGATATGGCAGTTTCTAGTTCTTTGCTAAAAAAAAAAAAAAAAAAATAGAAGATGAAGGAGCTCCTGCTCAAATTGTTAACTGGTTGAACTGCATGAGTCTTGTCATCTAACTTAGTTCAAAGTCTTGGAATTGCTCTCGTAAAAATGCTTCTGTTCCCAATGCCTATGTGAACAAATATTTCAGTGATTACATTAATAAAAATAGAGAATAGGAATAAAATCAATTCTAAATTCTGTCTGTTCTAGCTGTAAGAAATTTACACTCACAGATATATGGACTCACCTTTTAAAAACTACTACCTAGGGCTGGGGATATAGCTCAGTTGGTAGAGTACTTGCCTCACATGCACAGGCCCTGAGTTCAATCCCCAGCACCACAAAAAAAAAAAAAAAGAGGAAATTCTTTCTATTAGAATAAAAGATGCCTTTCAATAGAATTTAATTTTTAGATTTAAAAAAATATCTAATTTTTCATTATTTTCATTGAGCAATATTGAAAAAACTACAATAACAATTCAAAAAAATTTTAACAGAGCTTTTTGGTCAGAGGATATTAAAGTATTAAATATCATATACATATATAGAATAATAAAATAATTTGAAGCTTAAAATATATTACATAGAATTAAATTTAGTGGGAGAGGAATAGCAATATTAAGAACTAATATGATAACCCAATCAACAAATGGGCAAAGGAACTGAAGTGCCTGACTTCACAGAAGAAGAAATATCATTAGTCAACAAATAAATGAAAAAAATGTTCAACGAATCTAGCAGTTAGAGAGATGCAAATTAAAGCTACACTGAGATTTCATCTCACTCCAATCAGAAAGGTAATTATCAAGAATACAAGTATCCATAAATGTTGGTAAGGATGTGGAGAAAAAGATTTATTCATACTTTGCTGGTGGGACTGCAAATTGGTGCAACCACTCTGGAAAGCAGAATGGAGATTCCTCAGAAAACTTGGAATGGAATCACCATTTGATACAGCTATCCTGCTCCTTGGTTTATACCCAAAGGACTTAAAATCAGCATACTACAGTGATGCAGCCATGTCAATGTTTATAGCAGCTCAATTCACAATAGCTAAGCTATGGAACCAACCTAGGTGCCCTTCAACAGATGTATGGATAAAGAAACTGCATGTTCACAATGGAATACTACTCTACCATAAAGAGAAATTAAATCATGGCATTTGCAGGTAAATGGATGGAAATGGAGACTATCATGCTAAGCGAAATAAACCAATCCCCAAACATCAAAGGTCAAATATGCTCTCAGATATATGGATGCTAACTCACAATGCTGTGGCGGGGGTGGGGGTGGAGAATGGGGGGGTGGGGGGATGGGGATGGATGGTGTGGCTAAGAAGAGAAGTACTTTGGATTAGACAAATGGGAATGAAGGGAAAGGAGGGGGATGGGAATAGGAAAGATAGTAGAATGAATCGGACATTACTTTCCTATATTCATATAAGAATAGATGGCAAGTGAAACTTCACATCATGTACAACCAGAAGAATGGGAAGTTGTACTCCACCCATGCATTTGTCAAAATACATTCTACTGTCATGTATAACTAAAAAGAACAAATCAAAAAAGAACTAATTTGAGAGTAAAGTGAACAGTGTTTTACTTCTGACTCACAAATTTTTTTATGTATTTTAAATATAGACAATAAGTACCAAATTGCTATGAAATAATTCAGAAGATTAAAAAGAATCAGTTTTATGGAAACAACAAATGTTTTAGGTCTCCAATAAAAATCTGAGAGGTCCTCAGGGCAAGGACTGCATCTTACTCAACCGTGCGTCATGCCTAGCAAAGGGTCTGATGTGAATAATAAAGCATTTTAAAATGTCTCATTGCAAGCATCCTTGGTTTTCTTTCTGCTCATGTCTGATCTGCCTGATGGAGATGAATAGCCACAGCAGAGAATACTGTCAACCCCTTGCTCATTCTGACATCTTTTACCTTCAGGTGTTAATATGAAGCTGCATTATTTACCACCCAGCCCTCTTGCTGCTGCTGTCCTTCCCCATCCCAGCTGGTCAGCCCGCAAATTTCCTCCTACCTCATTGGTCCAATGGCTACTAGTCCTCAAAATTCAAATTACTTAAGAGAAGTTCCCCAGCCATTTTCTCTCCTTTTCTTTGTCCTACCAGTCCTGAGAGCGGACACTCAGTTCATCTGCCTAATAAATCTCTGGAGTGAGCTCCCATGTCCAGAGTGTTTTCTGGGTGCATTCACCAGGCCGCGCCTCAGACTGGGCACCCCATAGTGCTTGCTCCCCTAGATTCAAGCGTCTGAGCTGCCTTGGGACCTGAACTGAGCTGCATTTTTCTTACAGTTCTAGAACATGGATCTAGTGTGAATCTTGTTAACTGATCTTATATTTATTTATTTTTTCTCCAGTGGCATTATTTGCAAAGTTATGCAGAAAACAAAACAAAGCCCTTGGTTTAAATGCTTGCTGAATAAGGGGAAATGAATAAATAACAATAAATATGTGAATGAGCAAAAGAAACACAAGAACCTTTAAAGAATTAATTAAAATGATATTTTCTTAACTCAGCTTTAAGGCAGTTTATGAAACAGAAGCCACCTCAGAGTCAATTTTGTTTAGGTTCTATGAATTTGTATGTTTTCCATCATATCATGTCTAGTGCAAAGACTATATCAGAAAAACCTAGATCATGCAACTTTGATTAAATTTTTAAAATCAACATAATTGGTTATTAGGTTTCTCTAGAGGAACAGAACCATTTCTCTCTCTCTCTCCCCCTCTTCATATATATACATACATATATAATTATAAATATATGGATATATATAATTATAAAAAGGGGATTTATTCCACTAGCTTACAGGATCAGAAACTGAATGGTCCCACAACGGCCATCTGCAGACTAGAGAGCTAGAGGAATCAGTAGATGCTCAGTTCAAGAAACACAGAGTCTCAGAAGAAGGACCAATGATGCAGCCCCAGTGAGAGACTGGAGGCCTGGAAACTCCCTGGAGAACTGCTGGTTAGAGTCTAAGTGAAAGAGCTGGAGTTCCATATACCCAGGGGATGACAGCAGCAATCCAAGTCCCCATGGGAGAAGCGGAGCTCATGTCTGCAGTTGGCCTCCTCCTCCTTCCCTCTGTTCTTCCATCCAGGTCCCCAGCCTGTTGGACAGTGTCACCCACATTCAGAGCAGTCGCCCCCCCTCAGTTTGCTGTTCCACATGCCAATCATCTCTGGAAATACCCTCATAGTTACACCTTTAAGAGAGATATCTCTTAATCTTAGGCATCTTTTAATTCAATCAGGTTAACAGTCCAGATTAACCATCACAATCTGGGAGAAGAGAGAGATGCTGAGTCTACAAAATGAAGTTAAATCTTTTTCTCTTTTAACTAGGAAAAAATTTCAACATCTGCTTTAAAACAAAAATCATTGTATATGGGTAGGAAGGTGAAAATAATCACTAGTACATATGTTCTAATATAATTTGCTAAAATTTGTATTTTCTGCATAGCAGAAAACAATTTACATTTTTATAATAAATATTTTTACTTGCTACCAAAATATCAACATTGATTTGGAAAACAATTGTTCTTTCAATTCCCTTAAGTTGTAGTATTTGCAATATTCAAAGAAATGAGACTAAGAGAAATAAATTTCTTGTAGCAATCAGAGAAATCAAAACTAATTTAATCACATGGAGCTCTTATTTGCTTTAATATTTTGCAGCTATTTAGACAATAAATGGAAAAAGAAGAATTGATGAGATAATCAAAAGTAGTCAATTTTCTTTGTAAAACAGTAGTATACAGAATGATTTATAAAACATTGAGATTTGATTAAAAATAAATAAACAGAAATTTAAAATTTTTATTGGAGAAACTACTTATGAAATGGTTATAATAAAATTTATAATCTCTTGGCAATCTGAGGACAAGGACCTCAATCAATTATCTTTGATACAAAGGAAAAGGAAATATTGGCCTTTGATACTTCATATAAATTCGTGTAAAACTAGAGCTTCTTAAAATGTTGATCACCAAGATGTAGAGAATAAAACAGTGATTACCAAAGTCTGGGAAGGGTGTAGGGAGGGAGAGATGGAGAGAGAATGGACAGTGGGTACAGAATATAGCTGTATATGAGGAATAACTCCAAGTTTCTGTAACCCAGTAGGATAACTATGGTTGACAGCATTCCAGTGAATATCTCACAATACCTAATAGGGTTTTGAATGTTTCTAGTGAAAAAATTATAAATTGTAAATATCTGAGGTGGTAAATATGCCAATTATCTTGCTCTGATCATTGCAGATTGTGCATATGTATTAAAATGTCATATTAGGTGGAATGCAGTTGTGCATACCTTCAATCTCAGGAACTCAGGAGATTGAAGCAGGAGGATCACAATTTTGAGACCATCTTGGGCAATTTAGTAAGAACCTGTCTCAAAGGAAAAATAAAAAAGAACTAGGGTATAGATCAGTGGAAGAATACTCCTGCATTGGATACCCAGTACCACACAAAAATTTTCAAAGTTACACTATACCTTATAAATAAGTATAGTTACTATGTGTCAGATAGATGATAGATGATAGATAGATAGATAGATAGATATGTTAATATCTTTCATCAGTGGAAGATTTTATTTTTGTACATTTCATTGAGATCGAAGGTGTTTGCAACCCTTTGTTGTATTCAAGATGGCTTGTGAAATGATGTTCAATGAAATGGTGTTCATTGCTTAGCTTGGAGGTTTTTGAATAATTGTAAGTGGGTAATGTTTTCAGCATCCTTAAATTCCTTTATGAATGACTCTCCTCAAGGTGAGCATGACAAACTCACAAACTCTTCCCCTGCAGTTGATTTTTGGTTAGATATTAAGGTGGGAAATCTGAATATTTAAAATCCATCTATCTACCCAAAAGAAGGGTATTTCAGTCTAAAAGCCATGGATGCCATTAGTGAGTCCATGAAATTTCACAGTTTTCTGCTAATTTTGTGGAACCAATCAATAACTTTCATTAAACATTATAATGAAATTATTTTAAAGATCATAGATCTAAACTGTTGCTTCCGTGTATTTCATCTTTTAAATTGACTCTGTTGAGCTATAATGTTCATACATATCCCATTTTAAGGATATAGTTCAATGAATTTTGACTAGTGGTGCTCATTTGTCTATATTGTTGCAGGTATTTGTAGTTCGTTTCTTGTTATTGCTGCATAGTATTCTGTTGCATAGATATGTACCTATTGATGGGCTTCTGAATTTTTCCCATTTGTGGCTTTATGAATAAATCTGTAAATATTCATATACAAGTCTCTGCAGGGACACATTTTTATTTTTATTAAGTAGAACTGATAGATAGCAAAGAGTATATGTTTAACTTTATAAGAAACTGTTAAATAGCTTGTTTGTGTGTGTGTGTGTGTGTGTGTGTCTGTGTGTGTGTCTGTGTGTGTATTTTAAGGGTATTTCTTAGACCAAGAGAAACTTTTTTAAGAGATTGTATGATAGAGTAATTTTGAGGAGGAAAACTTCATGTTACCATACCTAGTTAGCAAATTTCCTCTACTAGGTCAAGATCTAAGCAAACACACAAACATAGATCACAGGGAAAGAACTTTCTCTCCTACCAAGACAAATGCCAACAGAATTTTGAATTTTGCTAATATGCTTCTAAAGAGAATTAATGAGATTCTGTGTATGCAAAATAACCATTTAAGACTACTCAAGCAATGTAAGGGATCTAGTTATATAAGATTTGGTTAGGCATAGCAGAACATTGGGAAGAAATGTGAATTTTATCATTCAAGAAAACAGATGATATAGAATGTGGTTGGGGGGTGAGAGAAGAATGGAGGAACTTTAGATTATGTAGAGGGAAATGAGAGGGGGAGGGAGCAGGGGTATGAAAAATGGGGGAATGAGACAGACATCATTACCTTATGTACATGTATGATTAACAAGAATGATATGAATGTACATCATGCACAACCATAGAAATGAAAATTTGTACCCCATATGTGTACAATGAATCAAAATGAAGTCTGCAAAAATAAAAAAAATAGAAAAATAAAATACCATTTTCTTGTAAAATGTAATCCTTATTTTTTTGGAGCCAGAAATGCATATGCTTTCATTCAAAGTTTGGCAAAAAGAATTGAAGACATCATAGGAAATTTTAACAAGCATTTCATCCATCAGGTAAAAGATACTTGTGCTGAAATAACTGCCCACTTGATTGCTTTTCTAAGGTTCTTCTAGTGCGTATTAGATGTTGAAGAAGACTTTTATCATGAAGTGTTTGAGGAGCTGCTGATTTTATTTTCATATTTGTTTGACCTGAGTCTTCTTCCTAATTCTTTAACATAAATGACCTTTGGTTGCCTCATGTAACCTTTCAAAATGTGATTACGACAGAGGTGTATGGACTGGGATTTTTTTCTGGATCCTTCAAGTAAGAAATGGTAGTAGAACTCTTTAATCCATATTTTTTTTTTCTCTGAGTGATGAACCACACTGCCTTGCCTTTACTATTAAACAGTACTGAAGGGTTAGCCAGCTATAGAAAATAATATTCGTGATATTTAGGTCCATTCATGGGGTTTTCCTTTGATGGATTTGCCCCTAATTTTATTTGTTAAAATTCCAGGTATTTTTATTTTATGCTTGATAAGTGGATGACTGGCAGATGGGAATGGCCAGCAGTAAAATAGGTGCTTTTACCCACAGCAGTCACTGCTAGTGTCCACATGTTATACTTTGGATCTGGAATGCACCCTTCCAAAAGGTCATGTATTGAAATCACAGTCCCCAATGTGCCAAGGTTCAGAGGTGGGGCTTTTAAACAATGATTGGATTGTGAGCACTGTAATTTCATCAGTGAATTGATCCATTTGATGGATTAATAATTGGAATGGACTATTAGGTGGTAACCATAGGCAAGTGGGCATGGCTGGAGGAAGTAGGTGACAGGGTGTGCCCTTGGGGGTTTTATCTTTTCCCTGGCTCCCTTCCTCCCCCTCCCTTCCCTTCCTTTCCCTTCTCCTTTGCCCCTTCCCAGCTGCCACAAACTCAGTAACTGTCCTCCACCATGCCCTTCTGCTATGATATTTCTGCCTTGGAGCCAGTTGACCATAGACTGAATCCTCTCAAACCATGAACCAAAATAACTCTTTCCTACTTTAAGTTGTCAGATATTTCGATCACTGCCATGAAAAGCTAAAATCCTCTCCATAATGACATATGGGGGCCTGAAACAGGGGGCCCCTTCTTTGCTTCTTGACTTCGTACTGTAATGTGGGTCATGGCTTTCTGTGTTGAGAGGTTGTGTCTCTAAGGCCCTCTCCTTCACCTTCATCCAGTTACCACTTACAGTGCGGGTGTCATTAAACGCCTATCACTATCGGTGACTAGGGGACATCAGTATCTATTTAAAAATATTCTAGGAAGACACATAAACATACAGAAAACCATTCAAGAGACAGGCTTGAGGCTCCCTTAGGAGTAAGGATAGTCATAATGTGCACATAGAGTTATTGTATTATCAGCTAAGTTAATGTGTTCCTTGATAACATAAGATGATACCTAATGATAGCCATGTGGTTATTAGAAATATCATGTGAATATGGCTGTTGGAAAAATATATGGAAGATACACTCCACTAGGAAGCAACAGAATGCAAGCTTGTGGATGTTTTTTAAAGCAAGATTTTTTAATTCACTTTAAATCAGCAATGACAGACGAAAAGTGGTGTTCTATGAGAAGGACTACATTTTACGCCTTGTTACAATACTTCATTCTGCCAATTTTTTAAAAAAATTATTTATTTTGATTCATTGTACACAAATGGAGTACAGCTGTTGTTTCTCTGGTTGTACACAAAGTAGAGTCACACCATCTGTGCATTCATACATGTACACAGGGCAATGATGTCTGTCTCATTCTGTTATTACCCCCCCACCCTGACCCCACCCCTCCCTTCCCTCTATGCAATCCATCCTTCCTCCATTCTTGCCTCCCTTCCACCCCGCATTATCACTAATAATCCAATCGATAAATGGGCCAAGGAAATGAACAGACACTTTACAGAAGAAGATCTATAAGCAATCAACAGATTTATGAAAAAATGTTCAACATCTCTAGTTATAGGAGAAATGCAAATCAGAACCACCTTAAGATTTCATCTTACCCCAATTAGAATGTCTTTTATTAAGAATACAGGCAACAACAGGTGTTGGTGAGGATGTGGGGAAAAGGGTACACTCATACATTGCTGGTGGGATTGCAAGTTGGTGCAGCCACTCTGGAAAGCAGTGTGGAGATTCCTTAGAAAACTTGGAATGGATCCACCATTTGACCCAGCTATCCCACTCCTTGGCCTATACCCAAAGAACTTAAAATCAGATTACTACAGTGATGCAGTCACATCAATGTTCACAGCTGCCCAATTCACAATAGCTAGATTGTGGAACCAACCTAGATGCCCTTCAATAGATGAATGGCTAAAGAAACTGTGGTATATATACACAATGGAATATTACTCAGCCATAAAGAAGAATAAAATTATGGCATCTGCAGGTAAATGAATGATGTTGGAGACTGTCATGCTAAGTGAGATTAGCCAATCCCCCAAATCCAAAGGCCAAATGATCTCTCTGATAAGTGAATGATGATGCATAATGTGGGGTGGAAGGGAGGCAAGAATGGAGGAAGGATAAGTTTTTTTTTAATAAAGGAGGTCTCTTGATCTTTCTTGCACACATTGGCTGTTGCACAAATGCCAAAACATTAGACTCCTTTGAGTTTAAAGCCAAGGTCAGATAGTCACTCTCTGATTCCACCTCTCTTCCTGTGTTTTTGTATGAAAGAATGTGGTCCAAAAAGATGCTGCTCAGTGAAAGGTGTCTCTGAATTCTGAGTGAGATGTCTGCCGAGTGTTTTCCAGGTTCATACATACACACCTTATTTTCCTTCCTCATGTCTGTCCTTCATCATCCAGAGCTTTGTAAATTTTTACTTTCTGTAGTTCATTCTATAAAAAACAAAAGTTCCAAGAGTTCTCTTTCTCCTCCGCAGGTATACTACTGTCTAATCACTTTGATCATGCTCTTCCTAACTACACATGCTTCCCTGGAGATCCTGATCTGTCACTCTTCCTGTCCTCCACCCTCATTAGACACTGCTGGTCTAAAGGAAGATTAGGGGTCCAAAGGAAAAAAAAAAATTAGCCTTACAGGCACTGCAGAAGTAAAAGACGGTCAGCATAGTTAATACATGCTGGTAAAGCTTCTGAACAGGTCTCCTGATGCCATTTTTCACTTCTCAAACTAAGAAGCGACAGAATGGAAGCTCTTGATATTAAGAGATTTCCCTTGTTAACCATAGAACTAAGAATTTTTCTTTTAAATAAAGGCAGATAACAAAAGGTGTGGGGAAGGAAAAATAGTAGAATGAGACAAACATCATTATCCTATATACATGTATGATTACACAAATTGTGTGAGACTCTACTTCATGTACAACCAGAGAAATGAAAGTTGTACCCCATTTGTGTACAATGAATCAAAATAGAACAAAACAAAAAAAAAAAGGACAGTGGTCTATAAACCATGTCTACTTTTAGGACCACATAATGTTTTATTGATTGACTTCTCTGTAGGGGTTTGTTGGAACTATAGTCTATACTCCTTTTAAGGTCTTTTACTATTGGGATATCAATGGAACAATGGGACCGTTTTCAGAATTTAACATTTACTTAGGTAAAAAGATGGGACCAAGATTCCCCAGAAGATTGTGGAAGGTTGGGCATTAGTGAATTGTACTCCATGTAAAAGGGAGAATTGGCAAATAACATCTCTACTATTTTTTTTTTAATAGGCCGGCATATAGAGTTGTGCAGGTTTTGCATCGTGTAGTTGTAGGGGTGCTATTCCTGTTTGTAGTTGTCATGAGCATCTATGTTTGTAATGGCAATTTTCTAGCAGATGTTGGCATATTGTCTTGAGAAAGTGTCAGATTCTTCTGATTTTTGCAACGATGCTTTTGGGTTAAAGTACTGTCTGAGTATCAGTAGGGAATCCTGCTACCACCACATACTTGTCTCGTGGACCTTGCACACAATACAATATTCCTGAACATCAGACTTCTCATCTGAAAAATGGTTAATAATACATCTAAATGTAAAAATGGTTGTATGAAATTACATATGGAAAGTGCTTATTCTCACAGCTGTCAAGGCAGGTATTATTATTTTAAATAATGTTCCATTCTCATGATTTAGGTTAGTGAACTGATACTCACGCTCAGTTTATAGAAAGCTTTTTAAATGTTGAGTTTGTTGTTTGCATACAACTACTAATTGAAATCTGATGAAAAATACAAGTGGTAGTTTGTAAAAGACTTTTTCCAATATGAATTTTTATTTTCATTGTGAGATATTGAATTTCAAAATGTGATTATTAAATCCATGCCTGAGTTTAAGGATATTCCTTATTCAGCTAACTGAAAACATTATAATGTTATAGTAGTTAAATGTTACTTTACCTTATTGGAAGGCATTCTTTTAAATAAAAATTGTTGTGGTTATTTATTTAGTATCTTCAGTATGGAGGGCATTTATATAGTCTTTAGAAATTAATTTTTCTCTAAACTCAACTATTGTTTCATTACTGGTGTGTCTATCATCTATAAAAGATCACTTGGTTGAACAAAGGAAACAATTTCTTCAGTCATTCCAGCCTATCCAGCCGTGGTGGCATTTGCATATCCATTCACCCCCAAACCTGGACCACACTTGACTTGGCCAGTTGGATTGTGAACCCAGCTGAGATAATCAGATTGAATCTCTTGATAGTTTAAACTCAGAGTTCCAGAGACTGAGTTAGCAGTGGACATTATGCCTGTTAAAGAGAATTACAGACATACAACTAAGCTTACTTGAAAGTCGTTCTTCAATAAAATAACCACATTGCAGAAGATGTTCTTAAAAAGCAAGGAAGTTGCTGGTAGTGGGGAAAAAATTGCCTTAAGCATTTTTCATTTTTTGCCAGGCCTAAATATACTTTCTGTATTCAGCAATAATGAGATCAACTTGTGTCCTTTTCTGAATTCCCCCTTTATTTGAGATGGTTTCAGTAAATTTGTATTACTTTCAATTAAAGGGTCCTAAGATGCTTGCCTTGCACCAAGGAAGATTTAAAATATTTCTTTACTTAAAAAAAAAAGTTTTTTGTGAGCAGTGATCCTTCTAATGAAATGCACATGCACTCACACATACTTCTTTCTAGAATCTCCCAGAAGACGAGATGAAACTCAGTTAAAACCTTTCCAGGGGCTTCTGGTTCTTCCCATCATGAAATCTGAAGGAACATTTTTTCTTCATTTTAAATGCTTAATTGTGATTCCTTTTGTGTAAGGGACTAGAGAATAGGATGACAATACACACATTTGTTTGAAATCACTGTGAACAGAAGCACCTAGAGTAGGTCTTGTGTGGTGACAGGTATAAGGTATGTGATTAAGGCTCATAATTTTGCTGCGTAGGAAAAACTAATGCAATGTCCTTTTTATTTTTAAATCTGTGAGAACTGAAAATTTAGAACTAGCAATTCTCTTCTGACTTACATTATACTTTGTGGGATTCAGCATAGTTGTCCCTCCCTCCTTCTTTATTAATTAATGAAGCAGTGGGTCAGATTCAGTAATGTAACAACATAGAAAATTCCACCTCCACATGGAACTACGTTGTTCTACTTGTGGGAAATTTTCTAAGCTTCAAAATTTGATTATGGAAATAATAAAATGAGGACTTTTTAAAACCAAAACACTAGACAATGGGAGAAATAAAGCAGATCTTTGGCACTTCTTGGAATTCAAACTAAAAACCACTGGCTGCCATGATATATAGTATAAGATGGTGCTTTTATTATGTGCTGCCTTTGATCAGAACCACATACCACGTCGGCTATGTACTGGGTGTTCATTTGATTACCTGTGCCTGTTGGTACTCATTTGTCCCTGTGAAAAGGAATTATGAATTGCTTATGTAGTGATCATTCAGCCTAACCCTAATTCAGCTAATTCTGGGTAAAAGAGAACAGCTGTTTGACATCAGCCTCCAAATTTACTGAGGCAGGAAATAGGACTTGGATTATCCGACTGGAACTGCCAAGTAGTCTGCTCCTGTGGTTTAGGGTGTAGTATGCTCTGCCTTTATCACCAGAGTAGCCTCATTTTGTTGGAATCCTTTGCCAGTTGCTTTCTATCCAGCCTCATGGTAATGAGAATTTATTTATTTATTTTTGTGTGTGGTATTGGAGATTGAACCCAATGACACTCTACACTGAGCTACATCTCTAGATCTTTTTGTTTTCTTTTTTATTTCAAGACAGGGTCTCTCACCAAGTTGCCAAGCCTGGTCTCCGACTTTCCTATCCTCCTGCCTCAGCCTCCAGAATAGCTGGTTTACAGGTGGGTATAAAGTACTCAGCTGGGATTTGATTTTTAATGGCACTTCCAGAACATCAAATTTTTGTGAATTATGTTTTTATACTTTGTCTATGTGAGAAGAGAGAAAGCAGAAGGAAATTTGGGGAACAAAGCAAAATTTTCCCAAGTGAAGATTATTGAAAGATGAATAAGTATATAGAATGCTTTGGGGAGAAGAAAAAGAACTGACTCGACATTGTTATAAAGTGAGACGCTGTTTAAAACAGAAACAAGCATGGGGCCATTAAATGGAGAGGGATTTTGTGTACTTCATTAAAACAATAATGAGAATATAATATGCTATTTGGAGACAAAAATTAATGCTTTTAAAGCCATGACAACATAGCATCACTGGATTCCCTAAAAGCATTTCAATAACCAAGCCTTGCTAATTTATATTGCAAATTATTATTAATTTAGCTTGGGGGTAAAACTTTGGAATTATAGAGGAATTTTAATGAAAGGCAATATATGTCTTCCAAATGCAGAGTTATCCATACTCCTGTTACAGGGCTTCTAACAACCAAAGTGCTGACAGGCCTCCAGTAGAGCCTAGGAAAAGATCAACCCCAGTGAGCTCAATATTTATATATAAATGATGCTTCTTAAAGTACTTGATCTCAGTTTGTCCTTTAAATAGTTTAATCAATACCCTAACCTTCTGAAGTCTTACTTAAAACTGCAATTTGTATAGTCATACATTGTGTGGCATACAGACATAAATTTACAGCATATAAAGTTGCAATTACTGAAGGTAAATTATTGAGGTATTACTCCAGTAAGTCCAACCAACAGGCAGAAAAAATAACAATTGTGAAGGTGAATGAAAAAAGATAACTTGTTATTTGTTCAGGTTCACTGAGTAGGTGGGTGGTTCAAGTTATTCTTTTATCTCTCTCTGGTTCCCCAAGAGTGCTATTGTGATCAATCCTCACCATAAAGCTAACCTAGACAGGCCTCACCCTCCACCTGAGCAATCTTTCTTCTCTCCACAGTCATAGGACACTGATTATAATTTCCTACTAGATGTATTAAGAGGTCAGTTTTATTTGTTTTTCTAGATCCACAGGGATATTTAAATACAATAGAGGTGTGTTGCTCCTGATAATTGCTTCAGTATAGAATACATAGAATTACAGTAATTAAAGATGCCAATTTACACAAGTTAGTAGTATGGATGAGGAGACAAGAATATAACTTTTTTTTAAATAAAAAAGCAAATGAGCAAGAATTAAGGAAAGAAAAAAATGAGAGCAAGCAAGCACACAAGCAAGCTCAAAGTCATGTCAAAGAGTGAAAACAAATTTATCTTGCAGGTTAAAAATTAACAGGTATCATAAACCCAATGACAATTTTCTTTGATAATGTATCAAGTCAAGCCCAATAAAAGTAGTTGGCCAAGTCATGCTTCTGCTTTTTTCCCCCCACCTTCTATGTAATGGCTTTCTTTCATTGTGATGGTGTTACCTGTAGTTGAAAAAATTTATGGCTAAATAAACTAATTAATGTTAACCACCATTTTGTCATGTGAAGGCTAAGGACTGTAAATAAACATCAAAAGAAGCAATTGTTCTTTAGATGACGTCTGTTTATAATAAGAGACAAGAATTATGCAATGCATTTCAAATAGAAGATGGTTTTATGACCACCTTTTTGTGTTACCTTAGTTACTTACAGGAATAGTGCAAAGTTAGATTGGGGAGAAGTAGTCCACGTTGGGTCTTAGAGGGTGATGCCTTCTGAGCTTCCATTTCAAATAAGAGAAAATGTCATTGTCAACCTATTCCCAAAGACATTGATACTAGTCAACAAAGCCAACACTGGGAGGCATAACCACGATTTAGAATAAAGCCAAAAAACTTCACACACACTTGTAATCAGGGAACTCTAGAGAGAATTCCTCTGGTCACTTCTAACTTGAATAGATTGTATAACATTGCTAAAATTTTTAATGGCATGTTTATTTTTTATTGTTAGTTTTGTAACTAATTGACTTATATAACAGCTCAGTTTTAGTTTGAATATATATATATTCCATTTCCAGAAAACTTTTGTTTAGGAAAAAATATAAGTATCCTTTTCTTTCTTTCTTTTTCTTTTTTTTTTTTTTTTTTTTTTTTTTTT